>JAVJIF010030235.1:0-407825 GCA_038442645.1 Agave tequilana
ATTTACTTAGTTAAAAATTATAAAATTAATGCAATAACAAACTAGTATGATAAAATTGTGAAGAGAGAAGAGTAATTTTACTTGTTAAATTAAATATGTAAATCATCATTAAGTTGAAAAGAGAGAGAATTTTATTTGTTTGCATACTCCGCAGTCATCTTTCAACAAAACATTCAAACCATAGATCTCAATTAATTTCTCAAATTCAAAGTAAGAAATAAGAAATCATAATCTCTATGCGGATATTCGTACCTCATCTTAATCTGCATCCATACGTGGATATTCACATCGAAAAAATATACATTAGTATATCGGTATTTGTATCTGTTTCTGAGATTTAAAAACATATTCGTATCTATATCTGGAACATTTTAAAATTCATATTCGAATTCGCATCCGCCCGGATTTGAATTTTACATATTCAAATCTGCAATTTTTGCGGATGCGAGGGTGGACATCCACGAATCATCTGCATCGGTCCCCTATAGGACAAGATTGGTATCCTTTGAGTGTTCAAATAGACATTGGTCTCTAGTAGATAGACCAATCAATCAAAAGTTTAGGCACGCTTTAGTTGTAACGAAGGATGTAATCACCTAACATTAAACTGGTTAGCGCATAAGCTCTCCAATTAATAAAAAGGGGCAAAAAAAAAAGTCACATTAAAAAACAGTGACGTTTCGATCAAGTCGAGAAAGAAAATTAAAAGGTCATAAAAGAGAACTCTCCGCGTGGTCCTTGACTCCCAGGGACAAGCGAGGGCCAGGATTCGATTCCAGTCAAGAACGGGTCTTTCATTTCCCAAGAAAAAAAACCCTACCATCTAAAAAGCGGCCTCCTTCGTCTCTTCCCTTTCTGTCTCAATCTATATTCCTTTTAAGGAAAACCAAAAAAATTAAAAGAGAGAAACAGAGATAGAAATAAGAGGGCACAGCTAACAATCAATCCCTTCTTTTATTGTCTTTTTGTCTCTTGGCTTTTTGCTTCTTTTCACCACCATCATCATTCAGTCATCCCAAAAGCAAACACAGAGAGTGAGTGAGAGATGAAGGGGGCTGTCGGAGTTGAAGGAGATATGAAGATGGCAAGAAGAGTGTCACCCTTGAAGATCTTAGGCGGAAGATGGCTGAGTTTGCAAGGGAGAGAGACTGGGAACGGTTCCATAGCCCAAGAAATCTCCTTTTAGCTCTGGTAACTATTTCTTTTCAATTTTCCCTTTTATTGTGTTTTTTCCCATCTGGGTTTTGATTCTTTCAATCAATAATTGAGTTATCTTTTTGTTTTGCACACCCATTAACAAAACCCTAATTAATTCCCTTACTTACTGCGTTTTTTCCATCTGGGTAATTTTTTACTTTTATTTTTTGATATAAATCTCAATATTTGGTAATTGTTTTTGCAAGCCCATAGTGGATTTTGAGGTCATGTTCATCTCTTGACAAAAAAAGAGGGTACATTTGTTGAAAATATTTTGCATGTTACAGTTTTGGTGAGGAAAGAGATGGGTTTGGTTGTATTAAAAACAACTACCATCTTTTATTTCTTTTCTTTTATTTATATATATTTATTTGTTTGTGTTGTACTTTATGGGGGACTTTGAGTTGGTGGCACTCTGATAGCGTAGCGCCAATCAGAAAAACAAAAGAGTACTGAAATCAGTGCTCTCACTTTTTTTTTGTCTCATGTTCTTGATTTGTTTGATTGTGTTGTTTGATGAAGGTGGGGGAAGTAGGGGAGCTATCTGAGATATTTCAATGGAAAGGGGAGGTCCCAAAGGGTCTCCCAGATTGGGATGAGAAGGAGAAGGAGCATCTCGGAGAAGAGCTTTCCGACGTTCTCCTCTATCTGGTCAGGCTTTCCGACATGTGCGGTGTGGATCTCAGCAAGGCTGCACTCAGAAAGGTTGAGCTCAATGCTCTCAAGTACCCGGTTAGCCAATACAAAGGATCATCCAAGAAGCACACCCATTACAACAACGGCAACAACAACATCAGTGCTGAGGAGGCCAGCAATGGATCTGTTCCTGCTGGTGCTGGTGACGTCTGATCGATATCGATATATATAGATATGGTCAGTAGTAGAAGATGGGGAAAATGCTTCTTTTTGTTGCATGGGAACAATCTTGGGTGGTGAAGTAATTGGTGGCAATGTGGGCAAAGGGACTCGAGGGAACTTGATGCTGGTTCCTTTCTTTTTCTCTCTTTTGTGACCTTTTTGCTAGAAAGGTTGGTTTCTTACTATGAGCATTCTCCTCTTCTTTTCATGAACTACTTGATGCCATATATGGAAATTTAGAGCAAGTGCTGTTTCTTCATTTCACTGCCAGTGAATTTAGAGTGGGACCTCATGTGTGTGCTGTTCTGTTCATCCTATTATTATTGCTTGGTTGTTCTCTCAATGTACAGATACATTTCTCACTGTGCTTTACTGTGCTTTTAAAGATTTTGCCTTTAACACAGTGAAAATTGGGGGAGAATGAATGTCTGTTTCTTTCTTTTTCATTCTTTTACTGTTTGTTTGCCCCTATCATTTTCAATTTGTACATGTGTCTCATTAGTCAATGGCAAATGGTTTATTAAACCAAGCAACTACTACAATATATCTCAAACAAATTTTATTAGTCAAATATGAGGATTTTCATTGCATCACCAATATCTTTTCATAATATTGTATTTCCACAGACTTGATTACCAACAATCTTAGAAATCCTCATCGCATCATTCCTTTCTTGCTTGCGAGACTTTTACCCTCCCTTTCACATTACAGCTTCATTTTCCTACAACAGTTTATCTTTTTGGGGGGAGAAAATTTCTTCAAGTAGTGAAAGTGACTCAAATCTAATGTGGGTCTGAGTACTATTGTACGTTAGATGCCTTCATTTGTGTGTAGTGTCTTTGTCAATTGCTGTGAATGACTTGTCGTTTGGGGCAAGCATCAAAAGATTAAAACGCTATTATTCTTCACCAACTGTTTGTTATGATACCTAATTATGCAATCTGTGAGCGTGATTGAAGGGAAGTGTGGGGGTCCAGGGACAACAATCTTATGAAAGTTTAAAGGTTTTTAATTACGTCAATGGCTTTGCCATCTTAGCTTATAATTTTTTATATGGAATGGTAGCTTTAGCTAACTCTTCATTGAAACCTTTGCTATGACATTGCATCATGGCTTTGCCTTAATTTATTTGACCAATCCAGTTATATTTAGGTTGTGTTTGGCACGCGGAATGCCGCGCGTGGTATTACTTATTAGGTTGTGATGTACATATGCTGGATGATACTCTTGCATTGGTTGTGCTGGTGTGTTTGTTATAAACTTAACATTCTCTAAGTTTTTTTTTATTTAATATTTCACTGTTGCTGGATGATACTTGCATTGCTTGTGGCTGGTGTGTTTGTTATAAACGTAACATTCTCTAAGATTTTTGATTTAATATTTCACTGTTCAACATGTCAAGTAATCATTAAAAATGTGATGTTCAACATGATTTATTTTTTATAATTAAGCGTGTCATACAATAAGAAAAAGAAAGAAATCTGATGGTGGTGGCGGTGGCGGTTGAAGTGCTATTAAGGTATGGTTGTTAAATCATGTGTGATTAAGAATAATTGCAAATCAAAAATTAATTAGAAGTGAAGGATATAAATAGGATGTTGGCCCTTAAGCTTCTAGTTTAAGTTTTTGGTTAGGTAGATTTCAATACATATTTGTGACTCCACGAAATAGCTCTTACAGCAAGTCGATTCCTCATAATAAATCGGTATCAAAGCGCGGTTGTGGCCTAAAAGGGAGATTGAGTTTGATGTATGTAGCAAAAAGTGTTGGATGCCATTTTAGTTGGCCCATGTGTCGCTTGAGTTGTCCACGTATTTCCAACTTCACCTACTTGTTGGATTTTTGTTGGTGGTCTCACCCCTAACAAATTGATGGATTTGCTGCCCATGTAATTCCTTTCGTCAAACACATGCAGCAGAGATTTTGAGCCATCCATTATTATGATTACTTCCTCATCGAAAACTTGAGTAAAAGTGAAGGATATAAATATAAAGTCGAGTCTCTATTTATTAGTTTAAACTTCTAGGTTATATAAGACCTATATTTATGTCTTCACGTGTTTTGTCTTTTCTAAAATGTTTGTTGAAAGATGCAAAGAAAAAGTCTGGGTACCTTCTATGAAACATTTTACCAGGGTGTGGATACCTTTTATGTAATCTATCCCACAAGGTTCTCCAAGATGCACTACACCAGAAAGGGGATTTAACATCAATTTAAAACCGACATGATAAAGAAACATCGGTTACAGAATCGTCATCTATCCAGGCGATGCAAATTTTTCACATCGGTTTTAAAGTGACGTTAAAAAAGTGATATTTAACGTCAGTTATTTAAAAACCGACATTATAAATGTCACGTGACTGGGATTTTGACGTCGTTATTTGGTCAATTTCCACACCGGTTCATAAAATGAACCTACGTGAAAGGATAATTTTTCACGTCAGTTATATAAGAAACCGAAATTTAGTGAAAGTTTTAACGTCGATTCTTTAACGAATCGACATGAAAAGTATTTTATTCACGTTGGTTCTTTAATGACCCAACGTGGAAAGCCTCTTTTCATGTTGATTATTTTAAGAACCAATGTGAAAAGAATCAGTCGGCTGAAACTTTTCACGTCGGTTTATTAATGACTCGACGTGGAAAGATTCTTTTATTGTTAGTTCATTTAAGAATTGACATTAAAAGTTTAATACAATATCAGTTTTAAACAGATGTTGTATGTTTTAATTTTTTTTTTAAATTTAACTTTGTAATGGTACTGTCTATAACCTTGCGGTGGAGATTTTCCGACGCAATTGATCAAGCAGTCAATTTTGCACTGCAAGAAAATGAAAGTAACTCATAAATTTACATAGAGAGCAAACTAAGACACGAGATTTTACGTGAAAACCCAATTTGAAAAAATCATGGGGAGGAGGGAGAGAATTCACTATTTTCAAAGGGTTATAGTGAACACTACAGAGCTAAAATTCTCTTTTTAATCTCTGTTCCAGTAAGGAATGATCTTCTGGTATAGTAAAAAATGATTTGTCCTCTGTTTTCCTCCAACTCTTAGCGTATAGATACCTCGAGAATCGTTATTGGTGGTACGAGTCACATAGCGACTTGGATTGTGGTCTTAATTGCATGAGTGATTCCTGCTATTTTGTGTAACATTTTGTGTGAAAATAGGAGTTGTTGCACGTTTAAAACGAGGGATGATCTGGCTGCTTCGTAACGATTGTTTGGCTAGAAATTTTCGAAGTAAAATTTCTTTGAGTGGATGAAAGATTACAACAGAACAATTTCGGTCACAAAAGTGAGGAGAATATCTAAATCTCCTCATTATTTAAGGCTGAGTTCTTCATGTGGCAGTGGAGAGTGAATCTTGTTCTCTGTTGACCGGTTGAACGAAAATCTTCTCTTGCATCATCTTGAGGATGCTCTCGAAGAGGTTGAAATAACTCCACTTGAATGCAGTAAGCGTTGGAGCTCTCCTTAAAAATAATTATCTTTCTCTATCTGTCTTTTTAATATATGAAAGTTCTGAACTTTTAGGTTGCTAAATTTGCTTTCTTAGTTCAGAAAATTCCTTCCTCTCCCCCCCAATAGTTTTCATAGCTATTTATTGGGTGGTTTTCAGGGGTAGAATTATCCCCTAGAATTTCTCCATAATGGTGATTAACTCCTCACATCATGTGGGTGTTAATTGACCCAGTAATGGCTGATAGTTATAACAGAAATGCGCCCCTCATGGGTTCTGTTCTGTTATTGAAATGTGGAGCTCGCAGGCTCGCGTTTGAGTTGAGATGCGAAATCGGTTGAAGTTCGCATTTGAGTTAGAATGCGGAGCTGGCTGAAGTCCACATTTGAGTTGGTACGCGGAGCTGACTGAGGTCCGCATTTGAGTTGGATGCAAGATTCGCGTTTTAATTGAAACACGACCTTCGCGTTGGAATAAGGTCTGCATCTAAGAACTTGTCTTTAGTAATTTTTAGACAGCCTACAGAACCCCCTCCAAAGTTTTCGAAACTCCGTGGTTAATTGAAACGGATTTCAGAATATACTTGGACTTCATATTAATGTAGGCTCCTATTAGTGGACTACCAATCATTTGAGTTGCTTTAGCTTGATCTTATATGGGTTCTAGTCTTCGTGAGTGTACTGTTAAACTTCTTGAATCCTCCAAGGATGATCTTTGTAAGTATCTAGATACATAGTGTAGAATTTATCTGAGCTCTGATTTGATTGTCGGTGTACTGTTGAACTGGTAGAGTTGTCGATTGCCTTTGCCAAGGTACTGTTGAATTGATTGTATAGCAGAGATGTACTGTTTGTATTGGGAGAGACGGCGTGTATCTCGATCCTCGTTTACGCGAACTTCAATGAAAACTTGATCCTCGTTTGATGTTAGGATACGATTCTCATCTGGACTTAAGATGCAGCTCTTGTGGTCTTTGAAAACGTGGATCTCATGAAATGAGGAGATCACGCTGGGTGCTTTTAAGCATGAGTGTCGCATTAAATGCGTCTGAAATGCAAGCATCACGTTGGACGCGTGTCTAGCTCAGATTGAGCTCGAGATACGCGCCGCGTATCTCAGCCATTGGAGGGCCTATAAAAAGACATGGTCTTTTCAAAAGTCATCATTTGGCTATCTTCAACATTCAGACCTGTGTCTTAGGACAAAAAGATTTTGAGCTTTCAAAGAAACTTAAAAGCTTTAGCTTTTCTTCTAATCTTTTTCAAAAGATTTCCACTGTACAAATGCCCCCAAACGGAAAACATTCTACTCCTTTTTCAAGCGCCGCCACTGTACCAACCACCATGGGTTGTTCTCCTCCTCAGGAGGCCTCTATTCTGGTGAGTGACCTTTTACCATTATTGAGAACACGAAGAGGCTCTGCTTCTCAATGAAGTTCAAAACTTCTTTTGAAGTTAAACACTCGACATGAGGCTTAGAGACCCCATTTGATTTGTAATCTCATGTTGATGAGCAGAACACGAATTTGACGATCCTCGTATTTCTGTCTTGTTAACGTGACTTTCACTTCTATCAATTAAACGCGTGTTTGGTGAGCTTCGCAATTTGAGATTTCTGAACGCAGGTTCCATTCCTCTTAAGACTCGTGTCTGAGTCTCAACACTTAGAAAAATTTCTAAGTCTTTAAGTGTGAAGTTCGACGCGTGTGTGTGCTTTATATATATGTTTATATCACTTTTTGCCTATTATTTATCACATTTGATGCTGTTTACGTATTATGTTAGTGTTATTTTGCAGATTTTGGGTCAAGAATAAATTAGAAGAAAAGAAGAAAAATTGGCGAATTGGTGATATCAAGAGAATAAAAGAGATGGAGAACCAGAAACCTGATGCAAAGTTGGAACATCTCAACAGAACTTTCATACAAAATCAGAAATTCCACAAAAATCTGAGACTGAAAAGAACCAAGGTTCGCCCACCCAGTCGTATATTTCGGCCAAGCAACCGTGGACCAGTCAACGGGAATACCAACTCAGAGGTCAACACAAGTCAAAAAGCGGAGCTTCATTACAGCTGGAAGTCCGACCAGCCGGCCGAATTTTCGGCCAGCTGGGTGATTGTACACATTTATTGCATTATTCTTTATTACATATCCATATTTATCATGTAATAAATCTACTAAATTTCTTGTCTTAAATGTCTATTTTGCAGAAGATAATCATGGGGAGAAAGAGCATAAAATCAAATAAATATCAGTTAAATTAAGATTTAACTAGATCTATTTGGTTAGAGGAGGATGATCCCAAATCCAGTTGGTTAAATTCAGTTTTTGGTCAATCAAGTGGTTAAAGCTAAAGATCAACCGAGGATAACGGCAAATACAGAGTCTAAATCCAAAGGGATAAATAGATAGAGAGAATATCAATGGATGAGATGAAGCAATTTTGACTCAGATTCTGGCTGGATACATTTTAGTATTTGAATCATAACTTTCGCTGCCAGAACTCAAATCTTATGATTCAAGATGATCCAGAAAGAGAACTTAAAGGGTTACAACATTTAAGTTGATCATTATTTCTAATTCTGTCATTTGATAAGTTATATTTAGCAATCAATACGCCAATAAGCTACAGATCAGACTGAATATCCACATCAAATCAAGTTTGGAGATAAGGGGAGGATTCAAATTCAGAAATAGCCAGCTTTCCTTATCTTCATACTCTTATACCCTCTATATTTCTCCTATAAATACTTGTAATCTCAAAGGCAAAAAAGAGGAGCGATCAAGCAGAGATAGATTTTAGGCCAGTTTTTCATTCTTTTTAGTTTGATGATCCCAAATCCAGTTGGTTAAATTCAGTTTTTGGTGAATCAAGTGGTTAAAGCTAAAGATTAACTGAGGATAACGTCAAATACAGAGTCATCCAAAGGGATAAATGGATAGAGAGAAGATCAATGGATGAGATGAAGCAATTTTGACTCAGATTCTGCTGGATATATTTTAGTATTTGAATCATAACTTTTGCTACCAGAATTCAAATCTGATGATTCAAGATGATTCAAAAAGAGAACTTACAGGGTTACAACTTTTATGTTGATCATTATTTCTAATTCTGTCATTTGATAAGTTATATTTAGCAATAAATACGCCAATAAGCTGCAGATCATAACTGAATATCCACATCAAATCAAGTTTGGAGATAAGCGGAAGATTCAAATTCAGAAATAGCCAGCTTCCCTTATCTTCATACTCCTCTACCCTCTGTATTTCTCCTATAAATACCTGCAATCTCAAAGGTAAAAAGAGGAGCGACCAAGCAGAGATAGATTTTAGGCCTGTTTTTCATTCTTTTTAGTGTAGGTTTTTATTTTTCTTTTCATGTAATTTTCAGTTTTTTTATGTAACTGAGATGAGAGACAAGTTTCATGGAGGAATGAGAGTAAGCTTGTACTGAGGGTGACACCGGTGTAAGTAAGTATTTTCTTTCATTGTTATTTGAATCGAATCGAAATTTCTTTTTCTTCTTTACTCTTGTTTTCGTTTACTTTTCTCTGATGTGTTGCAATCCAAGTGAATCTGATAGTCTCGAGACTGCTTCGCCATTGCAAGTGCCCTTGATGGCCTATGGTGATGAACAATCATTCTTTTGTTAGTTTAACTTGCCCTTTTTTTCTTAGTGTAGATGGAGAATGGGAAGATCCTACACGCCATGCTTGATCGCCATCAATGACTAGGTAAGTCGTAGCTACGGATCCGAGGTATATGAGCACTGAGGAGGTAAGTAATTTTTCGGTTTAACTTTCTTTCTTTTCTTTTAACTTTTAGTTTAGATTACCAACATCACAATCTCCCAACTCTTTTATCACTATTTTAATTTCTTTGTACATATCCATTTTTTATTTTTTTTGCATCTTCTCAATCTATCACTTTCTTACGAATTTAACTTTAACTCTATTTTTCTCTTTTTCTTTACAAGAACTAAAAGAAGAACTTTAACCATTCTTTGTAACCTAAAAGAGAACTTATTAAAAAAGCTTCCATCGCTAGTCCCTCCTTGTGGATCACGACCCGCATAGCCACTTGCTATTGCGGTAGCATTGAGTACTTGCACTCTTTATTCTAAGTTCTGAAATTCTGTATTTTTGCGTGCAGGTTCAAACTCAATCAAATTTTGGTGCCGTTGCCGGGGATTGATGGTAAGTTATTATATTTTTAGATTTACTTTTTTGGTTAACTTTCTTCTTTGTTCTGGTGTACAGGTTTGACAATAAGAAATTTTTGCTGCAGTGGACATATAAGTGACCCTGGACTTTGCTCAAAAAAGCAGAGCTCAGAAGCCCTCGATTTGTGATCGGGGGAAAATCGCACAAAAAAAGTGTTTGTTTTGAAATCGATATTTAAAGTGTGTGTGACTTTGGCTTCCTCGATACTTCCGTTATAGCACAGAGGCTAAAACGAGTCGAATCCACAAGGACGGGAGGCGATAAAAGCTTACACGGTATGTTCACGTGTATGTTAACGGTTCTTCAAAGTTTTAAAGAATGAAAAGAAAAGAAACAAAGAATGAAAAAGAGAAGTACGGTGAAACACAAAGAAGTGGGAAACATAGAAAAGAATGGTTTTTATGTTTTTGGAATATTTCTAAAACGAAGTGAAAAAGAAAGAAAACTCACGGCTACTAACTACTAATGATTCCCCCAACATGCTAACCTCTTAGTGATAGTTGCCTCACATGTATCATTGGCCATCACTAGGCCTTAGTTCGAGAGCGATTCAAAGCATGACCCATATGTAACTCATCATAACCCAACTCAACAAACAAGTGCAAGGTACACTTAAACCATCAAAACTAAAAGTAAGCATGGTGTAAAGTAACGTTAGCTTGTTAGTGGTTAGAAAGTTAGAGTGTTAGATCCATCATCATGAGCCATCAATGGCTCTTGCAAGAGCAAGGCCAAATTGAGGCTATTAGATTCATGTGGATTATCAAATAAGAAGTTAGACTAGTTGGTGGTTAGTAGTTAGTTGCCATGAGAGAAAACTAGCTAAACATGTAAAAAGAGTTAGAGAGAAGAAAATAAAGATAAAGTAAGGGAGCACCTTTCATAGATTGTCACCTTCTATTATAAGCACTTTTGCTTCCCAACATGTACCACTCTCTCTCCCCCTATTACAAGATCTACAAAATGGAAAATACAAGGGAGGAAGAAGAACTAACCTAAACTAAACTATTCTAAACTACAACATGAAAATGAAAACTACCCTAAACTCTGTATATATGCTGAAGGAAACCCCAGGGGGTATTTATAGGCACTAGAGGAAAGGGGGCCAGGTGGATAACCTCTGGCCCAAAATGCGGGCACGGCCGCGTTTCCGCGGCAATATGGTGGAAGCGCGCGCGGCGCTTCGAGCCGCGCACTATCCCGTCTGTCCCCTGTCAGATTCTGGTCCCGGTTTCTGGAAATTGGCCCCCGGTTTTGATAAAACAGCCCTCCAAAGTCAATGGCTAATCATGTAGACTTTTAATCACCAATTAAATGATGATTTAGAGTCTTCTTCTCCATTGCACACCATGAACCTAGAATCAAGCAAACAAAACTTTATTAGCAGAATTTTATATCAAATAAATATGCGGATGTGATAAAAATTATGCAAAATTAGAGAATAATCAATTTGCTACATTCCTATGACAATCTGAGTGAACTACTAACCTGTATTTTCTAAAGGTTGGCTGAATTGCATAGTTTAATCTCTGAAGCATTTATTTTCTTATTTGACTCACTGTATAATATTTCTAACACAATAATAAAAAGTTGATTGTAAATGCTAAAAATGATTTAGACTTTGCATTTAGGTACATGTCTATTTCATTTTATTTTCTATTTATTGTTGAAGAGTGCTGGAGCCAAGGTATGTGTGCATAACATTTAGTATAAGGTTCATTCTTGTATGAAATATTGCCTGAGTATTACTTTTTTCTATATACTTGTCCACTGCACTAAATTGATTTAAGGGCTCGTCCTATAAACAGAATAAGGTGGGGAGGTCATTACCCTCCCTTAGCCTGCAAACAATCTCCTCACTCACTAACCCAAGCCCAACTAAAACTGAGTAGACGTTGGCCTAGGGACATCTCGGACTCAAATAGGAGACTGACCTAAGGGGGAAGTTGATTTGAATCTGACTCTTGCCAAATCGGTGACTAAGTTTAGGGATTGAGGGGTGAAACCCCGAAAGCTGGTGGTTTGGCTTAATTAGGCCAGTCGCTTTTGCGCGGATACCTCCCACCAATCTTGCCCTTATCTGGCCGATTAACTTGTGGTCAGATTCAGCAATATACCCCCCATGGACAGTCTAACCAGTTAGGAGTTGTCTAGGTTTAAGGTTTACCCTAACTTAAGTTAGATATTTTTTCTTTTTATTTGTTTGCTTATTTGTTTGTTTGTGTTTGACATTTCATGTGTGATATGGCTTATAACAATATTTTTTTTCCAATTTTAATGGTAATCCATATTACATCCTGACCTCTTTTTCAGATATTACCAACCCGGCATATCATAACTTTAACCAACCAAGTGTGCCGGATTGGTCTTATCCAAATCAATATTGAAATCACCTAGAGGGGGGGTGAATAGGTGACTAGCTAATCTAATGATCAATTAATGCGGAATTAAAACTTATTTAATGCAAACTAAAACTTCTTGAACTAAACACCACGTATAACACAAGAGTGTAGCCGGATTCCCCGTGAAGGGCTCTGGACTAACTCCTCAAGATTCCTCTAAATAAGAGTTGAGGTGCCGCTTTGGCTCTCTTGGTTGAATACAAGTGTTAGCAAACAATCTCCAAGCATATAACAATTAAGCACATAATATATCAAGCATATAAAGATAAAGACAATATTAGCATGCAAGATATAAAGAAAAGTAAGAGATAGAGAGAGAGCAATCGCAAACACGGAAGATTTGTTTCGAGGTTCGAGCACACTTGCTCTACGTCCCCGCCTTCAACACTATGAGGGATTTCCACTAAAATCGATCCCACCGGATCACTTGGTGCCGCAACACCTACAAGCTCTTTGGACTCTCTATCCCTCTCTTGTTCCCGCAAGAACACACCGCAAGCCCACTAGCTCGCCGAGGCCGCACCTCAAACACCGAGTTCCCACTAGAACCCGAAACAATGCGAACACACACGTCCGCCTCCTCAAAGCTAAGATGAAGTCTTTGGTGATCAGAACACTTTGATCACCTAAAAACAATCTCACAACAACACTCCTATAGGATGAATATATCAATGGATAGCTCAAGTATGTGTGTGAGAAATTAGGATTGAATTGTGGAGGAAAACACAAGAATCACTTTGAAAAACACTTTTGATAAACTTCCCTTTTGATTGGAAATATTTGCTCTCAAACAAGTGGAGAAAGCTCTGAAATAGATGGGAAAAATTAGGTTTAAAACTCTCCTCAAATCTTACACAAAACAGTCCAAGAAATCCCAATTTATAGGGCTCCCAAAAAACTAGTCGTTATAGCCCAGTCAGCAGCTCTGACTACTGTCAGTCGACCGGCCCGGTCGACCGCCAACGGTCAGATTTCTAACCGTTGGAGCCTCGGCGACCGGCCCGGTCGACCGTGGCCTGGAACAGAGAGCAGAGCTCTCTATCGGTCGATCGGTCCGGTTGACCGGGGCTTTCCAGAGAGCAGAAGTTCTCTGGCGGTCGACCGACCCGATCGACCGGCCCTCCAGCCAGAGCCGGCGTGCACGTCTGTGCACGTCGGTCGACCGACTCCTAGCTCGGTTGACCGGTCCGGTCGACCGGCAGAAGCCAGAAAACACATTTTTAGGGATTAAAAGGTTAACTTTTTAGCTTAGATAAAATCCCATAAAATCTCTAAAAATCTTCAAAAATAGTTTAAGTATTATACTTTGATAATCAAACATGTTTGAGTAAAATCAAGACATGTTACAAACATTTTGAACTATTTTTGTAACTTAGAAATTTTGGCATAAAACAAAAACGTATTTTTCCAAATTGGTTTTTCCAAAATTTCTCCAAATACAAAACAAGATATTTTAAACTCTTTGAAAGCATAGAGTGTATGGATATGATTTACTACACATACATGATGAAATATCTATGTTTTTGACAATAAGCACTAAACAAGGTTTTGGTTAAAGACATGAATACTTTGAATTACCAAAAATCAAACCGGTATTTTTTCAAAATGAAACTCTTTTGTATTTTTCCAAAATAAAAATTCTTTTAAGAAAACACAACTAAATCTTGTGTGTGAGTGTGGTATACTTGAGCAATCCACCAACTATTCTATCCTTTACATTTTATCTAAAAACAAAATCTTAATAAAAACAAACCTAGACACAAGTCTTGATCTTGAAGGTCTTCACTTGAAGTCTTCTCATCTTCTTGACTTGGTCCAAACTTGATCCAACGAGCTAGACTCCTCTTGAGTGCTTGATGTGTTCTTGATGCACAAGCTCTTGAATCAAACCGTGTTAGCTCTAAAACTTGACTTTAAATCCTTTGTTGAAGCTAAACACCAACTAAGATCTTGATCATAAATCTGAGACTAACACAAGATGATTAGTACTATAACTACATGAGTTGATCATCATCAAAACTAGAGTGATGGGCCTTTAGGCCAACAATCTCCCCCTTTTTATGATGACAAAACTCATGGAGTTATATATGCATGGATTAAAGTAAAGCTTCAAAGAAGCTCCCCCTTAACTCATGCATCACAAGAAATAAATAGATATGGCAATAAAGCACATAAACTAAATAAATATGTATGCAAATATAAGGAGATAAACATGCCAATCAAGCATAAAACTCATCAAATTCTTTTTCTCCTATTTGCAATACAAAACATATGCATAAACTAAACAAGAAATTCTTTTCCAAAACATGCATATATACTAAAATACTTCTCCCCCTTTTTGTCAATTATCAACAAAGGGGTTAAAGTAAACACAAAATAATGTTCTCCCCCTTTGTGTCAAAAACAAAAAATCAGCAAAGGGGTGAAATCAAATCAACCAATAAAGAGATATATGTGATATACATTCAAGAAGAGGAAGACGCTAAGTTAACTTTCCTACATATATGCATTACATGAAGAAGGGATGACAAGCCCTAACTCACATAACGCATAATATGCAATGTATAAGAGGAGATGTGAAGCTCCCCTTACACACGTGTATCACATAAAGAAGAGTTGTCAAGCTCATCAATATAAGATACACTCATCATGAATCTACATGTAGAAGAGATGTTAAGCTCCCCTTGCATATAAGCAATACACATCAAAACATTTTTAATTTTCTCAATAAAATAAATTTTGAGATAAGATACCCCAATTGTAAATAAACATTACAAATTTTGAATCTTAAACCAAAAATAGAATCATATTGATACCAATTGAAGATTATGAAGTGAAATTAGTGTATAACTCATAAAAATCCACCCTTTTTATGCACAAGATAAAAGATTTTCAATAAGGCTTGCAAGGCATACTCGCCCATCCGTCCGCCCATGAGGGGATAGATAGGGGTTTTCAAAAATAGAGTTTGAAAAATTTTTTATAGTGAAAACACTACCATTTGAAGAATAAATAACTAATTAAATTAATTTTTAAAAAACTAGTTAAAGATCCTTCAAAATATGAAATCAAATCATATGTCTATCATGAAACATACTAAATACATAAAGGTTGACACTCGAAATTTATAAGGCTCAAAACTAATCATGAAACAAGGTCATGAATAAACAAATAAAGTGTGAGTGTACAAGAATCATGTAATTAGCATTTTCCATGTAGATAGTCAATAAAGCTTAAAACAAACATGAATATCATTTTTATCACACGTCATAAAAATCATGAAATTTATTTTTCATATGAAAATCATAAAAATTCATTTTTTTCATCTAAAAACAAACTTCTAGGTATATGTATGTTTTTATCCAAAACTAACAATATGCATACATATCCCAAACATAAAAAGAGTTCATGATATAATTTGCATGAAGGCAAGAGACTCAAGAGACATACATGGATATTCATTAGATTTGAATACAAACTACATATACATGAAGTAAAGCATATAAATAGGCAAAACAAGTGTAAATGAGGAAATCATCAAAACTAAGCTATACATGTGCATATAGTGAGTACAAATGAACAATGAAATGCAAACGTATATGAATCAAATGTTGCTCACTACTTGTACAAGTATATATCCAAGTTTTGACAAAAACTACATCTAAACTAGTATTTACCACATGAAGCACAAAACAAATAAATCATGAACATGCTAAAAATATTATATATGAAAAAGCATGTAAATAAACTAGAAGTTTTAGAGATAGTTACCAAACCAAAGAACTATGCTCTAATTCTCCAAAACATGGTGGTCATCCCACCAAACCTCCTTGATAGCGGTGCATCAAAAGTATGTCCATCAAGTCAATGTGCATCCACCATCAAGGTACCATCCCTCTCACGTTTTGTGAGAGCCCGCACCTACATCAAATACAAAGGTGGAAATTTTGGTACACATTTTCTTTTGGGTCCTTGGGGGTTAGTCTTGTAAGGAACCCAAACATTTTTGTTAGCAAAATTTGAAGAATTTATTCTATCATAACAATATCTTGCTAAATGGCCTTTGCGGCCACAATGTGTGCACTTGTACACTCTAGGATGCATATGTGTATGAGTGTGATCATGACGTGCAAAGTGTGCATATGCATGTTGTGGGTGTTGTGCATGAACATGGGGAACTTGTTTCTTTTGAAACAAGGATTCTAATCTTTTATGGTTAAATGCACAATTGCTCAAAGTTGAGATTAACCAATCAATTCTATTTTTCAAAAATTTAATCTCATTTTGAGTAATAGTGGCATGTAAAGCATGGTGAGAATGAGAATCATTTTTCTTATTCTTTTTAGAAACATTTTCTTTTTCTTTTTCTACAAATTTTCTTTTCAAGGAAGTGTTTTCATGCAAAGCAACTTCTTTTTGTTTTTCCACCAAAACAATTTTATTTTTCAAAGTGATGTTTCCTTCACAAAGATCATTCAATTTAGAAAGCAAGGAAACATTTTCATTTTTCAAACTTTCATTTTCTTTTTCAATGCATGCAACTTTTTGTTTAAAGGAATCATTTTCTTTTAACAAGCAATTAAATTTATTTTTCATTTTCTTGTTATCCTTTTAAGCATTTCATATTTTTCAAGAAGTTGTTGACAAAATGATTCAAGTTCATTATAGGACATATCAACATCCTCTTCTAGCTCGGATTTGGTAGTTACCTCAAGGGGGTTATCCCCTTGGACCATGTAGCATACGTTGGAATCGTCACTTCCAACATCCGAGTCGCTCCCCGCATAATATTGTTCTTTTTCGCTAAGGGAGATGATGGTGTTCCAAACTATAAAAGCCGAATCAATGTTAGAAACCCTAGATAAATATTCATTGTTTAGGGTACTCTTCAATACATGAATGGCATTTGAGTTAGCCTCAATATACTTGCTATTATTAACATATGAATCTTTAATGGTAGCAAGATAAACATGAATGCCTAGGCCTTTGAGGTACATAAACATCTTAACCTTCCAAGTTTGGAGTTAAGAATGTCAAAAGTGGGAGGTGACATGAAATCCATAGTGAGTGAACAAATATTGTGATTAGCTATAAAATGAGGATATTTAACTCTAGGTTATAAGACCCAAATCAAGAGCACTTGGCTCTGATACCAATTGAAATCACCTAGAGGGGGTGAATAGGTGACTAGTTAATCTAATGGTCAATTAATCCAGAATTAAAACTTATTTAATGCAAACTAAAACTTCTTGAACTAAACACCACGTATAACACAAGAGTGTAGCCGGATTCCCCATGAAGGGCTCTGAACTAAATCCTTAAGATTCCTCTAAATAAGCGTTGAGGTTCTGCTTTGGCTCTCTTGGTTGAATACAAGTGTTAGGAAACAATCTCCAAGCAATAACAATTAAGCACACAATATACCAAGCATATAAAGATAAAGACAATATTAGCATGTAAGATATAAAGACAAGTAAGAGATAGAGAGAGAGAGAGCAATCGCAAACACAGGAGATTTATTTCGAGGTTCGAGCACACTTGCTCTACGTCCCCGCCTTCAACACTATGAAGGATTTCCACTAAAATCGATCCCACCGGATCATTTGGTGCCACAACATCTACAAGCTCTTTGGACTCTCTAGTCCATCTCTTGTTCCCTCAAGAACACACCGCAAGCCCACTAGCTCGCCGAGGCCGCACCTCAAATATCGAGTTCCCACTAGAACCCGAAACAATGCGAACACACACGTCCGCCTCCTCAAAGCTAAGATGAAGTCTTTGGTGATCACAATACTTTGATCACCTAAAAACAATCTCACAACAATACTCCTATAGGATGAATATATCAATGGATAGCTCAAGTATGTGTGTGAGAAAACTAGGATTGAATTGGTGGAGGAAAACACAGGAATCACTTTGAAAAATACTCTTGATAAACTTTCCTTTGATTGGAAATATTTGCTCTCAAATAAGTGGAGAAAACTCTGAAATAGATGGGAAAATTAGGTTTAAAACTCTCCTTAAATCTTACACAAAACAGTTCAAGAAACCGCAATTTATAGGGCTCCCAAAAAATTAGCCGTTACAGCCCAGTCAGCAGCTCTTACTGCTGTTGGTCGACCGGCCCGGTCGACCGCCAACGGTCAGATTTCTGACCGTTGGGGCCTCGGCCGACCGGCCTGATCAACCGTGGCCTGAAACAGAGAGCAGAGCTCTCTGCCGGTCGACCGGCCGGTCGACCGGGGCTTTCCAAAGAGCAGAAGCTCTCTGGCGGGCGACCAACCCGGTCGACCGGCCCTCCAGCCAGAGTTAGCGTGCACGTCTGTGCACGTCGGTCGACCGACTCAGTCGACCGACTCCTAGCTCGGTCGACCGGTCCAGTCGACCGGCAGAAGCCAGAAAACACATTTTTAGGGATTAAAAGGTTAACTTTTTAGCTTAGATAAAATCCCATAAAACCTCTAAAAATCTACAAAAATAGTTTCAGTATTATACTTTTATAATCAAACATGTTTGAGTAAAATCAAGACATGTTACAAACATTTGAACTATTTTTGTAACTTAGAAATTTTGGCATAAAACAAAAACCGTATTTTTTCAAATTGGTTTTTCCAAAACTTCTCCAAATACAAAAACAAGATATTTTAAACTCTTTGAAAGCATAGAGTGTATGGATATGATCTACTACACATACATGATGAAATATCTATGTTTTTGACAATAAGCACTAAACATGGTTTTGGTTAAAGACATGAATACTTTGAATTACCAAAAACCAAATCGGTATTTTTCCAAAATGAAAACTCTTTTGTATTTTTCTAAAATAAAAATTCTTTTATAAAACACAACTAAATCTTGTGTGTGAGTGTATATGGTATACTTGAGCAATCCACCAACTATTCTATCCTTTTACATTTTATCTAAAAACAAAATCTTAATAAAAATAAACCTAGACACAAGTCTTGATCTTGAAGGTCTTCACTTGAAGTCTTCTCATCTTCTTGACTTGGTCCAAACTTGATTCAACGAGCTAGACTCCTTTGAGTACTTGATGTGGTCTTGATGCACAAGCTCTTGAATCAAACCGTGTTAGCTCCAAAACTTGACTTTAAATCCTTTGTTGAAGCTAAACACCAACTAAGATCTTGATCATAAATCTGAAATTAATTAAATACAAGATCATTAGTACTATAACTACATGAGTTGATCATCATCAAAAACTAGAGTGATGGGCCTTTGGGCCAACAAATATAACCATGCCCCCAATCTTATGACCATAATTTTCAAAATAATTTCAACTTTCACAGAGTCAATGGGGATTCACCTCCCCCGAGTCCAATTTTCAACCAACTTGTCCTTCTTATCCACCTTGTCCACAATATTTCCAAGATTCATACTCAGTTCCACCAGTTCAAAATAAAAAATCATCAATTTTGAAAATGAGTATGCGTGAGTCCAAGCAACAATCACAAAATCTGACGGACTCACAATTTCATCACAAATTTTAAAACAAAACTTCATCTTTTCAAGTCCAATCGCAACAAAACGATGAACCAATTGATTATAAAAAGATGCTTGAAGTCATGACTCAGGCTCAAATCGCTCGTAATCATGACATAGATATGATGGTCCAAACTCTCCATTCTCACCGTTTGACCATTTCTGATTTCGCTAACCATTCTGTTAGAGCCAAAGAATCATATTGTTTTGAAAAATAAGATTCCATTTCAGCACACCCATCTGAACTTTCCCAAACTCCAAATTTTGAAAATGACATTGACAGTTTGGCAAGTTATCCCTTTCCTGAAATTGAACTTGAGAATGAATATGATCCTGAACCTCAACTTGGTGATTCAATTCTACTTCCTGATTCAATAATGACTCCGGTGTCTTCACCTGATTTCAATCTTTTTCCTGAGTCAACATTGGATCCCGTACCAATTTATCATGAAATTGAATCGCCAATCTTTTATGATCATCATATTGAACTTGACCAATTTCATACTTTTGAAAGTCCTATTGACAAATTGGCAAGTTTTCATTTTTATGAAATTGAACTCAATGAGAAATGTGACCTAGATTCTCAAATTTGTGATCCAGTTCAAATTCCTGAATCAATATTGACTCCTGTTTTGTTACCCAACTTGAGTAATATTTTAGAGTTAGTTTCGATTCCCACACTTGTCATTCTTGAACTTGAATCACCAATGTTAAGTCACACTCCTTTGTTGGGAAATAAATGTGAACTTGAGTTTTAACTTCTTAATTTGGACCCACTTCCTGAACCAATCTCGACTCCTGAACTTTACTTGACTTAAGTCACTTTCCTGAGTTGGTATTAGTTCCCGTACTTTCTAAGTCCAAGTCAATCATTCCATCTTTTCACCCTCCATTTTGGGACAAGGTGTTGATAAAATTGACTCTGAAATTAATTATGAAATTTGGAAATTAAATGGGGTAAAATATTTAATAAAAATCATTCATGTATATATCATTTTAGTGGGTTATATTAGAGAGATTTCTGGTGGGTTCCTCCGAACTCTACGCAAATTCGATTGGGCCGCATTTCGTGGACCAATCAGACCACCACCGGAACCACCACCTTAAGGTAATATTTTTCTTCCCTTTCTTCTTTTTCATACGTCTATGCATTAATTTATACATTGAGGATAATGCATGAGATAGGTGTGGGGGGGTCAAACATAACTTAGGTTTTTCTTTTTATTAAAAAAAATTAACATTTTCTTTACTCTTAAAAATTTTTTGAAAATAGAAACAATATTTTGACATATTTTTTGTAAGAAATTAAGTCAATTTTAAGGAATAGGATAATCATAATTAGGATTTCTTATACTTGGTCAAAATAAGATTATTTGTTTGAATTTTAGGGTTAGGAAGATAATTTGTCAAAGTAATTTAGTCTTGATCTTTGTCTTGATGAAATATGTGCACTTTATACACTTACACATTTAGGGTTCAAAAACAAAGATTCTTATGCCTTATAAATATATATATATATATATATATATATATATATATATATATATATATATATATATATATATATATATATATATATATATATATATATATATATATATATGTATTTCTATGAAAAAATAAATCTAATTATTGATTAGCTAGTTGCTTTGGCATAAGCAAGCCTTGGTATTTATGCAAAAGATGATTAGGTAAGTTTGAAAAAAAAAGAAAAAATATATCTATAAAAATCCTCTGATTAATCTTGGTATTTGTGCCTCATAAAGCATAAGTATTCACGCCTAAAAGCGGTTTATATAATAAAATTCTTAATTTTGTGGCCTTATTTGCTCGAGTCCTTAAGTTCTTGGGGGTGTTTTCTCACCCGGTGCCCTAAGACCGTTTGGTTTGGAGTCACCGATTAAAGGCTCGTTACATGGGCAGATTAGAAAGCCTAATAGAACTAAGGAATAATATCACCAAAAATAAAATTAAAAATATATATAAATAAATAAATAAATAAGTCATAAGAGTTAGAGTTAAAGAACCCTTAGTCAAAACTTTACGGTCACGAAGGTGCATATGACTTAGGGTAAAGTAATAGACTAGATGAGAAGCACAGTTTGACTCCTTACTTTGATTGATAACAAATTTTTAAATAGAGACTAAGTTTAGAAATGAAAAATTCAGTTTTCCTATAACTTATAGATTACTTAAATCGTACAATAATATTTCAAATATTTTTCTTTCAAAATGTGTTCAAAATATTAACATTTTTCTCTTTCGTTATAGATTTTGTTGGTGCAATCCAAAACCCTCACGAGACAAAACTCATCCTCTAGGGGTAACTTAGAGGTTTAACAGCTTGTTGCACAAGCTCAGTGCAATCGCGTGAGCCGCGAAAGTGGTCTAATAATTTTTATTTTAGTTTTGTTGTTTTGCTCGAGGATGAGCAGAAAATAGGTGTAGGGGTGTGATTGCAAATATTTATTGCATTATTCTTTATTACATATCCACATTTATCATGTAATAAATCTGCTATGTTTCTTATCTTAAATATTTATTTTGCAGAAGATAATCATGGGGAGAAAGAGAATAAAATCAAATAAATATTAGTTAGATTCAGATTTAACTAGATCTATTTGGTTAGAGGAGGATGATCCCAAATCCAGTTAGTTAAATTCAGTTTTTGGTAAATCAAGTGGTTAAAGCTAAAGATTAACTGAGGATAACGTCAAATACAGAGTCATCCAAAGGGATAAATGGATAGAGAGAAGATCAATGGATGAGATGAAGCAATTTTGACTCGGATTCTGGCTAGATACATTTTAGTATTTGAATCATAACTTTCGCTATCAGAACTCAAATCTGATGATTCAAGATGATCCAGAAAGAGAACTTAAAGGGTTACAACTTTTAAGCTAATCATTATTTCTAATTCTGTCATTTGATAAGTTATATTTAGCAACAAATATGCTAATAGCTGCAGATCATAACTGAATATCCACATCAAATAAAGTTTGGAGATAAGCGGAGGATTCAAATTCAGAAATAGCAAGCTTTCCTTATCTTCATACTCCTCTACCCTCTGTATTTCTCCTATAAATACCTGCAATTTCAAAGGCAAAAAAGAGGAGCGACCAAGCAGAGATAGATTTTAGGCCAGTTTTTCATTCTTTTTTGTGTAGGTTTTTATTTTTCTTTTCATGTAATTTTTAGTTTTCTTTATGTAACTGAGATGAGAGACAAGTTTCATGGAGGAATGAGAGTAAGCTTGTACTGAGGGTGACACCAGTATAAGTAAGTCTTTTCTTTCATTGTTATTTGAATCGAATCGAAGTTTCTTTTTCTTCTTTACTCTTGTTTTCATTTACTTTCCTCTGATGTGTTGCAATCCAAGCGAATCTGATAGCCTCGAGACTACTTCGCCATTGCAAGTGCCCTTGATGGCCTATGGTGATGAACAATCATTCTTTTGTTAGTTTAACTTGCCCTTTTATTCATAGTGTAGATGGAGAATGGGGAAGATCTTACACGCCATGCTTGATCGCCTTCAATGACTAGGTAAGTCGTAGCTACGGATCCGAGGTATACGAGCACTGAGGAGCTAAGTGATTTTTAGGTTTAACTTTCTTTCTTTTTTTTTTAACTTTTAGTTTAGATCACTAACACCACAATCTCCCAACTCTTTTATTACTATTTTGAATTTCTTTGTATATATCCATTTTCTATTTTTTTACATCTTCTCAATCTACCACTTTCTTCCTAACTTAACTCTAACTCTATTTTTCTCTTTTTCTTTATAAGAACTTTAACCATTCTTTGTAACCTAAAAAAGAACCCACTAAAAAAACTTCCATCGCTAGTCCCTCCTTGTGGATCACGGCCCGCATAGCCACTTGCTATTGCGGTAGCATTGAGTACTTGCACTCTTTATTCTAAGTTCTGAAATTCTGTATTTTTGTGTGCAGGTTCAAACTCAATCAATTGCCGAACTATGGCGGCAACTTTGGATAGACTTGTCCCAGTAATCCATGTAAATTTAAAAGACTAGGTTTTTTGTATTCGATTAGGGTTCTACTACTCTCTGTTCCATATAAACGCCACCGAGTCTCTTGTAAAATATATAGTTTTTATCTCTCTTTTATTTTAGCGAAAATCAAATAAAAATTCTACTGTTAGCCATTAAATCTTCGAGCACTTTCAGCGAGAAATTCTTTATCAAGGCTTCATATTTTTAGTGCTCTCTTATCTTTCTCTTATTTGATTTTATTTCATGATCTATTCTAATATTATAATGTGTTATAATTTCTTAGCTATGAACTAATTTTCCTTAACTAAGGCATGATGTAGAGATTGTATTGATGATATAAGATTATGTTTTGTGCAAATTCTACTACATGCTTTATAAAGTTTGAATTTTTTGCATACTAAGTTGTTAATTTTGTGCTTTATGTTATAATTGGTGTGCACAATTAATCAGAAGGCTAGGTTAGAGTCCGAGAGGAGATAACTTAGCAAAACCTTCTAAGATTAACAAGCATAACTTGAGACGTTGAGGCGTGAGAGTTGTGCAGCCTTGTAAGAATATACATCACATTTAATGCATCTTCTAACTAGCAATCTACTAGTTTAAAGATTGTAGATTCTAAATTTAAAAGAAAGAATTGGTATTATTCGAGAGAAAATACTAATTAGGTTAGGAAATTCTGATTGTTAGCTTGAGTTGGATGAATTAGCACAAGCATAATATTTTATCAGATTACAATTACTGAAATCATTACCCTAGTTCTTTTTGCATATAAAGCAATCCGTTTTAGTAGTAGTTTATTCATAACATCTTCCAACTTAATTGATTACTCAAATAGAATTAGGAAAGATCAGTTGGTACTTGAAATAACAGTCCTTGTGGGAACGATAATCTGTTGGCCCAAAGGCCCATCACTCTAGTTTTGATGATGATTAACTCATGTAGTTATAGTACTAATGATCTTGTGTTTAATTATCTCAGATATGTGATCAAGATCTTAGTAGGTGTTTAGCTTTAACAAAGGATTTAAAGTCAAGTTTTAGAGCTAGCACGTGTTAAAAAAGAGCTTGTGCATCAAGACCACATCAAGTACTCAAGAGTAGTCTAGCTCATTGGATCATGGTTTGGACCTAATCAAGAAGAAGAAGAAGACCTTCAAGAGAAGTCTTCTGTCTAGGTTTGTTTTTAGTAGATTTTGTTTTTAGATAATATGTAAAGGATAGATTAGTTAGTGGATTGCTCAAGTATCATATACACTGATAGGAAAAGGAGGAGTAGGAGTGTACTAAATTCAGAGATAGAGGGTTTAGAGTCAACCTTCTTTGTTCGAATATGATATGCTCAACAACTCCAAAATGTATTAACAATGTTACTTTACTCCTTCCGAATCACCGTAGTAGCATAGGCTATTACGGGTCGATCCTCAGGGAGAGCTCGCGATGGAAGCTTTAACAGTTGAATTGTAAAGAAAGAAAACGAGGGTTCTTCTATGTTCAAAGGAATCAAAATGATATGGAAAAACAGAGGAAAACTTTGGTGTGGATTGGATGCATGAAAAGAAAACGATGGAAAAGAAAGTGAAAAGAACTTTGAAAACTAGACTAGCTTTAGAAAGAAAACTAAAGAAGAAAAACTTTGAAAGACTTTTTAGATGGAAGAAATCATGACTAGCTAACCTTTCTAATTTGCTAACTTACTAATCTCATTATGGTGATGCATGCCTCATGTTGATTCATCGGCAAATGTTTGTCTTGCTTATTTGGTCAAATTACTTTCCCACTTGGAAGATGAGTGTTCTTCTCGGTCTTGGCTTGTAGCCTCATTGATTCATCGGCTCCCGAGATAGAATTTCAATGGTGGAATCAAGGTGTGCCACTCAAGGGAATGCTAAGGAGGAAGATACAAGATTCATTAGTCATTCAAGGCCATACTCAAGCTAGCATTGAAGTAAGAAAATTGTACTACAAACCAATAGCAAAGTTAGGTGATCCATCTCCATGTTCCATCAAGGCACTTGTTCTAAAGACAAGGCTCTAAATGAGGCTCACATGAATCATATGGAAGTACAACAAGCATTTGCCAATAATGAAAGTAACTCATCTTCATTGGGGATGAAAGAGACTCAAAATTGCAAGATTAAAAGTTAGCAATCACCCAAGAGTTAGAAGTTAGCAAAGTTAGTGGTTAGCTAGTCATGTTAGAAGGTTAGCTAGACATTGCAAATGAAAGAAAACAACAATTCATGTAGAAAAAAATGCAATGAAAGTAAAGCTTGAAGAAAGTAAAGCACTAGAAATTGCAAAGATGAGAAGAAAGATGGATAAATCCTTGCTTCAAGTTGTCACCACTTTGATTGCAAGTTCTCACACTCTCTCTTTCTCTCTTTTACAGAATTTCTAGGAGGAAGAAGGAGATTACAAGAGCACTAAAACTAGAGAAAATTCCTACAACTCTCTCAAAAATTACAAGCTCTTCTCTCCAAGTCTCTCCCCCTCTCTCGCAGAGGCCCTGGTGGTCTATTTATAGGCTTCAGAAGAGGAGGCTCCCAAATCTAGACCATTGGATCAAATCGCTGGCTCAACGGCCAGATTCCTGCCGCGGAGTCTGTTGCCGTTCTGTTGGAGTTTTGTTGGCCACGTGGATCTTCTAGAAGGCTGAGTGTATGCATGGATGGCTCCAGATCTGGGCTAGACTTTTGGGCTTTTCATTTGGCACTTTAATTAATCCCATTAATCCTTGATAATTTCATAGATTATGGGCCTTCCTCTCCATTAATGATGGACCTGCAATTTTAGAGAGAAAAAGAGTAAAAAGCTTATTTTTATTTACATAATGCATGATATGGATGTGAAAAATGATGCAAAAGTGAATAACAATCACACCCCCATACCTAGCTTTTGCTCGTCCCCGAGCAAAATGAGAAAAAAGAAAAAATCCTAACTAAATTATTACACCACTTTCGTAGGTGACACGATTGCACTGAGCACGTGCAACAAGCCGTTAAACCTCTAGGTTACCCTAGAGGAGGAGTGTTGTCTCCTGAGTGTTTTCAGCGGATTGCACCCACAAAATCCAAAAAGAAAAATGTTAGTGAGAAATTTTTGATCCATATTTTTCAAGAACTTCACTTGATTTATAGGTTTCAGGTTACCCTAAACTCGTCATTCTTTATATAAGTGTCTATTTAGAGTTTTATCTTCAACTTAGGTTAAGTTTCTAAGGCATAGAGCGAAGACCGGATTTTGCATCAAACCTAGCATATATACATCTATAAATATGAAGGATTTCTCTTAGACTAAAGATCATTTATTTACTAATATATACAATATATTTTTTATTTTTTGTTTTTTTTGTTTTATTTATTTATTTATTTATTTACACTTTCTTAGCTTCCTGAGGCTTTCTAATTTACCCATGTAACGAGCCTCTTACCGATGACTCCCAAACCAGTCGGTCTTAGGGCACCAGATGAAGATACATCCCTAAGGTTCGAGGACTCGAGTAAACTAGGCCACGAATACTAAGGACTTAACCACCTTTAGGCGTGACTAGCCATACTTCTTGAGGCACAACTAACCAGCTTAATTAGTGGCTAAGTAATTATTTATTTATTTATTTGTACTTATATATTTTTTCTTTTTTTTAATATATATATGTAAATAGAATCACTAAGTCTTTGATTAATCCCTCAATATGTTTAATGTATATATGCTAAAGTAAGAATTAAAATTTAGCTATCTTTCTTATCCTTTTTCACTTAACCTAAAAATCCAACAAAACTATTCTTTTCGACTTATATTAAGAAATTTTAGTTAAGAGTTTCCTTAATTCCTAAAATCAAGTTTAATTCTTTAAAAATGGATCAAAATTTTCTCTTTTTTTTTTTTTTTTTTTTTTTTTTCTAAAAATGTAAAATCTAAAGAAAATGAAAAAATCTAAAAAAAAAGATAAATAGAAAAAAAATAAAAAAATCCTAAAAAATAAAAATCCTAAAAAGAAAATAAAAATCCTAAAAAGAAAATAAAAATCCTAGGTTAGTATCTACCCCCCTATACCTATCTCATGCATTGTCCTCAATGTATGCAAGATAAAATATGCATGAAATAGGTAAAGGAACAAAATCACCCCGTCGTCGTTTTGGACCAGCGGTGGTGCTGGGTCCAGCCGACTGTGAACGCCTAAGCCCTGCCTCAATAGGATCCAACCTAGAGGATTGCTCCTCTACTTTCTTTTATTATTATTTTTTTATTATTATTTTTTTATTTTTAGTTTTATTTACAAAAAGGGTCCCAAAATTATTTACAGGGAAAATGTAGAAAATTATTTATAGGGAAAAAATATCTCCACCACCAAAGACTGCTTTTGGTCGTATTCCTCTAGACCGTTTCCATCGTTCCAAAGGGTACGTTTAATCGGGCACAATTGGGATGCCAATCGAATTGTCATTGGAGCCCTTGGCATCCCCAGTTTCAACTGCTTTAGTTGTTTATCCCTCATGTCACTACAATCCTCACTAAAAAATTTTTTATCACCACTTTTCTCATTTTGAATTTCTTTATTCCTAATGTTGAGAAATTCCAACTCATATCCATACAGCTCCTCAAAGCTTAGGTCAAATTTTCCCCTAGAGATGTGCAATCAGTTAACAGATCCCGAGTTGGCTCATCCAGACACATGAGTTCGTCTGCGAAGAGGTCTTCAAAAGGTATGTCAATCGGAGGTTCTTGAATTATATCCTCATGGGATACATTCGCGGTTGGCTTACTGAAAGTGAAGATATCCAAATCAATTTTCCCCTTTTGAAAGGGTACTCTAACATTAGGATTTTTCACATCAAGATGATCACGTTTATTTTGAAATAATTCATTAAGAAACATCGACTCATCTTCTGATTCTTCACTCTCTTCCTCACAATTATTTTCGACAAAGTTTACCTCATATGTTTGATCTCTTGTCTTACGAGGTTGCTTGTCTATGTTGAAGATATTCACTTCTCTCGTCATGTCACCAAAAGTTAACCTCATAGATCCATTCCTGCAATTGATGATGGCATTTGCAGTAGTAAGGAATGGTCGCCCCAAGATAACAGGAATTTGAGCCGATGATTGGTGTTAGACACAGGTTGTGTCTCAAGAACTATGAAATCTACTGGGTAAATAAACTCCCAAACTCTGACAAGGACATCATTGATCTCCCCTTTGGGAATCTTCAAAGAACGATCTGCCAGTTGTATCGTAACTTTGGTCGGACGGAGATCGCCTAACCCTAATTGTTGATACACGAAAAAGGGAAGGAGATTGATACTGGCTCCCAAATCAAGTAATGCCCTATTGATGGTAGTCTGTCCTATGATACGAGAGATGGTCGGGCTCCCTGGGTCCTTGTATTTCACAGGAATTGGCCCAGTGAGCAACTCGCTGATGTTTGAAGCTAGGAAGACTTTCTTAGGGACTTGTGTTTTCCTCTTCTTGGTGCACATTTCCTTTAAAAATTTTGCATATGATGGGACTTGTTGTATTGCATCCAGAAGAGGTACATTGATTTGGACCTGGTTAAACATTTCTCTAATTTTCTCCATATGAGCATACAACTTGTGATTTGCTAGCCTATTTAGAAATGGTACAACAGGCTTATATGGTTGCTCATCTACCTTTTCTTTCCCTTTGTCTTTGGAAGTTGATGGATCAGAACTGGAAGATGGATTGTCTTGAGTTGGTTGTACTGGGACAGGAGGTGTTGATTTGGACAACACTGATTTTGACACTGATTTGGTGGGTTGATTAGAAACCTTGTTATCTACCCGCTTCCCGGATCGCAGAATATGAATAGTTTTGCACTGACTGGGGCCCATGTCTTCAACTTCATGCAGAGGGAAGTGATTTTTGGGATTGGGCACTGGCTGGCTTGGAAGCATTCCTTTTTGTCTTTCATTTAAAGAATTAGCCAATTGCCCAATCTGAACCTGTATTTTGTTCATATCCTGATGCTGGGTCTTTGATATGGTTTCTATCATTTTTTCCAAATCAGATATTCTCTTGTCTGAATTACTCTGGGGTTGATGTTGTTGATATGGAGGCTGGAAATTGGTTGGTGATAGGGAAAGAGAATAGTGGAGTATAATTGTACAGATATTCAACAAAGAGAGAAGGTTTAGAGACAACCTTAGGTGCTTTGATCACTCCACAATGTATTCAATATGCTTAATGTACTCTTTCCGAATCATCGTAGTAGCATAGGCTATACGAGTCGATTCTCAGGGAGAGCTTGCGATGGAAGCGTTACGGTTTAGTATTGAAGATGGAAAACGAAGATTCTTCTTTGTCTTAAAAGAATGAAAAAGAAATGGAAAAAGAGATAAAAGAATTTGTGGATTTGTGCATGATGGAAAGAAAATGAAAAGAATTCGAAAACAAGATTTGCTTTGGAAAGAAAACTAAAAGAAGGAGAACTTTGTAGAAGACTTTAAGATGTGAAAAATCATGACTAGCTACCTTTCTAAATTGCTAACTTACTAGACTCGTTATGGTGATGCTTGCCTCATGTTGATTCATCGGCTTATGTATGTCTTGCGTGTTGGTCTAGTTACTTTCCCACTTGATTTATGGGTGATCTTCTTGGACTTGTCTTGTAGCCTCATTGATTTCATCGGCTCTCAAGATAGAATTTCAATGGTGGACTCGAGGAGTGACACTCAAGGGATGCTAAGGAAGAAGATACAACATTCATTAGTCATTCAAGGCAAATACAACAAGTTAGCATTGAAGTAATGAAGTTGTACAACAAATAGCATATGTTTGGTGATCCATCTCCATGTTTCATCAAGGCACTTGTTCTAAAGACAAGGCTCTAAATGAGGCACACATGAATCATATGGAATTACAACAAGAGCTTGCCAAGCATGAAAGTAACCCATCGGGGATGAAAAAGACTCAACAATTGCAAGATGAAAAATTAGCAATCACCCAAGAGTTAGAAGTTAGCAATGTTAGTGGTCAGCTAGTCATGTTAGAAGAAGTTAGCTACTAGCCATTACAAGAAAAGAAAAGCAATTCATGAATAAAAGTGCAAGGAAAGTAAAGCTTGAATGAAAGAATGCAAGTAAAGTACTAGGAATTGCTCAAGTAGAGAAAGGAGATTGGATTAATCCTTACTTCACAAGTTGTCACACCTTGGTTTACACAAGCTTTCTCTCTCTCAATCTCTCTCTCACAAAATTTCTAGGAGGAAGAAGAAGAACTAGAGCAATAAAAATCCTAGAGAAAAACCTACAAAATACAAGCTCTATCCTCTAATCTCTCCTCCCTTCTTTTGCTGGCCCTGGTGGTCTATTTATAGACTCAGAGAAGAAGGCTCCAGAATCAGACAGCTGGAGAGAATCTCGGGCTCAACGGCCTTGTAACTGCCGCGGAACCGCGGCCAGAGTCGCGTTTCCGCGGCAGAATCTTGGCCGTTGAGGCCGAGATTTCTGTTGCGGATTTCTCGTAGGTTGTTAGCCACGTGGACCTTCTGGAATGTCTGAGCTGGCGCGTGGATGTCTCCAGGTCCTGGGCTCAACCCTTGGGCTCTCTTTTGGGCTTTGATTAATTCTCCTTTAATTCTTGATAATTAAAGGGATTATGGGCCTCTTCTCCATTAAAATATGGACCTGCAAAAATAGAGAGAAAAAGATTAAAAATCACATTTTTATTTATGATATGCATGGTATGGATGTGGCAAAATATGCAAAAATGAATAATAATCACACCCCATACCTAGCTTTTGCTCGTCCCCGAGCAAAAAAGAAAGAAAAAGAAAAAACCTAACTAGATTATTACACCACTTTCGTAGGTGACACGATTGCACTGAGCACGTGCAACAAGCCGTTAAACCTCTAGGTTACCCTAGAGGAGGAGTGTTGTCTCCTGAGGGTTTTCAGCGGATTGCACCCACAAAATCCATAAAGAAAAAGGAAAAGTGTTAGTGAAATTTTTGATCCATGTTTTAAAGATTCTAACTTGAGTTATAGGTTTCAGGTTACCCTAAACTTATCATTCCTCTTATAAGTGTCTATTTAGAGTTTTGTTTTCAATTTAGGTTAAGTTTTTAGGGAAAAGATCAAAACCGGATTTTGCATCAATCCTAGGATATATACATCTATAAATATGAAGGATCTTTCTTAGACTAAGTTCATTTATTTACTAATATATATAACACATTTATTTATTTATTTACATTTCCTTAGCATCCTTAGGCTTTCTAATTTACCCTTGTAACGAGCCTCTTACCGATGACTCCCAAAGCAGACGGTCTTAGGGCACCAGATGAGAAAACATCCCTAGGGTTCGAGGACTCGAGTAAACTAGGCCACGAAGGAATTTAAGGACTTAACCACCTTTAGGCGTGATTGGCAATGCTTCTTGAGGCACGACTAACCAGCTTAATTAGTGGCTAAGTATTTATTATTTATTTATATACACATTTTTTTTCTTTTTCTATTTTTTTATTATATTATATATATATGTAAATAAAGTCACAAAGTCTTTGATTAATCCTTCAATATGTTTAATGTATATATCCTAAAGAAAGAATTAAAATCTAGTAATCTTTCTTATCCTTTATTACTTAACCTAAAAATCCAACAAAACTCCTCTTTTCGACTTATAATTAGAAATCATAGTTAAGAGCTTCCTTAATCCCTAAAGTCAAGTTTTGATTCTTTAAACATGGATCAAAAATTCCCTATTTATTTTTATTTTTTTTAATTTTAATTTTTTTCTTAAAGGAAAAGTAAAATCTAAAAGAAAAAAATCTACAAAGAAAGGTAAAATCTAAAAACCTAAAAAGAAAATGAAAATCCTAGAAATAAAAATAAAAAACCTAAAAAGAAAATAAAAATCCTAAGTTAGAATCTACCCCCCATACCTATCTCATGCATTGTCCTCAATGTATGCAAGATAAAAAGATGCATGAAATAGGTAAAAGGTATGAAATCACTCCCTCCGTCGTTTTGGACCAGCGGTGGTGCTAGGTCCAGCCGACTGTGATCGTCTCAGCGCACCCTCGATATTATCCAACCTAGAGGATTGCTCCTCTACCTTCTTCCTAAGTCTCACTTGTCCCTTGAAAATCTTCTTCATGCCCTTCCAGATGGTGGACATGAAGGCACGTGAATCATTTGGGGGATCCTGCCGCCAAAACTCAGGCTCATCTTCTTCCTCAAAACTTTCCTCAGAAGAGGACTCTACCGGTATATCTTCGGGTTGGACACTGGGAGTCCAAACCGCGTGCAAACAACTGTTATATGAACTGGTAGGTCTCTCTGGTGTGACAAACACTCGGTCAAAGGAATCAAAGACATCGTCTGGTAGGAAAGTCCTACACAGACGTGTAATCAAGATGGGATGGGAGTGTTTGGCACCCCTAGTGCGGAGGAATTGGCTATGATCGCATGGAAGTTGGTCTTATTTAAACAGACAGTGTGTTGCCGAGTCATCAAATCATGTATTATTTGCAACACAGGTCTGTTAAAGGTTGTGGTGTGGTCTAGCCCTAAGATGTTGCGTTGGATCCAGCGTCCAACGCAGTGCACATTTCTAAACGTGGTGCTAGCCTTTAGCCCACGGTCCTGCTCTGTGCAGCGAGCCCCCATGATTGTCATGTAGTCTATCAGTGGCAAGGGGTCGCTATGCTGGGGGTGACTTGGAACATTAGTAATTTCCTCAATGAGAGGAACTGTGATAAAGATGTCACCTAACGGCATATGGACTACGAATTGGTACGTCTCATAACTAACAGATGCATGATCGAGTGCATTATAAAATGTAGTGACTAAGTCAGGACAGTAATATGCATCATTTTCACTGTTATCATATACCAGAGAATACCAATCCCATGCATGTAATCAATCAACAAATATGTGTCCATACCCAGCATGATCATTCAGAATTTTTGAAAAATCTTTTTCCACAAACAGATTTGGGGCCATGTGTAATAGTGTAAATTAAAGCAATGGATCAAGAGATGAAAGATCAAACCGCCCCCGGAGTTCGTGGGGGGAATTCCAAATCGGTTGTGCAGAGGGCACAGGAGATGGGTTCAGGAAGATGTGACAGCAGATCAGCCACCAGGGGAAGAAATCGATCGGTGAAGAACTTGGCGCTGCTCTGGAGGCTTCAGGAATGCCGCGGATCTGCGGCTGTGGTCGCGGTAACGCGGCAGGAGGACAGAGAGATCTGGGGAAGGAAAAATTTGGTGAGGCGACGCTTTGAGAGGGATTTCAGATCTGAGGTTGATTTTCGTTTGAGGGAGGAGGGGTAGGGTAGAGAGACTATTTATAGAAGGGAAAAAATTTGAGAATCCCACTTTTATCCCAAGGTTAAAAGTGAATTTACCCTAGGGACTTGGAATTTTGAAAATAAGTTTGACCCTAGGGAAGAGATGTAGACCTAGAAATTTTAATTTTGAAAAGGATTTTGAATTTTTGAAAGTGGGGAAACTCTTTTAAGCACAAAATTCCTTTTTTTATTATTTATTATTTACGAAAAGTGTACAAAAAATTATTTACAGAAAATATTTACAAGTGTATCCCTTGCCTAGGCTGTTCTTTTGGTCTTTTCCCCCTGGCCCGTTTCCCATCGTTCCAGTGTGTTTGTTTGCGCGAGCTTGGTTGGGAAACGAGTTCTATTGCTTTCTTAGCCCTAGGCATCTCCAGCTTCAATTTCTCATTATTATTCATCCGTATTTCACCACAATGTTCCCTAAAGAGTTCTTCATCACCACTTTTTTCTCTTTGAATTTCTTTACTTCCAATGTCAAGAAATTCCAGCTCCTCTCCATACAACTCTTCAAAATTCAGGTCAACATTTTCCTTCAAAAGTATACAATCAGTTAACCGTCCCCGAGTTGACTCATCCAGGCACATGATTTCGTCAGCGAAGAGGTCTTCAAATGATAAATCAATTAGAGGTTCTTGAATTGTATCCTCTTGGGATACGTTCACAGTTGGCTCCCTGAAAGTGAATATATCCAAATCAACTTTCCCCTTTTGAAAGGGTACTCGGATAACAAGATTTCCTATTTCAAGAGAATCACAAGGTTGTGACTCATCTTTTGAATCTTCACTTTCTTCCCCAGATTGTCTCTAACAAAGCTGACCTTGAATGTTTGATCTTTTGTTTTACGAGGTTATGTGTGGAAAACATTCACTTCACGAGTCATGTTACCAAAGGTTATCCTCATTGATCCATTCCGGCAATTGATGATGGCATTTGCTGTGGCCAGGAATGATCGTCCCAAAATGACAGGAGTTTGAGCCCTATGATTAGTGTTAGACACAGGTTGTGTCTCAAGAATTACAAAATCCACAGGGTATATGAACTCCCCAACTCTGACAAGGACATCGCGAACTTCCCCTTAGGTTTCTTGACAGAGCGATCAGCCAATTGTATTGTCATTTGGGTAGGGCGGAGATCACCTAACCCTAATTGTTGGTACACAGAAAAAGGTAGGAGATTGATGCTGGCCCCTAAATCAAGAAGTGCCCTATTGATGGTAGTCTTTCCTATGATGCAAGTGATGGTCGGGCTCCCTGGGTCCTTGTATTTCTCCGGAATTGACCCAGTGAGCAACTCATTGATGTTGGATGCTAGGAAGACTTTTTTAAGGACTTGTGTTTTCCTCTTCTTGGTGCACATTTCCTTTAAGAATTTCGCATATGATGGCACTTGTTGTATTGCATAAAGAAGAGGGACATTGATTTGGACCTTATCAAACATTTCTCTTATTTTCTCCATATGAGCATCTATCTTGTGATTCGTAAGCCTATTTGGAAATGGTACACTAGGCTTATAAGGTTGCTCATCTTCCTTTTCTTTACCCTTGGCTTTTGAAGTGGATGGCTCTGAACTAGAAGATGGGTTGTCAGAAGTTGGTTGCATTTGGATTGGAGGTGTTGGCTTTGGTGCTGGATGGGATGATTGATCAGAAACCTTATTATCTACCTTTTTTCCAGATCTCAGGGTATGAATAGCATGGCATTGACTGGGGCTCGTGTCTTCCACTTCATGCAAAGGGAAGTGATGTTTGGGATTCAGCAATGGCTGGCTTGGTAACATTCCTTTTTGTCTTTCATTCACAGAATTAGCCAATTGCCCGATCTGGACCTGAACTTTATTCATATCCTGTTGATAGTTCTTTGCAAAGGTTTCTAACATTTTCTTCAACTCCGATATTTCTGAATCATTCTGGGGTGAATGTTGATGGTATGGAGATTGGAATTGTGATTGGTAGTGTGGTGGATTTTGATAGGATTGTGATTGTGGTGGACTTTGGTATGGATGAAAATTCGGTGTATTTCGATTGAAACTGGGTGGATGAGACTGAGCATTATATGGATGTGAAAATGGTGGCCTATGTTGCTCAGGACCAGAATGACTCCACGAAAAATTTGGATGGTTTCGCCATCCCGGATTATATGTGTTGGAGTATGGATTGTGATAGGGTCTGGTAAAAGCTGCATTCGTGTTCTCCTGATAAGACTGAGACTATATAAGGGACACTCCTCAAAGACATGGTTGAGATCATGACAGTTGGTACAACCTGGTTTGACCATAGGTGATGGGTTAACCTGACTGACAACAGAATGTTCCCTAGACTCAAGCAGTTCTATCCTCTTCATTAATTGTGTGATTTTTGCCTCAGCTGCTATGGAGGATTCTATCGAGTGCATCCCGGTTCTGGAAGTAGTGGGAGTGGGTTTATCTGGATATGACTCCCACTGAATGGTTTTCTCAGCTAGGGCTTCAAAGAGATCCCACCCCTGGTGCTCATCTTTCTTCAAAAATTCCCCTTGGCACATGGATTCAAGGAGTGTTTTCGTTTGGTAATCTAGACCGTCATAGATAATCTGGCATTGACGCATTTCTCTATGCCGTGATGAGGACATTGGGCTAGAAGGTCTTTAAAGCGTTCAAGATACTTCCAGAAGGGTTCATTTGGTTCCTGCTTTAATTGCATTATGTTTTTTCTCATGAGGGCTGTCTTGTGGATGGGATAAAATTTCTTAAGAAAGACTTTTACAAAATCATCCCATGAAGATATCGAATTGGCGGGAAGATTGTAAAGCCATTTCTTAGCTAAATCCTTCAGTGCAAACGGTATGAACCTTAACCTAACAGCATCCTCGGTCAATTGGGAAATTCTCATCATTACGCATACTTCTTCAAACTCTCGAATGAAGAAGTACGCGTCCTCAGACTCTAGACCATGAAATTGGGGAAGTGTATTGATGAATTGTGGTTTCAGCTCAAAGTGATTTCCATTGGTTCAGGGAGAAGAATGCATGATGGAAGCGAAGTGCGAATCGGGTAGAATCTATCTTGAAGCGAAACGTTGTTTTCCATAATGTCAAGTGGTTGTGTATGTGCAAGTGTAGAAAGTCTAACAAGTCTTGCAGAATTTGAATCCCGGTACCACTCTCGCATATACAGTCACAAACAACGTGCACCGATCACACCAGCGAAAAGAAAAAAATGAAAATAACAAACAATAAAAGAAAAATCAATCCAAGCTATCTAGGGTTCCTGGACCTAGACGACTCCTAACTGTTCGATGAACTGAAGAAGGTTATTGCTTGAATCAGACCACAGCTAATCAGCCAGGTAGGGGCAAAATACGGTGGGAGGTATCCGTGCGTAAGCAACGGGCCTTAATTACGCCAAACCACGGTATCTTCGAGGTTTAACCTCTTAATCCCCAGCCTTAGACACTGATTTCACCGGAGTATGAATCAAAATCAATTCCCAACTTCAGCCGATCTCCTACTGAGTCCGGATGTCCCTAGGGCCAACGTCTATCAGATTTTATTATAAAGCTTGGAATTGTGAGTGCTGGGATGGTGGTTTTTGGGCTAAGGAAGGGGTGATGAAATCCCCACCTTATCTTATTTATTGGGTATGCCCTTAAAATCGATTTTGTGCAAGTGTACGATATAAACAAACAAGGTTCACTCAAAGCGATAAAATATCAACCAAGAAGTGAGTCCTAATCAAAATGCAATGCGCACGTACCTTGCTCCAGCACTCTTCAATAGTAAAGTAAATGAATTGAAAAGACACGTGCCTAGAAATGCAAACGTCTAATCAATTTTTAACTTTGCAACAAATTTTTTACTGTTGATTATTAGCAGGAATATGGTGAAGCATACAAGAATTTTAGCATTGCAGCAGCTGTATTTTGCAGAGCAAGCAACCCTGCAGAAAATCTGTGAGTAGTTCACTCCTCCTTGCCGCGGATCAGCGGCTTTGACCGTGGAATCGCGGCAAATCAGAGGGCAACTGGTCTCTGCTTTCTAGAGCAGAGGCCCAGAGCCACTTATATGTCACTGCAATGCAAGTTTTCCTGTTTCTTCACTTGTAACCTGCAACAGAGAAGAAAGTTCGTTTAGTTCTTCAATCGAATCAAAACCGTTGCTCTCCCCTGCAACGGCGCCAAAAATTTGATAGGGAAAGAGAATAGTGGAGTATAATTGCACAGATATTCAACAAAAGAGAGAAGGTTTAGAGACAACCTTAGGTGCTTTGATCACTCCACAATGTATTCAATATGCTTAATGTACTCTTTCCGAATCACCGTAGTAGCATAGGCTATACGAGTCGATTCTCAGGGAGAGCTTGCGATGGAAGCGTTACGGTTTAGTATTGAAGATGGAAAACGAAGATTCTTCTTTGTCTTAAAAGAATGAAAAAGAAATGGAAAAAGAGATAAAAGAATTTGTGGATTTGTGCATGATGGAAAGAAAATGAAAAGAATTCGAAAACAAGATTTGCTTTGGAAAGAAAACTAAAAGAAGGAGAACTTTGTAGAAGACTTTAAGATGTGAAAAACCATGACTAGCTACCTTTCTAAATTGCTAACTTACTAGACTCGTTATGGTGATGCTTGCCTCATGTTGATTCATCGGCATATGTATGTCTTGCGTGTTGGTCTAGTTACTTTCCCACTTGATTTATGGGTGATCTTCTTGGACTTGTCTTGTAGCCTCATTGATTTCATCGGCTCTCAAGATAGAATTTCAATGGTGGACTCGAAGAGTGACACTCAAGGGATGCTAAGGAAGAAGATACAACATTCATTAGTCATTCAAGGCAAATACAACAAGTTAGCATTGAAGTAATGAAGTTGTACAACAAATAACATATGTTTGGTGATCCATCTCCATGTTTCATCAAGGCACTTGTTCTAAAGACAAGGCTCTAAATGAGGCACACATGAATCATATGGAATTACAACAAGAGCTTGCCAAGCATGAAAGTAACCCATCGGCGATGAAAAGACTCAACAATTGCAAGATGAAAAATTAGCAATCACCCAAGAGTTAGAAGTTAGCAATGTTAGTGGTCAGCTAGTCATGTTAGAAGAAGTTAGCTACTAGCCATTACAAGAAAAGAAAAGCAATTCATGAATAAAAGTGCAAGGAAAGTAAAGCTTGAATGAAAGAATGCAAGTAAAGTACTAGAAATTGCTCAAGTAGAGAAAGGAGATTGGATTAATCCTTGCTTCACAAGTTGTCACACCTTGGTTTACACAAGCTTTCTCTCTCTCTCAATCTCTCTCTCACAAAATTTTTAGGAGGAAGAAGAAGAACTAGAGCAATAAAAATCCTAGAGAAAAACCTACAAAATACAAGCTCTATCCTCTAATCTCTCCTCCCTTCTTTCGCTGGCCCTGGTGGTCTATTTATAGACTCAGAGAAGAAGGCTCCAGAATCAGACAGCTGGAGAGAATCTCGGGCTCAACGGCCTAGTAACTGCCGCGGAACCGCGGCCAGAGCCGCGTTTCCGCGGCAGAATCTTGGCCGTTGAGGCTGAGATTTCTGTTGCGGATTTCTCGTAGGTTGTTAGCCACGTGGACCTTCTGGAATGTCTGAGCTGGCGCGTGGATGTCTCCAGGTCCTGGGCTCAACCCTTGGGCTCTCTTTTGGGCTTTGATTAATTCTCCTTTAATTCTTGATAATTAAAGGGATTATGGGCCTCTTCTCCATTAAAATATGGACCTGCAAAAATAGAGAGAAAAAGATTAAAAATCACATTTTTATTTATGATATACATGGTATGGATGTGGCAAAATATGCAAAAATGAATAATAATCAGTTGGGACATGTGGTGGACTCTGATAAGATTGGAATTGTGGTAGACTCTGATATGAGTGAAAATTTTGTGGATTCTGGTTGAAACTGTGTTGAGGAGGCTGAGCATGATATTGATGTGGAAATGGTGGCCTAGGTTGCTAGGACCAGACTGACTCCAAGAAAAATTTGGATGGTTTCGCCATCCCGGATTATACGTATTGGAGTATGGATTGTGGTGGGGTCTAGTGAAAGCAGCATTCGTGTTCTCCTGATACATTTGAGACTGGTATACAGGACACTCCTCAAATACATGATTGAGATCATGGCAAAAGGTACAACCCGGTTTGACCACAGGTGATGGGTTGACCTGGTTGACAGCAGAATGTTCCCTTGATTCAAGCAATTCTATCCTCTTCATTAATTGTGTGATCTTAGCCTCAGCCGCTATAGAGGATTCTATTGAATGCATACCGGTTCTGGAAGTGGTGGGAGTGGGTTTATTTGGGCATGACTCCCACTGAATTGTTTTCTCAGCTAAGGCTTCAAAGAGATCCCACCCCTGATTCTCATCTTTCTTTAAAAATTCCCCTTGGCACATGGTTTCAAGGAGTGTCTTCGTTTGGTAATCAAGTCCGTCATAGATAATTTGACACTGACGCCATTTCTCTATGCCGTGATGAGGACAAAGGGCTAGTAAATCTTTGAAACGCTCAAAATATTTCCAGAATGGTTCATTGGATTCTTGCTTGAATTGCATAATGTTTTTCCTCATGAGGGCTGTCTTGTGAATGGGATAAAACTTTTTAAGAAAGACTTTTACAAAATCATCCCACGAAGAAATCGAGTTGGCGGAAAGATTGTAAAGCCATTTCTTAGCTATGTCTTTTAGCGCAAAAGGTATGAACCTTAGTCTAACAGCGTCCTCAGTCAATTGGGAAATTCTCATCATTACACATACTTCTTCAAACTCGCGAATGAAGAAATACGCATCCTCGGATTCTAAGCCACGAAATCGGGGAAGAGTGTTTATGAATTGTGGCTTTAGCTCAAAATTATTTTCGTTGGTCACAGGGAGAAGAATGCATGATGGAAGTGAAGTGCGAATCAGGTAGAATTTATCTTGAAGCGAAGTGTTGTTTGCCATGATTTGGATTGTGTCAAGTGGTGGTGTTTGTGCAAGTGTAGAAATTCTAATAAGTCTTGAAGAATCTGGATCACGGTACCACTCTTGCATATATAATCACAAACAACGTTCACCGATCACACAAGCGAAAGAAAAAAAAAAATAACAAACAAGAAAAGAAAAATCAATCACAAGCTATCTAGGATGCCTGGACCTAGACGACTCCTAACTGTTCGATGAACCCAAGAAGGTTGTTGCTTGAATCAGATCACAGCAAATCAGCCAGGTAGGGGCAAAATACGGTGGGAGGTATCCGTGCGTAAGCAACGGGCCTTAATTATGCCAAACCACGGTATCTTCGAGGCTTAACCTCTTAATCCCCAGCCTTAGACACTGATTTGACTGGAGTATGAATCAACAATAATTTTCAACTTTAGCCGATCTCCTACTGAGTCCGAATGTCCTTAGGGCCAACGTCTATCAGATTTTATTAAAAGCTTGGGATTGTGAGTGCTTGGAAGGTGATTTTTGGGCCAAGGAAAGGGTGATAAAATCCCCACCTTATCTTATTTATTGGGTGATGCCCTTAAAATCAATTTTGTGCAAGTGTACAATATATGCAAACAAGGTTCACTCAAAGCGATGTAAATCAACCAAGAAGTGAGTCCTATTCAATATGCAATGCGAACGTACCTTGCTCCAGCACTCTTCAACAGTAAAGTAAATGAATTGAAAAGACACGTGCCTAAAAATGCAAACGTCTAGTCAATTTTTAACTTTTGCAACAAATGTTTTACTGTTGATTTTATTAGTAGGATCCTGGTGAAAGCATACAAGAATTTAGAATTGCAGCAGCAGTATTTTGCAAAGCAAGCAACCCTGCACAAAAACAAGTTAGTAGTCACTCATCATTGCCGCGGATCCGCGGCTTTGGCCGAGAAAACGCGGCAAATCTGAGGGTACTTGGTCTCTGCTTTCAAGAACAGAGGCCCATGACCACTTATATGTTACCGCAATGCTTTGTTTCCTATTTCTTCAACCTGTAACCTGCAACAGAGAAGAAAACTCGTTTAGTTCCTAACTCAAATGAAAACCGTTGCTCTCCCCGGCAACGGCGCCAAAAATTTGGTTAGGGAAGGGAGGAGTAGGAGTGTACTAAATTCAGAGATAGAGGGTTTAGAGTCAACCTTCTTTATTCGAATATGATATGCTCAAACAACTCCAAAATGTATTAACAATGTTACTTTACTCCTTCCGAATCACCGTAGTAGCATAGGCTATTACGGGTCGATCCTCAAGGAGAGCTCGCGATGGAAGTTTTAACGGTTGAATTGTAAAGAAAGAAATTGAGGGTTCTTCTATGTTCAAAGGAATCAAAATGATATGGAAAATAGAGGAAAACTTTGGTGTGGATTGCATGCATGAAAAGAAAACGATGGAAAAGAAAGTGAAAAGAACTTTGAAAACTAGACTAGCTTTAGAAAGAAAACTAAAGAAGAAAAATTTGAAAGACTTTTTAGATGGAAGAAACCATGACTAGCTAACCTTTCTAATTTGCTAACTTACTAATCTCATTATGGTGATGCATGCCTCATGTTGATTCATCGGCAAATGTTTGTCTTGCTTGTTTGGTCAAATTACTTTCCCACTTGGAAGATGAGTATTCTTCTCAGTCTTGGCTTGTAGCCTCATTGATTCATCGGCTCCCGAGATAGAATTTCAATGGTGGAATCAAGGAGTGCCACTCAAGGGAATGCTAAGGAGGAAGATACAAGATTCATTAGTCATTCAAGGCCATACTCAAGCTAGCATTGAAGTAAGAAAATTGTACTACAAACCAATAGCAAAGTTAGGTGATCCATCTCCATGTTCCATCAAGGCACTTGTTCTAAAGACAAGGCTCTAAATGAGGCTCACATGAATCATATGGAATTACAACAAGCATTTGCCAAGAATGAAAGTAACTCATCTTCATTGGGGATGAAAGAGACTCAAAATTGCAAGATTAAAAGTTAGCAATCACCCAAGAGTTAGAAGTTAGCAACGTTTGTAGTTAGCTAGTCATGTTAGAAGGTTAGCTAGACATTGCAAATGAAAGAAAACAACAATTCATGGTAGAATAAAAATGCAATGAAAGTAAAGCTTGAAGAAAGTAAAGCAAGAAAGTAAAGCACTAGAAATTGCAAAGATGAGAAGAAAGATAGATAAATTCTTGCTTCAAGTTGTCACCACTTTGATTACAAGTTCTCACACTCTCTCTTTCTCTCTTTTGAAGAATTTCTAGGAGGAAGAAGGAGATTACAAGAGCACTAAAAACTAGAGAAAATCCCTACAACTCTCTCAAAAATTACAAGCTCTTCTCTCCAACTCTCTCCCCCTCTCTCGCAGAGGCCCTGGTGGTCTATTTATAGGCTTCAGAAGAGGAGGCTCCCAAATCTAGACTGTTGGATCAAATCGCTGGCTCAACGGCCAGATTCCTGCCGCGGATCCGCGGCCAAAGTCGCGTTTCCGCGGCAGAATCTTGGCCGTTGCGCCAACAGAGTCTGTTGCCGTTCTGTTGGAGTCTGTTGGCCATATGGAACTTCTAGAAGGCTGAGTGTATGCGTGGATGGCTCCAGATCTGGGCTAGACTTTTGGGCTTTTCATTTGGCACTTTAATTAATCCCATTAATCCTTGATAATTTCATAGATTATGGGCCTTCCTCTCCATTAATGATGGATCTGCAATTTTAGAGAGAAAAAGACTAAAAAGCTTATTTTTATTTACATAATGCATGATATGGATGTGAAAAATGATGCAAAAGTGAATAACAATCACACACTCACACACAAGATTTATATGTGTTTTCATTATAGAGTTTTCGGTTTGAAAAAAATACCGGTTTAGTTTTTTATACATATGTTTTATCAAAACTTTATTTAGAGCTTAAATGTTAAAAACATAGATAATTCATCATATATATGTAGTAGATCATATCCATACACACTAAGCTTCAAAGTATTTAAAATATCTTATTTTTGTATTTGGAGAAGTTTTGAAAAAATCGATTTGGAAAAATACAGATTTTGTTTAAAGTCAAAATTTTCATATCACTAAAATAGTTCAAAATATTTGTAACGTGTTTTGATTTTTACTCAAACATGTTTGTATATCAAAGTATATTACTGAACTTATTTTTGTAGATTTTTAGAGAATTTATGGGATTTTATTGAAGGAAAAAGACCAAGTTTTAAATCCCTAAAATTGCTGTTTCTGGCCTTCTGCCGGTCGACCGCACGGTCGATCGACCGACGTGCACAAACGTGCACGGCTTGTTTGGTTGGAGGACCGGTCGACCGCCAGAAAGTTCTGCTCTCTGAAAATGGCCCCGGTCGACTAGGCGGCCGACCGGCAGAGAGCTCTGCTCTCTGTATCCAGGCCACGGTCGATCGGCCGGTCGACCAGTGGCACAACGGTCGGAAATCCGACCGGTGGCGGTTGACTGGCCGGTCGACCGACAGCAGTCTGAACTGCTGAGTTGGCCTCCAACGGGCAGATTTTGGATGCCTATAAAAGAGGCTTCTCTTGGGCTGTTTTAGTTAAGATTTTTGGAGAGTTTCAAAACCAATTTTTCCTATCTATTGTAGAGGTTCTCTCCACTTGTTTTAGAGCTAATTCTTCCATTCAAAGGAGAGTTTATCAAGAGTTTTTCAAAAGGAGATTTCTTGAGTTTTTCACCACCAATTCAATCCTAGTTTTCTCACACACACTTGAGCTATCCATTGCTATATCAATCATATAGGGATCTTCATTGTGAGAGGATTTTAGGTGATCAAAGTGTTGTAATCACTAAAATATTCTACATTGTACTTTTAGGAGGCGGATTTGCGGGTTCGCGATGTTTCGAGTTCTAGTGAGAGCGCGGTGTAGAGGTGCGGCCTCGACATGCTTTCGTGCTTGCGTGTGTTTGTTCTTGCGGGAACAAGTGAGGGGACTAGGGAGTCTAAGAGTTCTAGTGTGAACTCCTTGTAGGTGTTGCGGTACCGAGTGATCCGGTGGATCGATTCTAGTAGAAATCCTTCATAGTGTTGAAGGCGGAGACGTAGAGCAAGGGTGCTCGAACCTCGAAACAAATCTCACGTGTTTGAGATTGCTCTCTATCTCTACTTGTGTTTATATCTTGCTTATGCTTATTGCTCATATCTCTTATATGCTTGATATATTGTGCACTTAATTGTTATATGCTTGGGATTATTTGCTCACACTTGTATTCAACCAAGAGTGCCATAGCGGCGCCTCAACTCTTATCTAAAGGAATCTTGAGGAGATAGTCCAGAGCCCTTCATGGGAAATTTGGCTATACTCTTGTGTTATACTTGGTGTGTTATGTATATCAGTTTTTAGTTTGCATTAATAGTTTTAATTCCGCATTAATTCATCATTAGATTAGCTAGTCACCTATTCACCCCCTTCTAGGTGATTACTATTGGTATCAGAGCTTGGTGCTTTTGATTTGGGTCTTACCACCTTGAGTTAAAGATCCTCTTTTATAGCTAATCACAATATTTGTACACACACATGGATTTCATGTCACCTTCCACTTTTGACATTCTTAACATCCAAACTTGAAAAGTTAAGATGTCTTTGTACCTCAAAGGCCTAGGTATTCATATTTATCTTGCTACCATTAAGGATTCATATTTTAGTAATAGCAAGTATCTTGAGGCTAACTCAAAAGCCATCCATGCTTTAAAGTCAACCCTAAGTGATGATTATCTATGTAGGGTTTCTAACTTTAATTCGGCTTTTGTAGTATGGAACACTATAGTCTCCCTTGGCGAACAAGAACAATACTATGCGGGGAGTGACTCGGATGCTGGAAGTGATGCTTCCAACATATGCTACATGGTCCAAGGGGATAACCTCTTGAGGTAAACTCTGAATCCGAACTTGATGAGGATGTTGACATGTCATATTATGATCTTGCTTCTTTTTGTCAACAACTTCTTGAAAAATATGATTTACTTAAAAAGGATAATAACAAATTGAAAAAGAACAACACTTCTTTGTTAAAAGAAAATGATTCTTTTAAAAATAAATTGGAATGCATTGCAAAAGAAAACGAAGTTTTGAAAAAGGAGAATATTTTCTTATCTTCAAAATTAAATGATCTTTGTGAAGGAAATACTTCTTTGAAAAATAAGATTATTTTGGTGGAAAAGAATAGGAAATTGCTTTGAATAAAAATAACTCTTTAAAAAGAAAAATTGTTTCAAAGGAAAAGGAAAATGTTTCTAAAAAGAACAAGATTGTTGATCATGCTTTTCATGCTACAACCATTGATAAAAATGAGATTAAAATTTTGAAAAATAGAATAAATTGTTTGAGCTCAACTTTGAGCAATTATCCATTTAACCATAATAGATTGGAAACTTTATTTTCAAAGAAACAAGCTCCACATGTAAATGCACATCACCCACGGCACACATATGCACACTTTGCACACCATGATCACACTCATTCACATGTGCATCCTAGAGTGTACAAATGTACACATTGCGGCCGCAAAGGCCATTTAGCAAAATTTTATTATGATAGAGTAAATTCTATTAATTTTGCTAATAAAAATGTTTGGGTTCTAAACAAGGCTAACCCCCGTGGACCCAAAAGAAAATGGGTACCAAAGTCCCCACCTCTTGTGTTTGACGTAGGTGTGGGCTCTCACATGATGTGAGAGGTTTGGTGCCTTGGTGGTGGATGCATGGGCTTGATGGACACTATAAATTGATGCATCACTATCAAGAAAGTTTGGTGGGAAGACCACCATGTTTTGAAGACTAAGAGCATAGTTCTTTGTTTGGCAACTATATCTAAACTCCTATTTTATTTACATGCTTTTTACATTAATAATTTTTAGCATGTTCAAGTCTAATGTTTATGCTTCATGTGGTAAATACTTGTTTTGATGTAGTTTTTGTCAAAACTTATGTATTTACTTGTGCAAGTAGTGAGCAACATTTGATTCCTATATGTTTGCACTTCATTGCTCATTTGTACTCATTACATATACATGTATAACCTAGTTTTGATGATTCCTTCATTTATACTTGTTTTGCCTATTTTTTAGTTTTACTTCATGTATATGTAATTTTTGTTCAAAACTAATAAATATACATGTATACCCTTGAGTCTCTTGCCTTCATGCAAATTATATCATAGACTCTTTTGTGTTTTGAATATGTACGCATATTGTTAGTTTTGGATAAATCATACATATGCCTTGAAGTTTTATTTTTAAAGAAAAATAAAGTTTCATGTTTTTCACTTGCTTAATGTCTTTTGAGCCTCATTGACTATTTTCATTAAAATGCTACTTTCATGATTCTTGTACACTCACACTTCATTTGTTTACTCATGACATTATTTTCATGAGAATTTTTGAGCTTTGTAGACCTTGAGTGTCGACTTTTGTGTATTTAGTATAATTCATGAGATATGTATGATTTGTTTTCATATTTGAAGGATCTTTAACTAGTTTTTTAAAAATTACTTTAACTAGTTATTTATTCTTCATTTGGTAGAGTTTTCTAATTTTACAAAATATTTTTCAAACTCTTGTTTTTAAAAACCCCTACAACCCTTAAAGGGCGGTGGATGGGCGTCCATGCATTGAGTGCCTAAATTGAATTTTTTTTTAACTTGTACATGAATAGGGTGGATTGTTATGAGCTATACACATGTTCTTTATGTAATCTTATGTTTTATATACTCATACTTGTTTTTATATATGTATGCTTCTAAATTTCAATAATATCAATTTCTATTGGTATTTTCTTTTCTTACATATATATATGTGTTTTTGATTGTGCTTGATTTACAATCCTTACATGTTTAAAGCACAAATTATGTTTATGCTAAGTTTGACTTATTTTTAATGTTAATTGGTATCTAAATTGAGCTCATGCATTATTTTCAAGTGGTATTGCTAATAATTTCAATTGGTATATCAAAATATATATCATATTTTACCTTTTAATTGGTATCAAAATTTACAATGTTTCAATTTCATTCGATATCAAAAATGTTGTTTATTTCAATTGGTATTAAAAAAAATTTCAAATTGTTTATTTCAATTGGTATCTTAAAAGTTTGTTGATTTCAATTTCAAATCTACTTTAGGTATCTTAAAATTTTGTTTATGTACAAGTGGTATCAACATATAATTTTGTCAACTACAATTTATTTTCATTGGTATCAAAATTTGTTTTGTTAACTTAAGAAAATTCAAAATTGTTTTAAAGAAAATTCACAATTTCTTGATGTGTATTGCCTATATGCAAGTGGAGCATAACATCTCTTCTACATATAGATTCATGTTGAGTGTATCTTGTATTGAGAAGCTTGACATCTCTTCTTTATGTGATGCACGTGTGTAGGGGAGCTTCACATCTCCACTCATGCATTGTATATTATGCTTTATGTGAGTTAGGGTTTGTCATCCCTTCTTCATGTAATGCATGTATGCAGGGGAGCTAACTTCACGTCTCTTTCTTCATGAATGTATATCACATATATATCTTTATTGTTTGATTTGTTTTCACCCCTACATTGATGATTTGACAAAAAGGGGGAGAAGTATTTGATGAGTATATATATGCATGTTTGTTTCATTCCCTTGTTTTATACAAAAAGGGAGAGAATGATTTAGAGAGTTTATGCATATATGTTTTGCTTAATGATTTGACAAAAGGGAGGAGAGGTATTTGATCTTTATGCATGTTTATCTCCTTGTTTTATTCATATATGTTTGTTTAGTTTATGAACTTCATTATATATCTTATTGTTTAATGTTATGCATGAGTTAAGGGGAAGCTTCTATGAAGCTTAACTTTAATCCATGCATATATAACTCCATGAGTTTTGTCATCATCAAAAAGGGGGAGATTGTTGGCCCAAAGGCCCATCACTCTAGTTTTGATGATGATTTACTCATGTAGTTATAGTACTAATGATCTTGTGTTTAATTAGTCTCAGATATGTGATCAAGATCTTAGTAGGTGTTTAGCTTCAACAAAGGATTTAAAGTCAAGTTTTGGAGCTAGCACGTGTTGATTCAAGAGCTTGTGCATCAAGACCACATCAAGTACTCAAGAGGAGTCTAGCTCATTTGGACTTAGTCAAGAAGAAGAAGACCTTCAAGAGAAGACTTGTGTCTAGGTTTGTTTTTAGTAAAATTTTGTTTTTAGATAATATGTAAAGGATAGATTAGTTGCTGGATTGCTCAAGTATCATATACACTCACACACAAAATTTATATTTGTTTTCATTATAGAGTTTTCGGTTTGAAAAAAATACCGGTTTGGTTTTTTATACATATGTTTTATCAAAATTTTATTTAGAGCTTAAATATCAAAAACATAGATATTTCATCATATATGTGTGGTGGATCTTATCCATACACATTAAGCATTAAAAGTGTTTAAAATATCTTGTTTTTATATTTGGAGAAGTTTTGGAAAAATCGATTTGGAAAAATACGGATTTTGCTCAAAGCCAAAATTTCATAACACAAAAATAGTTCAAAATGTTTGTAACATGTTTTGATTTTTACTCAGCCATGTTTGTATATCAAAGTATATTACTGAACTTATTTTTGTAGATTTTTAAAAAATTTATGGGATTTTATTGAAGGAAAAAGACCAAGTTTTAAATCCCTAAAATTCTTGTTTCTGGCCTTCTGCCGGTCGACCGCACGGTCGACCGAGACAGAGGTCGGTCGACCGGGCGGTTGACCGATGTGCACAAAATGCGCACGGCTTGTTTGGCTGTAGGGTCGGTCGACCGCTAGAGAGTTCTGCTCTCTGGAAATGGCCCCGGTCGACCGGGCGGCCGACCAGCAGAGAGCTCTGCTCTCTGTATCCAGGCCACGGTCGACCAGTCGGTCGACCGATGGCACAACGGTCGAAAATTCGACTGTTGGTGATTGACCGGCCGGTCGACCAACAGCAGTCTGAACTACTGAGTTGGCCTCCAACGGGCAGATTTTGGATGCCTATAAAAGAGGCTTCTCTTGGATTGTTTTAGTTAAGATTTTTGGAGAGTTTCAAAGCCAATTTTTCCTATCTATTGTAGAAGTTTTCTCCACTTGTTTTGAGCTAATTCTTCCATTCAAAGGAGAGTTTATCAAGAGTTTTTCAAAAGGAGATTCCTTGAGTTTTTCACCACCAATTCAATACTAGTTTTCTCACACACACTTGAGCTATCCATTGCTATATCAATCCTTTAGGGATCTTGATTGTGAGAGAATTTTAGGTGATCAAAGTGTTGTGATCACTAAAGCGTTCTACATTGTACTTTGAGGAGGCGGACTTGCGGGTTCGCGGTGTTTCGAGTTCTAGTGAGAGCGCGGTGTAGAGGTACGGCCTCGGTAAGCTTGCGTGCTTGCGTGTGTTTGTTCTTGCGGGAACAAGTGAGGGGACTAGTGAGTCCAAGAGTTCTAGTGTGAACTCCTTGTAGGTGTTGCGGCACCGAGTGATTCGGTGGATCGATTCAAGTTGAAATCCTTCATAGTGTTGAAGGCGGAGACGTAGAGCAAAGGTGCTCGAACCTCAAAACAAATCTCACGTGTTTGCAATTGCTCTCTCTATCTCTCACTTGTGTTTATATCTTACTTATGCTTATTGCTCATATCTCTTATATGCTTGATATATTGTGTGCTTAATTATTATATGCTTGGGATTATTTGCTCACACTTGTATTCAACCAAGAGAACCATAGCGGCGCCTCAACTCTTATCTAGAGGAATCTTGAGGAGATAGTCCAGAGCCCTTCATGGGAAATTTGGCTATATTCTTGTGTTATACTTGGTGTGTTATGCATATCAGTTTTTAGTTTGCATTAATAGTTTTAATTCAGTATTAATTCATCATTAGATTAGCTAGTCACCTATTCACCCCCTCTAGGTGATTACAATTGGTATCTCTTGATTTTGGTCTTACCACCTTGAGTTAAAGATCCTCTTTTATAGCTAATCACAATATTTATACACACACATGAATTTCATGTCACCTCTCACTTTTTGTTGGCGTAGAGGCCTTCCACTCTAGTTTTGATGATGATTAAATCATGTAGTTATATTTACTAATAATCTTGTGATGTTTAGTTTCAGATCATTAATCAAGATATTAGTTGGTGATTAGCTTCAACAAAGGAGTTTTGAAGCCTTTCAAATGGTGATTCCAGAGCCCGAGCAACAAGATCTTACATAGCACTCGTTGGAGTCTAGCTCGGTGGATCACGGAGTTTTGGATCGAGTCGTCTTGAAGACGGAGTTCCTCAAGAAGACCTCGGTATCTTAGTTTAGTTTGTTTTAGATCCATTTGTAAAGATTAGAATAGTGTGATATGCTCAAGTTCACAATACACACACGTTTCATGTTTTGGATTCGTTTTTCGTTTTTGGTTTAACCGATATTGGTTTTCATGAATAGATAGATCAAAACATGTTTACATGTGTTTATGTATATTAGATATGCTCTATATACATGTATGCTTCATATCTTAGACAAACTTATTTTGATATGCCTATTCATGAGCTTTTAGTGTTTTGGTATTTTAACAAAACATATTTTGGTATTTAAAGACAAAAATAATGATATATATATGTTTCATGTATATTGGACTTATGTTCATATGCAACATGCCTATATGTATTTAAGTATCATGTTTTTGTATTTAAATGAGTTTTAGGAAAAATCAGATTTCCTATTGAAAAATCCAAGTTTGGTAAAATACAGGTCTTGGTTTTCGGTAATTTTTCCATATCATAAAAATGGTTCAAAATGTTTGAAATTTGTGTTAGAATTTTTTACACAAGTTTATATATCAATGTATTATGATAAAACTATTTTTGTGGAAATTTAGAAGTTTTATGGGATTTTCTAAAATATTTTAAAACCCAGTTTTCTGACCCAGCCTGCCAGGCTCTAATGGTCGACCGGCCGGTCGACCGACGTGCACAGACTTGTGCACGTTGGCCAGGTTCTTGGTCCGGTCGACCGGGCGGTCGACCGGCCAGAGAGCTTTGCTCTCTGTTTTTTTACGGTCGACCGGCCGGTCGACCGCTGGCTTCCAACGGTCACAAATATGGACGTTGGCGGTCGACTGGTCGACTGACAAACAGTCCCAACAGCTAGTTTTTGTAGGAGGGCTATTTAAGCCCCATTTGTTTGGGATTTTGGCCAAGATTTTTAAGGAGAAAAATTCACATCTTTTCAGTGTTTTCAAGCCAAAAGTTTTGAATACAAAATTTATAAATCTCTATTTGTTTTAAAGTGTTTTGTTTATTTCAAAGAAATTAGGTTTTTGGGAACTAGTTTTTGATCTAAAATTTCTATATCTACTTTGGTGTTTTCCCAAGAGAATTTCTTTGATCAAAACACTTTGTTTTCCACACTTGAGCTATATCTCCTATCCTATTCTATTAGGATCATTTATTTGTGGGAAAAGAATTGTATGAGGTTGTGGAAACCTCCCAGTTGTAAATCCTTCTATTTGTTGTATCCCTCTTTGGTAGAGGTTGATTTGGATTGTGGGGTGCTCCCTCTTTGGTAGAGGTTGAGTTTGTGGTATACTCCCTCTTTGGTAGAGGTTGAGGTGTTGGTTTACTCCCTCTTGGTGAGGTGGAGTTGGTGTTGGATTTGTATCCCTCTTCAGTAGAGGTGGATTGTGGTTTACTCCCTCTTGTGTGAGGTGGAGTTGGTTTGGTGCTTGCCTCGGTGGAGGTTGTATTGGTGGATTTGTGGAGTTTGGTACTCCGGTCTTCGGTAGACCATTCGTATTGCCTCGGTGGAGGTTGTATTGGTTGAGAGAGGAGTTCGGTACTCCTAGTGGATTGAAAATCCTTCTCGGTGAAGGCGGGGACGTAGAGCTCGGTGCTCGAACCTCAAAACACATCTTCTTGTTTGTGTTTAATCGATTGACTCTCAACTCTCTCTCTCTTTATTTGTGTTGTGCATCATTCATATCATTCACATATTATATGCTTGTGTTGTGCCTTGCATCATTCATATTGTCTATATCTATATACTTGGTTGTGTTTGCTTGTGTGCCTCACTTGTGCTTAACCACGAGAGCTTCATATAGCACCTCAACTCTTATTCAAAGGAATCAAGAGGAGTTAGTCCAGAGCCCTTCACGAAGAATTCGGCTACACTCGTTGGTTGCACTAAGTGTTGTTGCAAATTAGTTTTTATTTCCGCATTTAGTTTTTAGATTAGCCTTATCACCTATTCACCCCCCTCTAGGTGATTTCAATTGGTATCAGAGCCTACGCTCCTGATATTTGTTTTACCACCTAGGAGTGGGATCTTGGTTTGCTAATCTTTCATTTGCATTTGCACGTATATTTGTTTGCACACACTCATGGATTGCTTGTCACCTCCCATGTTCGATGTTTCCAACATTGATACATGGAAATTTAGGATGTCCATGTATTTGAAAACCCTAGGCTTGCATGTTTTTCTTACCGCTACCAAGAAATGCTATCTTTGTAACCGCAATCATATAGGGGCCAATACACAAGCCCTTGAGGCTATTAGAAGCACGCTAAACAAAGAATATCTTATGCCTGTTTCTAACTTTGATTCCGCCTTTGCAGTGTGGAACAAATTGACCACCTCCAAGCTTCAATTGTCAATTCAACCGGAGGAGAAATCTAGCGGAGAATCTGAGTCACAATGCTTCATTGTCCAAGGGAATGACTCCCTTGAGGTATATTCGGAATCTCAACTAGATTGTGATGATGCTAGTTCTTCTAGTAATGAGCATGTTGATCCTAACACTTTAAATGAAGAACTTTCTATTGTTTGTGAAAAATTGATAGAAAAGTCTAATCTTTTGAAAAAGAAGACCTTTACTTTAAATAAAGAAAATGAAAATTTATCTTCTAAACTTGGTTTGGTTTTGCAAGAGAAAGAGGAGATTTCTAATGAAAGGGATTCATTGAAATCTAAGCTTGAACTTGCCCTAAAAGAAAATGAGTTTTTGAAAAATAAAAATGATTGTGAAACAATTTTGAAGAAAAATGAAAACTTGTCTTCAAAAGTTAATTTTGTTTAAAAAAAAATGATTCTTTAAAAATGAAAATTGCTTCTATTTCTAAGGATTTAGAAATTTGTTTAAAGAAAAATGAATCTTTGAAAAATGCTATAGATTCACATGTTTGCCATGCTAGGATAGTTTCACCTTGTTCACCTATTGCATGCTCCACTTCTTCTCTAATTGAAAAAGATATAAATACTTTAAAGAAGAATATGGATTGTTTGGGCTCCACTTTGAGCCATTGTGCTTTGAATCATACACGCTTGGAATCCTTGGTTCGAAAGAAACAAGTTCCATCTTTGCATGCACGCCCTCCACGGCATACACATGCTCCTCACGTACACACCCATCACACTTTGTATGCTCATGTGTACACTTGTACACATTGTGGACGTAAGGGCCACCTTGCTAGATTTTGCTATGATAGAATACATGATGAAAATTTAGCAAATAATTTTATTTGGGTTAGGAAAGGGACTAACCCCCATGGACCCAAAAGAGTATGGGTACCAAAGACCACCCCTATTGTATTTGATGTAGGTGTGGGCTCTCACATGACGTGAGAGTAGCGGTACCTTGGAATGGATGCGTTCCGAGCTTCAGGATGACTATTTGGATGCATCCCTTTCAAGAGGAGTTTGGTGGGAGGACCACCTTGGTTTGGAGAACTAGAGAGGTGCCTTCATCGGTTTTGGTATCGATCTCTAACTCCCGTTTATATTTGCATGCTTTTCATGATTTTGATTTATGGCATGACTTGTTTTATTGTTCATTATGCTTATGCCATATTTATTAGATTAGTGATATACATGTTTAGTTATTTGAGACACCCATGTTTTATATGGATCTATATCTATGTGTTCTCACTTTGTTTTTAACTAATATGTATGTCCTAAATCTAATGCACATGCATATACATAATGATCATATGGATGTTTATGACCTTTGTTTTTTGATGCTTCATGTTTTGATTAGTATGTTAAATGCCATGATTATTAGACCATTGACATGAATGTATAGCTTTTGAGATCACCCATGTTCATATGGATCATTCTTTGTGTTCTCACACATATTTAGCTATTATGTATATCATAACTCTAATAGCATGTGGATTTACATAATGATCGTTTTTATTATCATGTTGATTTATGTCTTGTTTTATGCTTCATGATTTGAATATATGTTTAAATGTTAGTTTTCATTAAAACTAGGATTTATACTTGTATATATAGTGGGCCACAAATAAATCTTTATATGTTTGTGCTTGAATGATTATTTGTACCCATTAGATGTGCTAGTATAGTCTAGTTTTGATGATTCATACATTTTAACTTGTATTCCCCATTTTGGATATGTTTTATGATCATGTGTTTAACTTCATGTATATGTCTATCTTGTCCAAACTATCGTCTATACATATACATCCTTTGAGCCACGTGCCTTCATGCATATACATTTGTGGACTCGTTGTGTTTTGGATATGTATGTATACTTTAGTTTGTATAAGACATACATATGCCTTGAAGATTAAATAGTTTTTGATGATTTTCATGTTTTACGGAATATTGAGCTTCATTGCCAAATTTCATGATTATGTGTTTCACACTACACTTGTACACTCACCTTATTTAAATGTTTCTCATGATTATGTTTCCATGAGTATGTATGGGCTTTATGGATTTTGAGTGTTTTAGTGAATATGTGATTTACATAGTTTCATGAAAAATAATTTTTAGTTTATCCTTGCTTGAAGGATTTCGTACTAGTTTACAAGTTTTTCCATTTAACTAGTTGCGGGATTCTTCGTTATGGTAGATGTTTTCAAACATACACTATTTTTTAAACCTATTTTTGAAAACCCTACCTTCCACGGGCGGTTAGATGGGCGACCATGCCTATGTAATCTTTATATTGAAAATCATTTTAAACATGAGCATGATTGGGTGGTAGGTAATATGAGATATACATTTGATATTATTGTTGTTTCAATTGGTATCATTGGATTCTTTCAATTGGTATCAATATTGACATTTATTGTATGCTCATATATATTTTTTTATGTATGTATGCTTATACTTCAAATAGTATCAATTTCGATTGGTATCTAATTTTTCATACATATATATATTTTATTTGTGCTTATTATATTCCTATATCTTTAAGCACAAATTTTGTTTATGGTAAAGCTTGAATTTTAATGACCATCATGTTTCAATTGATTAGTTTTCAATTGGTATGCTAATACAAGCTTATGCATCGTTTTATTTGGTATTTCATAAAGGGAGAGAAAACTCGTATTTCATCTTTCAATTGGTATTTTGTTTACCATTGGTTTTGTATTTCACTCCCATACTTTATGAAAATGATTAAAAATAAAAATGAAAATTGATTTTTAATTTGGTATCATATGCTTATAAAGAATAATATTTTCAATTGGTATCAAGATTTTATTTGTTTTTCTCACAATTGATATCAATGCCTTTATTTCCTTTCAATTGGTATCAATTCTTAAATGTTTTTATGTTTCCTTTCTATTAGTATCAAAATGTTCTACATTGACATATTTTTAATTGGTATCATATTTGATTTAACCCCTTATTGGTATCATTTTGTTTTAATACAAAAAGGGGGAGAACATCATTTTTTTGGTTTCTTTGACCCCTTTGTTGATGATTGACAAAAAGGGGAGAAAAATTTGAGTTTATATGCATGTTTTGTATGCATGTTTTATGTTTTTAAAAAGAAAAGATTTTATGCATGTTTCATGTTTGATATCAAGAACATGTTTAATTATTGGTATCAAGAGCATTACTTAATATTGGTATCAAAAGCATTTTTTATTAGTGATAAAGTTTTACCTTTTAAATTGGTATCAAGAGCATGTTTTGCAATTGGTATGTTTTGAAAATTTATTTAATTGGTATCAGGAGCATGTTTTTGAAAATTTATTTGTTTTATGCATGATTGATGCATATTCATGTTTAATATTCATTGCATATATTTATTGTTTATTGCTATGTATGAGTTAAGGGGGAGCTTCCTTGAAGCTTAACTTTAATCCATGCATATATAATTCTATGAGTTTTGTCATCATCAAAAAGGGGGAGATTGTTGGCCCAGAGGCCTTCCACTCTAGTTTTGATGATGATTAACTCATGTAGTTATGTTTACTAATAATCTTGTGATGTTTAGTTTCAGATCATTAATCAAGATATTAGTTGGTGATTAGCTTCAACAAAGGAGTTTTGAAGCCTTTCAAATGGTGATTCCAGAGCCCGAGCAACAAGATCTTACATAGCACTCGTTGGAGTCTAGCTCGGTGGATCACGGAGTTTTGGATCGAGTCGCCTTGAAGACGGAGTTCCTCAAGAAGACCTCGGTATCTTAGTTTAGTTTGTTTTAGATCCATTTGTAAAGATTAGAATAGTGCGATATGCTCAAGTTCACAATACATACACGTTTCATATTTTGGATTCGTTTTTTCGGTTTTTGGTTTAACCGATATTGGTTTTCATGAATAGATAGATCAAAACAAGTTTACATGTATTTATGTATATTAGATATGCTCTATATACATGTATGCTTCATATCTTAGACAAACTTATTTTGATATGCCTATTCATGAGCTTTTAGTGTTTTGGTATTTTAACAAAACATATTTTGGTATTTAAAGACAAAAACAATGATATATATATGTTTCATGTATATTGGACTTATGTTCATATGCAACATGCCTATATGTGTCTAAGTATCATGTTTTTGTATTTAAATGAGTTTTAGGAAAAATCAGATTTCCTATTGAAAAATCCAAGTTTGGTAAAATACAGGTTTTGGTTTTCGATAATTTTTTCATATCACAAAAATGGTTCAAAATGTTTGAAATTTGTGTTGGAATTTTTCACACAAGTTTATATATCAATGTATTATGATAAAACTATTTTTGTGGAATTTTAGAAGTTTCATAGGATTTTCTAAAATATTTTAAAACCCAGTTTTCTAACCCAGCCTGCCAGGCTCTGGCGGTCGACCGGCCGGTCGACCGGACCCAGAGTCGGTCGACCGGGACGGTCGACCGACGTGCACAGACTTGTGCACGTTGGCCAGGTTCTTGGGCCGGTCGACCGTGCGGTCGACCGGCTAGAGAGCTTTGTGTTGGCCCAAGGTTACAATCACCAGTTTTTTAGTGTGTTTTAATGATTACAAAACATATTAGTTATTTGTACTAATATTGTTTGTTGTTTAAGTTTGTTTCAGGATTCTATCTCAACTAGAGGAGTTCTTCCCTAAAGGAAGGTGCTTTGGACTCAAGTCAACTCAATTTGAGCTCAAGATGCAAGTTTGAAGATCATATGGAGAAAGCCCCTCTTGAAGAACTTGAAGTCTTTAGAATCATTGTAAGAATAGAATGTTAAAGTTTGAGTATTGGATATTTGGCTCTAGGATACACATACACAATTTGTTTTTGCTAAAATGTGAAGTTTTGTTTTTAAGTTTTCATGTTTTAATTTTTGTCTCATGCCTTAGTAGATATTTACATGATCTTAAGTTTTACAAAATAATTAACATGTTTAGATCATGTGCATATACCCCTACTAGCATGATACTTAAGATTGTTCATACCCAAAACTATTTTACAAAATTTTCCTAAGTCAGAAAAATACTGATTTTCCCTATTTCAGGCTGACCGGCCGACCGCCCGTCGACCGGCGCCAGTGCCAGGACGTGCACGTTTGTGCACGTCTGTCGGTCGACGGCCCCGGTCGACCGACTGTAAGCAGGTCCACTCTCGGTTGTTTGGGTCGACCGGGCGGTCGACCGCCTTAAGGAAACTGTGTTTCCTTTGAAGGAAACGGTCGACCGAGCGGTCGACCAGAGTCCAACGGCTCTTTGCCAACAGGGCAAACGGTCGACCGACCGGTCGACCGCTACGCCTGCAAGAGCCCAACGGCTCTTTCCTCTTTGGTGCAATTCTGAAATCTGTTTTTATTTTCTGTTTTAACAGACTTTTTGAGAGTTGTTGGAGACCTTTTTCAGGCCAAATTAGGTGTAAAGAAATTGTTTTTAACCTATTCTCTCCTTATAAATAGAGGGAATGGGTCCTTACTATTTACCAAGAAAAATCCCAAGTTTTCATTATTTTTCAAAGGAGAAAAAAAATAGTTTTCAAGGCTTCCAATTCCAATTCTTTTTAAGCTTGTTTTTCAGTTGTGTTTGATTGCTAATATCACTCTACAACTGAATTTTTTCTCACTACACTTCATAGAGCCAAAAATCCTTTACTCATACTATAGAGAAGTTGTAAAAGAGTGAGAGATTGTAAAAGAGTTTGGGAAAGAGTTTTGTGATCTTGTGGAGATCACTATTGTTCTTGTGATCCTTGTTCTTGTGGAGACACCTCTTCGGTAGAGGTTATTGTAAGAGCTCGGTGCTCCGGTCTTCGGTAGACCATTGTAAGGCGTTCTCGGTAGATAGTGGAAACCCTTCACGGAGGTGAAGGCGGGGAGTAGAGCGGTGGCTCGAACCTCGAAACAAACATCTTGTGTTTGCAGTTGCCTTTTGTCCATTCTTGTTTTAAATTTCTATTGTTCTATATTGCTTTCAATTACTTGCTTGTGATCTTGTTTCTTCCTTTATGCTTTTATTTCAAGCTTGTGATACTTGTGATATATTGTGTGCATCTCACTATTCATCCATCATACTTTGCTTTGTTCGATCAATTCTCATACAACAAGGTTGCATTGCGCACCTCTAACCCATTCAAGGGGAATTGGGAGGAAGGAGTTCAGAACCTCTCACGGGGTATTCGGCTCTTAGTCTTGTTTTGAGAGATCGTTGCATCATTCATCATACTTAGTTTTTAAAAAGATTGTTAGATTAGCAATAACACCTATTCACCCCCCCTCTAGGTGTTTTTCAATTGGTATCAGAGCTTGGTTACTAGGCTCTTGGCTTAACAACCCTAGAAAGATCCTAATATTGCTAATCATTTCATTCATTCTCACTTAGTAAAGATGGCCGATGGTATTAAGACACCCCATAAGTTTGATGGACTTAACTTTCCCATATGGAAGGTTAAGATGACCGTTTTCTTGCAATCTCTAGGTAGTCGAGTTGCAAAGGCCGTGACCAAACCCTTTAGTGCACCCCCCGGTGATGAATCCACTTGGTCCGAAATAGAGACCAAAGAATTTGATGCCAATGCTAGGGCTCACTATGCACTACTTCAAGCCCTTAATGATGATGACATAGCTAGAGTTATTCATTGCAAGTCCGCATATGAAATTTGGACACATTTACTAGTTACACATGAAGGGACCTCACAAGTGAAGAGGGCTAAGATTGACCTTCTTCGGTCCCAATATGAGAATTTTTGCATGCAAGAAAATGAAACCATAGATGATATGGTTACAAGATTTACAAAGATCACTAATGGACTTTCTTCTCTAGGTGATGCTATCGACAACGATCAAAGAGTAAGAAAGATCATCCGGGCTCTTCCTCCTTCATGGGAAGTAAAAGCGACAACCTTGAAGGAACTCAATGACAAGGAGGAGATGGAGCTAATTGGTCTCATTGGGAACCTCAAAACCCATGAGATGGAGAGGAAAGTGAGGGAGGACATGGCTCCTTCCAAGAAGAAGACAATAGCCTTCAAAAGCCAATCCACACACTCCGACGAAGATGATGGAGAAGAAGAAGATGACGAAGAGCTCTCACTTCTTGTGAAGAACGTCCGGAGGATGTACAACAAGGCTAAATTTCAAGGAAGAAGGAGATGGCAAGGAGGTAAAGAAGAAAGGAAGATTATTTGCTTCAATTGTCAAAGGCCGGGACACATTGTGGCGGAGTGTCCGGATAAAGTGAAGCCCTACACCTCAAAGAAGCCTTACAAGAAGAAGGCAATGAAAGCTACATCGGATTCCGAGAGCGAATCCGAGGAGGAGATTGATACCGCCAACATGTGCTTCATGGCAAATGAAAGCACAAGCAAGGTAACCCCTTCCACTTCTCCTAATGATGAACTTTCCATGGATGAATTAGGAGAAGCCTTTGTAGAATTATCACATAACTATGATTTTCTTAAGAAAAAGTATTTAAAAATGAAAAAGGAAAATGAATCTCTTAATCATCAAGTTTTTACTCTTTCTAAAGAAAAGGATGAATTACTTTCCACTCTTGTTTCCACTCAAAAAATTTTTGACAAGTATAAGATTTCTTGTAAAGGCAAGTCTCCACAAATTGATTCTAATGAGATTACCATGCTTAAAGAAAGAATAGACTCATTGGGAATTGTTTTAAAAAATTGTGAGTTTGATAAGAAAAAGATAGAGGCCATGTTTCCTCTAAGAAACAAGCCCCTAAGAAAAATGTTCACCATGCTCATGCTCATGTTCATACTGAAAATCACCTAGAGGGGGGGGGGGTGAATAGGTGATGATGCTAATCAAAGGGCAATTTAAAAATTTAAAGCTACAACAATCACCAATCAAGAATCACAAGATGAATGCAAGCAATTAAGTATGACAATGAATATGATGAGCAATTAATAAGTGCAAGCAAAGTAGAGTAAGGAGTGTAAGAACAAGAAAAGTAAACCAATCGCAAACACAAGGATATGTTATCGAGGTTCGAGCACCCAGCTCTACTCCCCGCCTTCCCCAGAAGGATTCCGACCACTTCCACTATCACAAAGATCTCAAATACAATGGAGTACCCAACTCCTACAATCTCAAGTACAAGTAATTTCCTTGGTAGTCAAAAGACCACAAACTCTCTCTTTCAAATATCTCTTCCCTTACAAAGGTCCTTAGAGAATATTGAGTAGGAATGAAGCTCTTGTTGTAAGTGAAGAAAGAAAATTAAATCAGAGAGTATTTGAAAACCCTTCAGAAAATCAGTGAGAAATTCAGCACAAAAACCAAGAAACAAGTCTCTTTTGAAAGCCTTAAACTTTTGAATTTTCTAGCAAATAATTGTTGTAACCAATCTCTCCCCAAACACCCCTATTTATAGGAGAGGGCTAGGGTTTAGGGATAAAACATAATTACTGATGTTTAGGAGGTAATTAGATCAAAATATATCCTTAAACGAATTTTAAACACAAAAGACAAAAATAAACAGCTCACTTAAAATCTGCCCGTTACTGTTCAACGGACACATCGGTCGACTGGGCCGGTCGACCGGTAGATCAAAAATTCGACCGTTATAGGCTAGCGGTCGACCGACCCGGTCGACTGAGAAAACCTGTGAGCAAAAACAATATCTCGGTCGACCGCCCCGGTCGACTGGCAGACATGCACACTGATACGTGCATCTGTCAGAACTGCGGTCGACTGGTCCGGTGCACCGGACCAGACTGACACAGACTCGGTCGACTGTCCCGGTCGACCGGATCAGGTCAAAAATCATTTTTGGAAAAAAAATAAAGAGGATTTTGATTTTAACAAAAATACTTTTGAACAGGGAATAGAATTAAACATAAAGATGTATTTGTAGGCAAAAACTTGTATGCAAAATATTTTTGTATAATTTATAAGAAATTATTTTGGAATGAGCATGTGCGCAAAAACGTGTGTGATAGAGCTTCAAACCTATCCACTATTCTTTAACATACTATAAACTGAAAAACAAATTACATGAAGACTTCTTGAGCTATCTTCAACTCTTTGAGCCATCCAATGCCTTGCTAGTGCCTTCTCTTCTATGATCCTTCCTTGATGTGCAATTTGCCTTCCTTTCTTTGTGGAACTTAGAAGTTCTTGCAATAGCTAAGCGAATGGTCTCTAAACATGGTACAAAACCTGAAACTCATCTTAACAAATTTGTTAGTACCAAATAGCTCATATTTGGTTTGTCATCATCAAAACCAAAAGACAAATGGAGATTGTAACCTCTTGGGCCAACAATCTCCCCTTTTTTTTGATGATGACAAAACAAATAGGCTATAAACAAAAATATAGGGGAGGAGAAAACTCCCCCTCAAATTAAGCTATATAAAAAGACACTTAAGCTTAAAACACAAGAATTCATTTGAAAACAAAAGATTTATGCACTTGATACCAATAGAAAGAAATTGAGACAAAACACAAGAATTCTCAAAATACATGAATTCAAAAACTCATACATACATAAACATAAAACTCATAAAACAAATCTTTAAAATTAAAGCATATAAATTCATATGGAACCAAGACCAAATGAACTTATTTTTGTCATGTAAACTTATTCTCCCCCTTTTTGTCATACATCAAAAAGGGTTATGAAAACATGTCTATTCAATAATACAAACATTAAGTTCTCCACAAATAAACGAAAATCTAGCAAAATCAAGAGGTTTAGTGAAAATATCGGCTAGTTGTAAATCCGTGGAAACATAATCAATATCTATATCACCTTTCTCAAAATGATCTCTAAGAAAGTGATATCTAATTTCAATGTGCTTGGTCTTACTATGTTGATTTGCATTTTTGGTCATGTGTATAGTACTAGTATTATCACAAAATATTTTTATATGATCAAAGTGCAAATCAAAATCAAGGAGAGTATGTTTCATCCAAAGGACTTGTGCACAACAAGCCCCCGCGGCAACATACTCCGCCTCGCGGTTGAGAGAGCAACGGAATTTTGTTTCCTAGAGGACCATGAAACAAGACAATTACCAAGAAATTGACATGTCCCACTAGTACTCTTTCTATCTACTCTACAACCCGCATAGTCGGCATCCGAATAGCTAGTCATTGAAAAATCTCTAGTTTTCGGATACCAAAGACCCATTCCAATAGTGCCCTTAATATAACGAATAATGCGTTTTACCGCAATAAGATGAGACTCTTTAGGACACGATTGAAATCTAGCACAAAGACACACACTAAACATGATATCCGGCCTACTTGCCGTCAAATATAAAAGACTTCCTATCATGCTTCTATATAATTTAATATCAACATTTTTACCTTGTTCGTCCTTATCAAGCTTGGTTGTAGTTGCCATTGGAGTGTTGCAAGCCTTTGATCCTTCAAGCCCAAACTTCTTTACTAGCTCCTTTGCGTACTTGGCTTGGTTAATGAAGGTTCCGTCTTGCAATTGCTTGATTTGGAGTCCAAGGAAGAAATTGAGCTCACCCATTGAAGACATTTCAAATTCAAGTTGCATGACCTTCTCAAAATCCTTGCATAAAAGCTCATTAGTAGATCCAAAAATTATATCATCAACATAAATTTGCACAATTAAAATATCATTATCAACATGCTTAGTAAAAAGAGTTGTGTCTACTTTGCCTTTAATAAAATCATTTGAAATGAGAAAACTAGAAAGCCTTTCATACCAAGCTCTTGGAGCTTGTTTCAATCCATACAAAGCTTTATCAAGTTTAAAACAAAATCGGGATGAACATGATCAACAAAACCGGGAGGTTGAGAACATAAACTTCTTCATTAATAAAACCATTCAAAAATGCACTTTTCACATCCATTTGAAAAAGTTTAAAATTTTTAAAACATGCAAAAGCTAGTGTCATCCGTATGGCTTCAAGCCGTGCTACGGGTGCAAAGGTCTCCTCAAAGTCAATTCCCTCAACTTGAGTGTAACCTTGGGCCACTAACCTAGCTTTATTCCTAATGACATTTCCGGACTCATCCATCTTGTTTCTAAAGATCCACTTAGTACCAATTATTGGTCTATCGTGGGGCTTAGGAACAAGGTGCCAAACTTGGTTGCGCTCAAATTGATTGAGTTCCTCTTGCATGGCAAGCAACCAATATGGGTCCGTCTCGGCTTCGAGAATGCCTTTTGGTTCAAAATGAGAAATGAAAGCAAAGTTACCACATTTGCCATGGACTTTGGAGCGCGTTGTGACTCCTTTAGATGCATCACCCAAGATGAGCTCCTTAGGATGATTTGTAGCGTATCTCCAAGCTTTAGGAAGCGGTTGAGTGCTTTCCTCCTTATCCTCTTGAACTTCACCTATAGATTCTTGCTTATCTTCTTGCGCGGGTGAGTCCTTCAAGGATAGTTTCTCCATGTTTTCACCTAATGGTTCAAACTCTACAACATTCTCAACAAACACATTAGATTCTTCAAACTTAACATGCATGGATTCTTCAATGGTTTGAGAAGATCTAATGAAAACTCTATATGCTTTGCTAGTAGAGGAATATCCAACAAAGATAGCCTCATAAGCCTTAGCATCAAATTTACCCAAATTATCCTTAGTATTCAAAACAAAACACTTGCATCCAAAACTTTAAAATATGCAACATTTGGTTTTCTAGAATGATACATTTCAAAAGACGTTTTTGAAGAATTTTTGCATAAATAAATACGATTCGATATATAGCATGCGGTGTTTACGGCCTCGGCCCATAAATATTGAGGGAGGTCATATTCACTTATCATTGTCCTAGCCATCTCTTGAAGTGTTCTATTTTTCCTTTTTACTACTCCATTTTGTTGTGGAGTTCTAGGACAAGACATTTCATGCTTAATTCCCTTTTCATCACAATAAGTCATGAAGAGTTGGTTAACAAACTCACCACCTCTATCACTCCTTATTCTTAAATCGGAAAACCCTTTTCTTTTTCAACTCTTTTTCGAAAAATCTTAAAATGAGAAAAAGTTTGATCTTTATGTTGCAAAAAGAAAACCCAAGTAAAACGGGAGAAATCATCAACCAAAACAAATGCAAATCTACTTCCATTTAAACTCTTAGTTTTAGTTGGTCCAAAAAGATCCATATGAATTAATTCTAAAGGCCTAGTTGACATGATATCCTTGATTGGTTTAAAAGAAGACTTGGTTTGTTTCCCAAGTTGGCACGCACCACAAATGCGGTCTTTCTCAAAATTCAAGTAAGGTATACCCTTTACAATTCCTTTGAACTAATCCTAGAAATATGGTCAAAAGATGCATGTCCTAGTCTTCTATGCCAAGCCAAGAATTTTCATCAAAAGCATTCAAGCATTTAGTAGAACAATCTAAATTAAGCATGTCAATAATATAAACATTATTATCACGAAAACCGGTGAGAATACAAACATCGGATTTAACATCAAAAATCTTACAAGAAGTATCATCAAAAATAACTTTAAGTCCACGATCACAAAGTTGACTAATGCTAAGCAAATTATGTTTTAAACCATCTACTAAAACAACATTCTCAATAATAGGAGATGCACCAATTTGAATGTTACCTATACCGATGATAGTTCCTTTAGAGTCATCCCCGAAGGTGACGGTGCCACCTTCCATGTACCTTGATAGGGTTGTGAAGTTGTTGATGTCCCATGTCATGTGTCTTGAACAACCACTATCAAGGTACCACCGCTCCCTACGTCTTGGAGCTTTGGTGTGTACCTACATCAAACAATTTAAGACTTGATTTTGGTACCCACATTTTCTTGGGTCCTCTAGGGCTAGTGTCATGAACCCAAACAAGATTATCTGTTCTATTTAGTTGATCATAGCAAAACTTAGCTAAATGTCTATTTTTACCACAATAAGTACATCTATACACTCTACCATATTTAAAAGCATAGTGAGTGTGTGATTTGTGAGCATGAGAATTTTGAGCATGAAAAGATTTAGCATGAGGAGTGTTATTTGTAGTGTGAGCATGGGGAGTCTTAGCATGTGAAGTGTGCTTTTTAGAAAACATGTCCTCAAGTTTCTTAGTGTTAAAAGCACAATCCTTTAAAACTTTTTCAAAATCATTTATTTTAGATTTAAAAGAAGAAATTTCTTTTATATCAATAATAGGAGATTTTGCCTTACAAGAACTCTTGTAGGCACAAAATTCTTTTTGCATGGAAATGAAATTAGAAGAAACATCATCTTTTTCTTTAGAAACAATGGCAAGTTGATTCTTAAGAAAAGCAACTTCTTTTTGTAATTTTAAGCATTCAAGTTTCTTATTATCATAAGTTTCAGAAAGTTCTACAAAGGCATGTACTATAACTTCCTTACTTAGTTCATCATCTTCATCATTAAGGGATTGAGGGGTTACCTTAGGTGTGTTTGCCATGAAACACATATTAGCTTGATCCACCTCCTCTTCGGACTCGCTTTCCGAATCCCACGTAGCTTTGTAAGCTTTCTTTTCCTCCGGCTTCTTTGGCTTGAAGGAGGAAGTCATCTTCTTCTTGAACTCCGGACAATCCGCCATGATATGTCCGGGTTTGCGGCAATTGTAGCATATGATCTTCTGCTCCTCTTTGCCTTCAAATTTTCTCCGAAAGTTGAGCTTGTTCTTCCGGTACATCCTCTTGACGTTGCGAACAAGTAGAGTAAGCTCCTCATCTTCTTCTTCGTCATCTTCATCGTCATCATTGGTGGATGAAGTCTTGAAGGCTATGGATTTCTTCTTTGAAGTAGTGGCCTCTTCTCTTGCCTTCTTCTCCATCTCATGGGTCTTTAGGTTCCCAATGAGACTAATGAGGTCCATCTCGTCCTTGTCGTTCAACTCCTTCAAGGTGGTGGCCTTGATCTCCCATGATGAAGGAAGAGCCCGAATTACTTTCCGCACCTTTTGATCGTTGGAGATGTCATCACCTAAGGAAGAAAGACCATTAGTGATTTTAGTAAACCTTGTAGCCATACTGTCAATAGACTCATCATCAAGCATTTTAAATGACTCATATTGGGACCTCAAGAGATCTATCTTAGCTCACTTGACTTGTGAAGTCCCCTCGTGTGTGACCAATAAGTGTTGCCAAATCTCATAGGCGGATTGGCAATGAATTACCCGTGTAAGGTCATCCTCATTCAAGGCGGTTAATAGGGAGTTTTGGTCCTTGGAGTTAGCCTCATATAGTTTAAAGTCAAGGTCGGTCCAAGTGCTCTCATCACCATCGGGTGCTTCATAGGGTTTGGTTAAGGACTTGGCTACTAAGCTACCCAAAGATTGCAAAATATAGTCATCCTAACCTTCCAAATTGGGAAATTGAGTCCATCAAATTTAGGTGGGGATTTAATGTTGTCGGCCATGTTTACTAGTGATGAATGAATGAAATGAAAATATTGATTAGCAAGTTTTAAGGATCTCTCTATGGATGTTAAGCCAAACCTAGAGTCCAAGCTCTGATACCAATTGAAAATCACCTAGAGGGGGGGGTGAATAGGTGATGATGCTAATCAAAGGGCAATTTAAAAATTTAAAGCTACAACAATCACCAATCAAGAATCACAAGATGAATGCAAGCAATTAAGTATGACAATGAATATGATGAGCAATTAATAAGTGCAAGCAAAGTAGAGTAAGGAGTGTAAGAACAAGAAAAGTAAACCAATCGCAAACACAAGGATATGTTATCGAGGTTCGAGCACCCAGCTCTACTCCCCGCCTTCCCCAGAAGGATTCCGACCACTTCCACTATCACAAAGATCTCAAATACAATGGAGTACCCAACTCCTACAATCTCAAGTACAAGTAATTTCCTTGGTAGTCAGAAGACCACAAACTCTCTCTTTCAAATATCTCTTCCCTTACAAAGGTCCTTAGAGAATATTGAGTAAGAATGAAACTCTTGTTGTAAGTGAAGAAAGAAAATTAAATCAGAGAGTATTTGAAAACCCTTCAGAAAATCAGTGAGAAATTCAGCACAAAAACCAAGAAACAAGTCTCTTTTGAAAGCCTTAAACTTTTGAATTTTCTAGCAAATAATTGTTGTAACCAATCTCTCCCCAAACACCCCTATTTATAGGAGAGGGCTAGGGTTTAGGGATAAAACATAATTACTGATGTTTAGGAGGTAATTAGATCAAAATATATCCTTAAACGAATTTTTAAACACAAAAGACAAAATAAACAGCTCACTTAAAATCTGCCCGTTACTGTTCAACGGACACATCGGTCGACTGGGCCGGTCGACCGCTAGATCAAAAATTCGACCGTTATAGGCTAGCGGTCGACCGACCCGGTCGACTGAGAAAACCTGTGAGCAAAACAATATCTCGGTCGACCGCCCTGGTCGACTGGCAGACATGCACACTGATACGTGCATCTGCCAGAACTGTGGTCGACTGGTCCAGTCGACCGGACCAGACTGACACAGACTCGGTCGACTGTCCCGGTCGACTGGATCAGGTCAAAAATCATTTTTGGAAAAGAAAATAAAGAGGATTTTGATTTTAACAAAAACACTTTTGAACAGGGAATAGAATTAAACATAAAGATGTATTTGTAGGCAAAAACTTGTATGCAAAATATTTTTGTATAATTTATAAGAAATTATTTTGGAATGAGCATGTGCGCAAAAACGTGTATGATAGAGCTTCAAACCTATCCACTATTCTTTAACATACTATAAACTGAAAACAAATTACATGAAGACTTCTTGAGCTATCTTCAAGTCTTTGAGCCATCCAATGCCTTGCTAGTGCCTTCTCTTCTATGATCCTTCCTTGATGTGCAATTTGCCTTCCTTGCTTTGTGGAACTTAGAAGTTCTTGTAATAGCTAAGCGAATGGTCTCTAAACATGGTACAAAACCTGAAACTCATCTTAACAAATTTGTTAGTACCAAATAGCTCATATTTGGTTTGTCATCATCAAAACCAAAAGACAAATGGAGAGTGTAACCTCTTGGGCCAACACATACCACACAACCTTTACATCGTGGCAAACCCCCAAAGCATGCTCACACTTCACACACACATCATGCATTCATGTATAGAAGAGTGTTCTCATGTTCACATTGTGGGCGGAAAGGACACTTAGCCAATTTTTGCTATGATAGACTAAGTGCATCTTATCATAATGTTTGGGTTCGCAACACTAACTTTCAAGGAGCCAAGAAAATTTGGGTACCAAAGTCAACAATTTTGTTAAATGATATAGGTACCTTCCAAAGCCCAAAGACGTAGAGGATTGTGGTATCTTGATAGTGGTTGCTCAAGGCACATGACTTGGGACATCAACAACTTTGCAACCCTATCAAGATACCATGAAGGTGGCACCGTCACCTTCGGAGATGATGCCAAGGGTAAAATCATCGGTATTGGTAATGTAAAACTCGGCACATCCCCTTTAATTGAAATGTAGTTTTAGTTGATGGACTCAAGCATAACCTCTTGAGTGTTAGTCAACTTTGTGATAAAGGTTTTGATGTTGTTTTTGATCATATAGCTTGTAAAGTAATTGATAGAATTTCTAATACTTGTGTGTTTTTCGGTTTTCGTGAAAGTAATGTTTATATGATAGATATGTCTAATATGTCTTGTAATATTACTTGTTTAAAAGCCCTCGATGACGACTCTTGGTTGTGGCATAGAAGATTAGGCCATATTTCATTTGACCACATATCTAGGTTAAATACAAAGGAAATGGTGAAAGGTATTCCTTATTTGAGTTTTGAAAAGGACCGAGTTTGTGACGCATGTCAATTTGGGAAACAAACTAAGTCTTCTTTCAAGTCAATTAAGGATATCATGACATCACGTCCTTTGGAGTTAATCTATATGGATCTATTTGGCCCTACACAAACCAAAAGTCTAAGTGGGAATAGATTTGCATTTGTTTTGGTTGATGATTTTTCACGTTTTACTTGGGTTTTCTTTCTTGAACACAAAAATCAAGCATTTTCGTATTTCCAAACTTTTAAGAAAAGAGTTGAAAAAGAAAAAGATGTTTCGATTTTAAGAATAAGAAGTGATAGAGGAGGTGAATTCATTAACCAACCCTTTACCACTTTTTGTGAAGAACATGGAATTAAGCATGAACTTTCTTGTCCTAGAACTCCACAACAAAATGGAGTAGTTGAACGGAAAAATCGAACCTTACAAGAGATGGCTAGGACAATGCTAAGTGAATATGGTCTACCACATTATTTGTGGGCCGAGGCCGTAAATACATCATGCTATATATCAAATCGTGTTTTCTTGTGTAAAAATACTTCAAAAACTTCTTTTGAAATGTACTTTTCTAGAAAACCAAATGTTTCATATTTCAAAGTTTTTGGATGCAAATGTTTTGTTTTAAATACAAAAGATAATTTAGGAAAATTTGATGCTAAAGCTTATGAGGCAATTTTTGTTGGGTATTCTAATACAAGTAAGGCTTATAGAATCTTCAATAAATCATCTTTGACTATTGAGGAATCTATACATGTTAAGTTTGAAGAATCTAACTTGTTTGTTAAGAATGTTGTAGAAATAGATGCTTTGGATGAAGGCTTGGAGAAAGTGACCTTGGAGGATATTACTACTATGGGAGACAAGCCAAAGGATGATGAAGGAAGTGAAGTTAAAGTAGAAGAGGCTCAAGGAAATGAAAATCAAACAAATGAAGTGGAGCCTACTCAACAACTTCCAAAGGGTTGGAGATACAATCCTCATCATCCCAAGGACCTCGTCATAGGTGAAGTATCAAAAGGGGTAACCACTCGCTCTAAACTTCATGATTATTGTGGACATTATGCATTTATTTCTCATGTTGAACCCAAGAACGTCCTCGAAGCCGAGGCCGATTCATATTGGTTGCTAGTCATGTAAGAGGAGCTCAATCAATTTGAGCGCAACCAAGTTTGGCACCTTGTTCCTAGGCCCCACGATAGACCAACAATTGGTACTAAGTGGATCTTTAAGAACAAGTTGGATGAATCGGGTAACGTTGTTAGGAATAAAGCTAGGTTAGTTGCCCAAGGTTACACTCAAATCGAAGGAATCGATTTTGAAGAAACCTTTGCACCCGTAGCACGGCTTGAAGCCATACGGATGACACTAGCATTTGCCTCATATAAAGATTTTAAATTGTTTCAAATGGATGTTAAAAGTGCTTTTCTAAATGGTTTTATTGAAGAGGAGGTGTATGTTGAACAACCCCTCGGGTTTGTTGATCCTACACATCCGGATTTTGTATTTAAATTAGATAAAGCTCTTTATGGTTTAAAACAAGCCCCTAGGGCTTGGTATGAAAGACTTTCTTCATTTTTGATTTCAAATGGTTTTAAGAAAGGTAAAATTGACACAACTTTGTTTATAAAACATGTAGAAAAAGATATTCTTATTGTGCAAATTTATGTTGATGACATTATTTTTGGTTCTACTAATGAATCTCTTTGCCAAGCTTTTGAATCATGCATGAAGGATGAATTTGAAATGTCTATGATGGGGGAGCTCAACTATTTCCTTGGACTCCAAATCAAGCAAAGGACGGATGGGATCTTCATCAATCAAGCCAAGTACACAAAGGAACTCATCAAAAGGTTTGGGCTTGAAGGATCTAAAGTAAGCAAAACTCCCATGGCAACAACTACCAAGCTTGATAAGGATGAACCAGGTAAAAGTGTAGACATCAAAGTTTATCGTAGCATGATAGGTAGTTTATTGTATTTGACGGCTAGTAGGCCGGATATCATGTTTTTCGTTTGTCTTTGTGCTCGTTTTCAATCATGTCCTAAGGAGTCTCATTTAGTAGCGGTAAAACGTATAATTAAATACCTTAAGGGCACTATTGAAATGGGTTTGTGGTATCCGAAAACTGGACTATTTGATATGAAGAGTTTTTCGGATGCCGACTATGCGGGTTGTAGGGTAGATAGGAAGAGCACAAGTGGAACATGTCAATTCCTAGGTAATTGTCTTGTATCTTGGTCTTCCAAAAAGCAAAATTCGGTAGCCCTATCAACCGCCGAGGCGGAGTATGTTGCAGCCGGAGCTTATTGTGCACAAGTTCTTTGGATGAAACATACTCTCCTTGACTATGATTTACACTTTGATCATGTTAAAATATTTTGTGATAATACTAGTACTATCACATGACAAAGAATGCAAATCAACATAGTAAAACCAAACACATTGACATTAGGTATCACTTTCTTAGAGATCATTATGAGAAAGGTGATATTGACATTGATTATGTTTCCACCGATTTTCAACTTGCCGATATTTTTGAAAAACACCTAGAGGGGGTGAATAGGTGTGAATGCTAATCTATTGATCTTTTTAACTTTAATTAAATGAGTGATGCAACGATCTCTCAAAACACGACTAAGAGCCGAATACCCCTTGCGAGGTTCTGAACTCCTTCCTCCCAATTCCCCTTAAAATGGGTTAGAGGTGCGCAATGCAACCGTGTTGTATTGAGGTGTGATCGATCAATGCCAAGTATGATGATGAGAAATGAAATGCACACAATGTAACACAACAAGTATAGCAAGTAAAGTAAACAAGACAAGATTGCACAAGTAGAGGGTTAGTTCTCAAGCAAATAATTCAAGACAATATAAAGCAAGAGAAATTGAAAGCAAGAATAACGCAAAGGCAATCGCAAACAAGATGATTTGTTTCGAGGTTCGAGCACACTTGCTCTAGTCCCCGCCTTCACCTCCGTGAAGGGTTTCCACTATCCACCGAGGATGCCTTTACAATTGGTCTACCGAAGACCGAGCACCGAGCTCCACCAAGTACAAAGGACCTCTACCGAAGAGGTTGCTCCACAAGAAGGAATTACAAGAACAAAGTGATCACAACTTGATCACTACACTTTTTCTCAATCTCTTTTACAAACACTCTCACTTCAATTACAACTTCACTATAGAATGATTATAGGATTTTTGGCTCTATGAAGTGTGGTGAGAAAACTTCAGTTGTAGAGTGATATAGAGAATCAAACACAACTGAAAAACAATCTTGAAAGAGTAGGAATTGAAAGCTTCAAACAATTTTTCTTTTCTCTTTTGAAAAACAACAAAACTTGAGGAATTTTCTTAGTGAGAAGAGGGAGAGACTTCTCCTCTATTTATAGGGTTGAAAATAAGTTAAAAACATTTTCTTTTCACCTAATTCAACCTGCAAAAGCACCCCAACAACTCTCCAAAAGTCAGTTAAAACAGAAAAAGAAAACAGATTTTCAGAAAATCCCAAAGAGGAAAGAGCCGTTGCTAATTTGCAGGCTTGGCGGTCGACCGGTCCGTCGACCGCCAGGCCAGCTGGAAGTAGCCGTTGGCTCCCGGTCGACCGGTTCGGTCGACCGACCCAAAAGGAGGAAACACAGTTTCCTTCTTCCGGTCGACCGGTCCGGTCGACCGAAAATTCCCGAGAGCAGAATGCTCTCCGTCGGTCGACCGGTCCGGTCGACCGACGGACATGCACAAACAGTGCATGTCCAGGCACAGCGCCGGTCGACCGGGCCGGTCGACCGATGTTGCCTGACACTGAAAAACTGGGCTGTTTTGAGTTAGAAAAATTTTGATAAATATTTTAAAAATACATATAGCTAAGTATTATGCAGAAAATAGTTTATACACATGTTTTAAACAAGTTTTTCAGGATATAAAGCTTTGGTACATGTATATATAAACTAAGGCATAAAACTTAGAAATAACCATTTTCAAAAACTATTTTCAAAACATAGGAAATACATGAAACAAATGTGTGTGCAAATCCTAGAGCCAAATTTCCTATATTCAAACTTTAACATACTAAACTTACAAACTTCTAAAGGACTTCAAAGCTATTCTTCAAGGTGGGCTATCTTCACTTGATCTTTAATATTGTAACTTGAGCCCAAATTGAATTGTCTTGAGTCCAAAAGCCTTGTATTTGAGTGAGAGTACTTCTAGTAAGATAATAAACCTGAAACACACTTAAACAACAATTGTTATTAGTACAAATAACTAATATGTTTTGTAATCATCAAAATACACTAAACAAGGGTGATTGTAACCTTGGGCCAACAATCTCCCCCTTTTTGATGATGACAAAACATATAGGTTATTGAAACAAATAAAGGGAGGAAAAGCTTGGAAAGCTCCCCCTCAAACAATGCTATGTATTTATCATGAATATGAAAAGCTATGTAAGCATTTAACAAACACAATAGTTTTTGTCCAAAAACTCAAATAAACACAAACTTTCTTTTTCTTCATGAAATGAAACTCAAATAGTATCAAACTTTATCAAACTTAGAAAGTTTAAACTTAAACACTTATTTTAGTAGTATCAAACTTATTCTCCCCTTTTTGTCATACATCAAAAAGGGTTAAAACAAAACAATTGAAAAACCATTTTTAATTTTAAGAATCCATAATACAAACATTCAACTCACCACAAATAAATGAAAATCTAGCATAATCTAGAGGTTTAGTAAAAATATCGGCAAGTTGAAAATCGGTAGAAACATAATCAATATCAATATCACCTTTCTCATAATGATCTCTAAGAAAGTGATACCTAATGTCAATGTGTTTGGTTTTACTATGTTGATTTGCATTCTTTGTCATGTGAATAGTACTAGTATTATCACAAAATATTTTAACATGATCAAAGTGTAAATCATAGTCAAGGAGAGTATGTTTCATCCAAAGAACTTGTGCACAACAAGCTCCGGCCGCAACATACTCCGCCTCGGCGGTTGATAGGGCTACCGAATTTTGCTTTTTGGAAGACCAAGATACAAGACAATTACCTAAGAATTGACATGTTCCACTTGTGCTCTTCCTATTTACCCTACAACCCGCATAGTCGGCATCCGAAAAACTCTTCATTTCAAATAATCCGGTTTTAGGATACCATAAACCCATTTCAATAGTGCCCTTAAGGTATCTAATTATGCGTTTAACCGCTATTATGTGAGATTCTTTAAGACAAGATTGAAAACGTGCACAAAGACAAACGGAAAACATAATATCCGGCCTACTAGCCGTCAAATAAAGCAAACTACCAATCATGCTTCTATAAAGTTTAATGTCTACACTTTTACCTTGTTCATCCTTGTCAAGCTTTGTAGTTGTTGCCATGGGAGTTTTGCTTACTCTTGATCCTTCAAGCCCAAACCTTTTGATTAGTTCCTTTGTGTACTTGGCTTGATTGATGAAGATCCCATCCTTCCTTTGCTTGATTTGGAGTCCAAGGAAATAGTTGAGCTCCCCCATCATAGACATTTCAAATTCATCCTTCATGCATGACTCAAAAGCTTTGCAAAGAGATTCATTAGTAGAACCAAAAATAATATCATCTACATAAATTTGCACAATAAGAATGTCATTTTCTACATGTTTTGTAAACAAAGTTGTATCAATTTTACCTTTCTTAAAACCATTTGAAATCAAAAGGAGGAAAGTCTTTCATACCAAGCCCTAGGAGCTTGTTTTAAACCATAAAGAGTTTTATCTAATTTAAAAACAAAATCCGGATGTGTAGGATCAACAAACCCGGGGGTTGTTCAACATACACCTCCTCTTCAATAAATCCATTTAGAAAAGCACTTTTAACATCCATTTGAAATAATTTGAAATCTTTATATGAGGCAAATGCTAATGTCATCCGTATGGCTTCAAGCCGTGCTACGGGTGCAAAGGTTTCTTCAAAATCGATCCCTTCGATTTGAGTGTAACCTTGGGCAACTAACCTAGCCTTGTTTCTAACTACATTACCCGATTCATCCAACTTGTTCTTAAAGATCCACTTAGTACCAATTGTTGGTCTATCGTGGGGCCTAGGAACAAGGTGCCAAACTTGGTTGCGCTCAAATTGATTGAGTTCCTCTTGCATGGCAAGCAACCAATATGAATCGGCCTCGGCTTCGAGCACATTTTTGGGTTCTATGTGTGAAATAAATGCAAAGTGGCCACAATAATCTTGAATTTTAGAGCGAGTGGTTACCCCTTTTGATACTTCACCTATGACGAGGTCCTTGGGATGATGTGGATTGTATCTCCAATCCTTTGGTAGTGGTTGAGTAGGCTCCACCTCATGTGTTTGATTTTCATTCCCTTGTGCCTCTTCCACTTTAGCATTGCTTCCTTCATCATCCTTTGGTTTGTCTCCCATAGTAGAAGCATCCTCCAAGGTCACTTTCTCCATGCCTTCATCCAATGCATCTATCTCTACAACATTCTTAACAAACTTGTTAGATTCCTCAAACTTAACATGAATAGACTCTTCAATAGTCAATGATGATCTAATGAAAACTCTATAAGCCTTACTAGTATTTGAGTAACCTACAAAAATAGCCTCATAAGATTTAGGATCAAATTTTCCCAAATTATCTTTTGTATTTAAAACAAAACATTTGCATCCAAAAACTTTGAAATAAGAAACATTTGGTTTTCTAGAAAAGTACATTTCAAAAGAAGTTTTTGTAGTATTTTTACATAAGAAAACACGATTAGATATGTAGCATGATGTATTAACGGCCTCGGCCCACAAATAATGTGGTAGACCGTATTCACTTAGCATTGTCCTAGCCATCTCTTGTAATGTTCTATTTTTCCGCTCAACTACTCCATTTTGTTGTGGAGTTCTAGGACAAGAAAGTTCATGCTTTATTCCATGTTCATCACAAAAAGTGGTAAAGGGTTGGTTAATGAATTCACCTCCTCTATCACTTCTTATTCTCAAAATCAAAGAATCCTTTTCTTTTTCAACTCTTTTCTTAAAAGTTTGGAAATATGAAAATGCTTGGTTTTTGTGTTCAAGAAAGAAAACCCATGTAAATCTTGAAAAATCATCAACCAAAACATAAGCAAATCTATTCCCACTTAGACTTTTTGTTTGTGTTGGGCCAAATAGATCCATATGGATTAATTCCAAAGGACGTGATGTCATGATATCCTTAATTGACTTGAAAGAAGACTTAGTTTGTTTCCCAAATTGACATGCGTCACAAACTCGGTCCTTTTCAAAATTCAAGCAAGGAATACCTTTCACCATTTCCTTTGAATTTAATCTAGAAATATGATCAAAAGAAATATGCCCTAATCTCCTATGCCACAACCAAGAGTCATCATCGAGGGCTTTCAAACAAGTAATATTACAAGACATATTCAACATATCAATCATATAAACATTACTTTCACGAAAACCGGAAAATACACAAACATTAGAAATTCTATCAATAACTTTACAAGCAACATTATCAAAAACTACATCAAAACCTTTATCACAAAGTTGACTAACACTCAAGAGATTATGCTTGAGGCCATCAACTAAAACTACATTTTTAATTAAAGGAGAGGTGCCAAGTTTTACATTACCAATACCGATGATTTTACCCTTGGCGTCATCTCCGAAGGTGACGGTGCCACCTTCATGATATCTTGATAGGGTTGCAAAGTTGTTGATGTCCCAAGTCATGTGCCTTAGCAACCGCTATCAAGATACCACAAACCTCTACGTCGTTGGGCTTTGGAAAGTACCTACATCATTTAAAACAATTGTTGACTTTGGTACCCAAACTTTCTTGGGTCCTTGAAAGTTAGTGTTACGAACCCAAACATTATGATGTGATGCACTTAGTCTATCATAACAAAAATTAGCTAAGTGTCCTTTCCGCCCACAATGTGAACATGAGTACACTTTTCTATACATGAAAGCATGATGTGTATGTGTAGTGTGAACATGTTTTGGGGTTTTGCCATGTTGTTTAGGTTGTGTAGCATGAACATGAACATGAGCATGAGCATTTTTCTTTGAGGCTTGCTTCTTAGGAAACATAGCCTCAATTTTCTTCTTGTTAAATTCACAATTTTTCAAAACAATACTTAATGAATCTAACCTTTCCTTAAGCATAGAAACTTCATTTGAATCAATTAGTGGGGCCTTACCTTTGCAAGAAATCTTATATTTTTCAAAATCATTTTTAGTAGTGGTCAAGGTGGAAACCAAATCATCCTTTTCTTTTGTAAGAGTAAAAACTTGATGACTTAAAGATTCATTTTCCTTTTTCATTTTTAAATACTTTTCTTCAAGAAATCATAATTTTGTGATAACTCAACAAAAGCTTCTCCTAGTTCATCCATGGAGAGTTCATCATCAAAAGGGGTGGAAGGGGTTACCTTGCTTGTGCTTTCATTGGCCATGAAGCACATGTTGGCGGTGTTAATCTCTTCTTCGGATTCGGTCTCCGAATCCCAAGTTGCCTTCATAGCCTTCTTTTTGTAAGGCTTCTTTGAAGTGGAAGGCTTTGCTTTTTCCGGACACTCCGCCACAATGTGTCCCGGTTTTTGGCAATTGAAGCATATGATCTTTCTTTCTTCTTTGCCTCCTTGCCATCTCCTTCTACCTTGGTACTTCGCCTTGTTGTACATCCTCCGGACATTCTTAACAAGGAGTGAGAGCTCCTCATCATCTTCTTCTTCATCATCTTCATCGGAGTGTGTAGCTTGACTCTTGAAGGCGATGGTCTTCTTCTTGGTAGGAGCCATGTCCTCCCTTGCTTTCCTTTCCATCTCATGGGTTTTGAGGTTCCCAATGAGACCTATGAGCTCCATCTCTTCATTGTCGTTGAGTTCCTTCAAGGTTGTAGCTTTAACTTCCCATGAAGGAGGAAGAGCCCGGATGATCTTCCTTACTCTTTGATCATTGTTGATATCTTCACCTAAGGAAGAGAGTCCATTAGTAATCTTGGTAAATCTTGTAACCATATCATCTATGGTTTCATTTTCTTGCATGCAAAATGTTTCATATTGAGACCGAAGAAGGTCAATCTTAGCCTTCTTTACTTGTGAGGTCCCCTCATGTGTGACTATCAAGTGTGACCAAATCTCATATGCGGATTTGTAATGTATAACCCTAGATATGTCATCATCATTAAGGGCTTGTAGAAGTGCATAGTGAGCTTTGGCATTGGCATCGAATTCCTTAGTCTCTATTTCGGACCAAGTGGATTCGTCACCGGGGGGTACACTAAAGGACTTAGTCACGGCCTTTGCAACTGGGCTACCTAGAGATTGCAAAAACACGGTCATCTTAACTTTCCATATGGGAAAGTTAAGTCCATCAAATTTAGGAGGGGTCTTAATTCCATCGGCCATTTTTACTTATATGAATATGAATGAAATGATTAGCAAATTAGGATCTTCTCTAAGGTGGTTAAACCAAATCCTAGAGTCCAAGCTCTGATACCAATTGAAAAACACCTAGAGGGGGGGTGAATAGGTGTGAATGCTAATCTATTGATCTTTTTAAACTTTAATTAAATGAGTGATGCAACGATCTCTCAAAACACGACTAAGAGCCGAATACCCCTTGCGAGGTTCTGAACTCCTTCCTCCCAATTCCCCTTAAAATGGGTTAGAGGTGCGCAATGCAACCGTGTTGTATTGAGGTGTGATCGATCAATGCCAAGTATGATGATGAGAAATGAAATGCACACAATGTAACACAACAAGTATAGCAAGTAAAGTAAACAAGACAAGATTGCACAAGTAGAGGGTTAGTTCTCAAGCAAATAATTCAAGACAATATAAAGCAAGAGAAATTGAAAGCAAGAATAACGCAAAGGCAATCGCAAACAAGATGATTTGTTTCGAGGTTCGAGCACACTTGCTCTAGTCCCCGCCTTCACCTCCGTGAAGGGTTTCCACTATCCACCGAGGATGCCTTTACAATTGGTCTACCGAAGACCGAGCACCGAGCTCCACCAAGTACAAAGGACCTCTACCGAAGAGGTTGCTCCACAAGAAGGAATTACAAGAACAAAGTGATCACAACTTGATCACTACACTTTTTCTCAATCTCTTTTACAAACACTCTCACTTCAATTACAACTTCACTATAGAATGATTATAGGATTTTTGGCTCTATGAAGTGTGGTGAGAAAACTTCAGTTGTAGAGTGATATAGAGAATCAAACACAACTGAAAAACAATCTTGAAAGAGTAGGAATTGAAAGCTTCAAACAATTTTTCTTTTCTCTTTTGAAAAACAACAAAACTTGAGGAATTTTCTTAGTGAGAAGAGGGAGAGACTTCTCCTCTATTTATAGGGTTGAAAATAAGTTAAAAACATTTTCTTTTCACCTAATTCAACCTGCAAAAGCACCCCAACAACTCTCCAAAAGTCTGTTAAAACAGAAAAAGAAAACAGATTTTCAGAAAATCCCAAAGAGGAAAGAGCCGTTGCTAATTTGCAGGCTTGGCGGTCGACCGGTCCGGTCGACCGCCAGGCCAGCTGGAAGTAGCCGTTGGCTCCCGGTCGACCGGTTCGGTCGACCGACCCAAAAGGAGGAAACACAGTTTCCTTCTTCCGGTCGACCGGTCCGGTCGACCGAAAATTCCCGAGAGCAGAATGCTCTCCGTCGGTCGACCGGTCCGGTCGACCGACGGACATGCACAAACAGTGCATGTCCAGGCACAGCGCCGGTCGACCGGGCCGGTCGACCGATGTTGCCTGACACTGAAAAACTGGGCTGTTTTGAGTTAGAAAAATTTTGATAAATATTTTAAAAATACATATAGCTAAGTATTATGCAGAAAATAGTTTATACACATGTTTTAAACAAGTTTTTCAGGATATAAAGCTTTGGTACATGTATATATAAACTAAGGCATAAAACTTAGAAATAACCATTTTCAAAAACTATTTTCAAAACATAGGAAATACATGAAACAAATGTGTGTGCAAATCCTAGAGCCAAATTTCCTATATTCAAACTTTAACATACTAAACTTACAAACTTCTAAAGGACTTCAAAGCTATTCTTCAAGGTGGGCTATCTTCACTTGATCTTTAATATTGCAACTTGAGCCCAAATTGAATTGTCTTGAGTCCAAAAGCCTTGTATTTGAGTGAGAGTACTTCTAGTAAGATAATAAACCTGAAACACACTTAAACAACAATTGTTATTAGTACAAATAACTAATATGTTTTGTAATCATCAAAATACACTAAACAAGGGTGATTGTAACCTTGGGCCAACAATCTCCCCCTTTTTGATGATGACAAAACATATAGGTTATTGAAACAAATAAAGGGAGGAAAAGCTTGGAAAGCTCCCCCTCAAACAATGCTATGTATTTATCATGAATATGAAAAGCTATGTAAGCATTTAACAAACACAATAGTTTTTGTCCAAAAACTCAAATAAACACAAACTTTCTTTTTCTTCATGAAATGAAACTCAAATAGTATCAAACTTTATCAACTTAGAAAGTTTAAACTTAAACACTTATTTTAGTAGTATCAAACTTATTCTCCCCCTTTTTGTCATACATCAAAAAGGGTTAAAACAAAACAATTGAAAAACCATTTTTAATTTTAAGAATCCATAATACAAACATTCAACTCACCACAAATAAATGAAAATCTAGCATAATCTAGAGGTTTAGTAAAAATATCGGCAAGTTGAAAATCGGTAGAAACATAATCAATATCAATATCACCTTTCTCATAATGATCTCTAAGAAGTGATACCTAATGTCAATGTGTTTGGTTTTACTATGTTGATTTGCATTCTTTGTCATGTGAATAGTACTAGTATTATCACAAAATATTTTAACATGATCAAAGTGTAAATCATAGTCAAGGAGAGTATGTTTCATCCAAAGAACTTGTGCACAACAAGCTCCGGCCGCAACATACTCCGCCTCGGCGGTTGATAGGGCTACCGAATTTTGCTTTTTGGAAGACCAAGATACAAGACAATTACCTAAGAATTGACATGTTCCACTTGTGCTCTTCCTATTTACCCTACAACCCGCATAGTCGGCATCCGAAAAACTCTTCATTTCAAATAATCCGGTTTTAGGATACCATAAACCCATTTCAATAGTGCCCTTAAGGTATCTAATTATGCGTTTAACCGCTATTATGTGAGATTCTTTAGGACAAGATTGAAAACGTGCACAAAGACAAACGGAAAACATAATATCCGGCCTACTAGCCGTCAAATAAAGCAAACTACCAATCATGCTTCTATAAAGTTTAATGTCTACACTTTTACCTTGTTCATCCTTGTCAAGCTTTGTAGTTGTTGCCATGGGAGTTTTGCTTACTCTTGATCCTTCAAGCCCAAACCTTTTGATTAGTTCCTTTGTGTACTTGGCTTGATTGATGAAGATCCCATCCTTCCTTTGCTTGATTTGGAGTCCAAGGAAATAGTTGAGCTCCCCCATCATAGACATTTCAAATTCATCCTTCATGCATGACTCAAAAGCTTTGCAAAGAGATTCATTAGTAGAACCAAAATAATATCATCTACATAAATTTGCACAATAAGAATGTCATTTTCTACATGTTTTGTAAACAAAGTTGTATCAATTTTACCTTTCTTAAAACCATTTGAAATCAAAAAGGAGGAAAGTCTTTCATACCAAGCCCTAGGAGCTTGTTTTAAACCATAAAGAGTTTTATCTAATTTAAAAACAAAATCCGGATGTGTAGGATCAACAAACCCGGGGGGTTGTTCAACATACACCTCCTCTTCAATAAATCCATTTAGAAAAGCACTTTTAACATCCATTTGAAATAATTTGAAATCTTTATATGAGGCAAATGCTAATGTCATCCGTATGGCTTCAAGCCGTGCTACGGGTGCAAAGGTTTCTTCAAAATCGATCCCTTCGATTTGAGTGTAACCTTGGGCAACTAACCTAGCCTTGTTTCTAACTACATTACCCGATTCATCCAACTTGTTCTTAAAGATCCACTTAGTACCAATTGTTGGTCTATCGTGGGGCCTAGGAACAAGGTGCCAAACTTGGTTGCGCTCAAATTGATTGAGTTCCTCTTGCATGGCAAGCAACCAATATGAATCGGCCTCGGCTTCGAGCACATTTTTGGGTTCTATGTGTGAAATAAATGCAAAGTGGCCACAATAATCTTGAATTTTAGAGCGAGTGGTTACCCCTTTTGATACTTCACCTATGACGAGGTCCTTGGGATGATGTGGATTGTATCTCCAATCCTTTGGTAGTGGTTGAGTAGGCTCCACCTCATGTGTTTGATTTTCATTCCCTTGTGCCTCTTCCACTTTAGCATTGCTTCCTTCATCATCCTTTGGTTTGTCTCCCATAGTAGAAGCATCCTCCAAGGTCACTTTCTCCATGCCTTCATCCAATGCATCTATCTCTACAACATTCTTAACAAACTTGTTAGATTCCTCAAACTTAACATGAATAGACTCTTCAATAGTCAATGATGATCTAATGAAAACTCTATAAGCCTTACTAGTATTTGAGTAACCTACAAAAATAGCCTCATAAGATTTAGGATCAAATTTTCCCAAATTATCTTTTGTATTTAAAACAAAACATTTGCATCCAAAAACTTTGAAATAAGAAACATTTGGTTTTCTAGAAAAGTACATTTCAAAAGAAGTTTTTGTAGTATTTTTACATAAGAAACACGATTAGATATGTAGCATGATGTATTAACGGCCTCGGCCCACAAATAATGTGGTAGACCGTATTCACTTAGCATTGTCCTAGCCATCTCTTGTAATGTTTTATTTTTCCGCTCAACTACTCCATTTTGTTGTGGAGTTCTAGGACAAGAAAGTTCATGCTTTATTCCATGTTCATCACAAAAAGTGGTAAAGGGTTGGTTAATGAATTCACCTCCTCTATCACTTCTTATTCTCAAAATCAAAGAATCCTTTTCTTTTTCAACTCTTTTCTTAAAGTTTGGAAATATGAAAATGCTTGGTTTTTGTGTTCAAGAAAGAAAACCCATGTAAATCTTGAAAAATCATCAACCAAAACATAAGCAAATCTATTCCACTTAGACTTTTGGTTTGTGTTGGGCCAAATAGATCCATATGGATTAATTCCAAAGGACGTGATGTCATGATATCCTTAATTGACTTGAAAGAAGACTTAGTTTGTTTCCCAAATTGACATGCGTCACAAACTCGGTCCTTTTCAAAATTCAAGCAAGGAATACCTTTCACCATTTCCTTTGAATTTAATCTAGAAATATGATCAAAAGAATATGCCCTAATCTCCTATGCCACAACCAAGAGTCATCATCGAGGGCTTTCAAACAAGTAATATTACAAGACATATTCAACATATCAATCATATAAACTTACTTTCACGAAAACCGGAAAATACACAAACATTAGAAATTCTATCAATAACTTTACAAGCAACATTATCAAAAACTACATCAAAACCCTTTATCACAAAGTTGACTAACACTCAAGAGATTATGCTTGAGGCCATCAACTAAAACTACATTTTCAATTAAAGGAGAGGTGCCAAGTTTTACATTACCAATACCGATGATTTTACCCTTGGCGTCATCTCCGAAGGTGACGGTGCCACCTTCATGATATCTTGATAGGGTTGCAAAGTTGTTGATGTCCCAAGTCATGTGCCTTGAGCAACCGCTATCAAGATACCACAAACCTCTACGTCGTTGGGCTTTGGAAAGTACCTACATCATTTAAAACAATTGTTGACTTTGGTACCCAAACTTTCTTGGGTCCTTGAAAGTTAGTGTTACGAACCCAAACATTTGATGTGATGCACTTAGTCTATCATAACAAAATTAGCTAAGTGTCCTTTCCGCCCACAATGTGAACATGAGTACACTTTTCTATACATGAAAGCATGATGTGTAGTGTAGTGTGAACATGTTTTGGGGTTTTGCCATGTTGTTTAGGTTGTGTAGCATGAACATGAACATGAGCATGAGCATTTTTCTTTGAGGCTTGCTTCTTAGGAAACATAGCCTCAATTTTCTTCTTGTTAAATTCACAATTTTTCAAAACAATACTTAATGAATCTAACCTTTCCTTAAGCATAGAAACTTCATTTGAATCAATTAGTGGGGCCTTTCCTTTGCAAGAAATCTTATATTTTTCAAAATCATTTTTAGTAGTGGTCAAGGTGGAAACCAAATCATCCTTTTCTTTTGTAAGAGTAAAAACTTGATGACTTAAGATTCATTTTCCTTTTTCATTTTTAAATACTTTTTCTTCAAGAAATCATAATTTTGTGATAACTCAACAAAAGCTTCTCCTAGTTCATCCATGGAGAGTTCATCATCAAAAGGGGTGGAAGGGGTTACCTTGCTTGTGCTTTCATTGGCCATGAAGCACATGTTGGCGGTGTCAATCTCTTCTTCGGATTCGGTCTCCGAATCCCAAGTTGCCTTCATAGCCTTCTTTTTGTAAGGCTTCTTTGAAGTGGAAGGCTTTGCTTTTTTCCGGACACTCCGCCACAATGTGTCCCGGTTTTTGGCAATTGAAGCATATGATCTTTCTTTCTTCTTTGCCTCCTTGCCATCTCCTTCTACCTTGGTACTTCGCCTTGTTGTACATCCTCCGGACATTCTTAACAAGGAGTGAGAGCTCCTCATCATCTTCTTCTTCATCATCTTCATCGGAGTGTGTAGCTTGACTCTTGAAGGCGATGGTCTTCTTCTTGGTAGGAGCCATGTCCTCCCTTACTTTCCTTTCCATCTCATGGGTTTTGAGGTTCCCAATGAGACCTATGAGCTCCATCTCTTCATTGTCGTTGAGTTCCTTCAAGGTTGTAGCTTTAACTTCCCATGAAGGAGGAAGAGCCCGATGATCTTCCTTACTCTTTGATCATTGTTGATATCTTCACCTAAGGAAGAGAGTCCATTAGTAATCTTGGTAAATCTTGTAACCATATCATCTATGGTTTCATTTTCTTGCATGCAAAATGTTTCATATTGAGACCGAAGAAGGTCAATCTTAGCCTTCTTTACTTGTGAGGTCCCCCATGTGTGACTATCAAGTGTGACCAAATCTCATATGCGGATTTGTAATGTATAACCCTAGATATGTCATCATCATTAAGGGCTTGTAGAAGTGCATAGTGAGCTTTGGCATTGGCATCGAATTCCTTAGTCTCTATTTCGGACCAAGTGGATTCGTCACCGGGGGGTACACTAAAGGACTTAGTCACGGCCTTTGCAACTGGGCTACCTAGAGATTGCAAAAACACGGTCATCTTAACTTTCCATATGGGAAAGTTAAGTCCATCAAATTTAGGAGGGGTCTTAATTCCATCGGCCATTTTTACTTATATGAATATGAATGAAATGATTAGCAAATTAGGATCTTCTCTAAGGTGGTTAAACCAAATCCTAGAGTCCAAGCTCTGATACCAATTGAAAAACACCTAGAGGGGGGTGAATAGGTGTGAATGCTAATCTATTGATCTTTTTAAACTTTAATTAAATGAGTGATGCAACGATCTCTCAAAACACGACTAAGAGCCGAATACCCCTTGCGAGGTTCTGAACTCCTTCCTCCCAATTCCCCTTAAAATGGGTTAGAGGTGCGCAATGCAACCGTGTTGTATTGAGGTGTGATCGATCAATGCCAAGTATGATGATGAAAAATGAAATGCACACAATGTAACACAACAAGTATAGCAAGTAAAGTAAACAAGACAAGATTGCACAAGTAGAGGGTTAGTTCTCAAGCAAATAATTCAAGACAATATAAAGCAAGAGAAATTGAAAGCAAGAATAACGCAAAGGCAATCGCAAACAAGATGATTTGTTTCGAGGTTCGAGCACACTTGCTCTAGTCCCCGCCTTCACCTCCGTGAAGGGTTTCCACTATCCACCGAGGATGCCTTTACAATTGGTCTACCGAAGACCGAGCACCGAGCTCCACCAAGTACAAGGACCTCTACCGAAGAGGTTGCTCCACAAGAAGGAATTACAAGAACAAAGTGATCACAACTTGATCACTACACTTTTTCTCAATCTCTTTTACAAACACTCTCACTTCAATTACAACTTCACTATAGAATGATTATAGGATTTTTGGCTCTATGAAGTGTGGTGAGAAAACTTCAGTTGTAGAGTGATATAGAGAATCAAACACAACTGAAAAACAATCTTGAAAGAGTAGGAATTGAAAGCTTCAAACAATTTTTCTTTTCTCTTTTGAAAAACAACAAAACTTGAGGAATTTTCTTAGTGAGAAGAGGGGAGACTTCTCCTCTATTTATAGGGTTGAAAATAAGTTAAAAACATTTTCTTTTCACCTAATTCAACCTGCAAAAGCACCCCAACAACTCTCCAAAAGTCTGTTAAAATAGAAAAGAAAACAGATTTTCAGAAAAATCCCAAAGAGGAAAGAGCCGTTGCTAATTTGCAGGCTTGGCGGTCGACCGTTCCGGTCGACCGCCAGGCCAGCTGGAAGTAGCCGTTGGCTCCCGGTCGACCGGTTCGGTCGACCGACCCAAAAGGAGGAAACACAGTTTCCTTCTTCCGGTCGACCGGTCCGGTCGACCGAAAATTCCCGAGAGCAGAATGCTCTCCGTCGGTCGACCGGTCCGGTCGACCGACGGACATGCACAAACAGTGCATGTCCAGGCACAGCGCCGGTCGACCGGGCCGGTCGACCGATGTTGCCTGACACTGAAAAACTGGGCTGTTTTGAGTTAGAAAAATTTTGATAAATATTTTAAAATACATATAGCTAAGTATTATGCAGAAAATAGTTTATACACATGTTTTAAACAAGTTTTTCAGGATATAAAGCTTTGGTACATGTATATATAAACTAAGGCATAAAACTTAGAAATAACCATTTTCAAAAACTATTTCAAAACATAGGAAATACATGAAACAAATGTGTGTGCAAATCCTAGAGCCAAATTTCCTATATTCAAACTTTACATACTAAACTTACAAACTTCTAAAGGACTTCAAAGCTATTCTTCAAGGTGGGTTATCTTCACTTGATCTTTAATATTGCAACTTGAGCCCAAATTGAATTGTCTTGAGTCCAAAAGCCTTGTATTTGAGTGAGAGTACTTCTAGTAAGATAATAAACCTGAAACACACTTAAACAACAATTGTTATTAGTACAAATAACTAATATGTTTTGTAATCATCAAAATACACTAAACAGGGGTGATTGTAACCTTGGGCCAACAATTTTTACTAAACCATTAGATTATGCTAGATTCTCCTTTATTTGTGGTGAGTTGAATGTTTGCATTATGGATTCTTAAAGAAAAACTTTTATTTTGTTTTGGTTAACCCTTTTTGATGTATGACAAAAAGGGGGAGAAAAAGTATAAGTTTAAAGGGGGAGAAAAGGTATTTAAAGCTTGTTTGTTTTTTTTGTTGCTAACCCTTAACCCTTTTGGTATTTAAAGTTTTGACAAAACATGTGTTTTTCAATACTTCATTACTTCATGTACGCATAGTCATTTTTTTTACATAGCATTATTTGAGGGGAGCTTTCCAAGCTCTTCTTCCAATTTTTAAAATAACTTATATGTTTTGTCATCATCAAAAAGGGGGAGATTGTTGGCCCAAGGTTACAATCACCCGTTTTTTAGTGTGTTTTGATGATTACAAAACATATTAGTTATTTGTACTAATATTATTTGTTGTTTAAGTTTGTTTCAGGATTCTATCTCAACTAGAGGAGTTCTTCCCTAAAGGAAGGTGCTTTGGACTCAAGTCAACTCAATTTGGGCTCAAGATGCAAGTTTGAAGATCATATGGAGAAAGCCCCTCTTGAAGAACTTGGAAGTCTTTAGAATCATTGTAAGAATAGAATGTTAAAGTTTGAGTATTGGATATTTGGCTCTAGGATACACATACACAATTTGTTTTACTAAAATGTGAAGTTTTGTTTTTAAGTTTTCATGTTTTAATTTTTGTCTCATGCCTTAGTAGATATTTACATGATCTTAAGTTTTACAAAATAAATAACATGTTTAGATCATGTGCATATACCCCTACTAGCATGATACTTAAGATTGTTCATACCCAAAACTATTTTACAAAATTTTCCTAAGTCAGAAAATACTGATTTTCCCTATTTCAGGCTGACCAGCCGACCGCCCGGGTCGACCGGCGCCAGTGCCAGGACGTGCACGTTGTGCACGTCTGTCGGTCGACGGCCCCGGTCGACCGACTGTAAGCAGGTCCACTCTCGGTTTGTTTGGGTCGACCGGGCGGTCGACCGCCTTAAGGAAACTGTGTTTCCTTTGAAGGAAACGGTCGACCGAGCGGTCGACCGGAGTCCAACGGCTCTTTGCCAACAGGGCAAACGGTCGACCGACCGGTCGACCGCTACGCCTGCAAGAGCCCAACAGCTCTTTCCTCTTTGGTGCAATTCTAAAATCTGTTTTTATTTTCTGTTTTAACAGACTTTTTGAGAGTTGTTGGAGACCTTTTTCAGGCCAAATTAGGTGTAAAGAAATTGTTTTTAACCTATTCTCTCCTTATAAATAGAGGGGAATGGGTCCTTACTATTTACCAAGAAAAATCCCAAGTTTTCATTGTTTTTCAAAGGAGAAGAAAAATAGTTTTCAAGGCTTCCAATTCCAATTCTTTTTAAGCTTGTTTTTCAGTTGTGTTTGATTGCTAATATCACTCTACAACTGAAGTTTTTCTCACTACACTTCATAGAGCCAAAAATCCTTTACTCATACTATAGAGAAGTTGTAAAAGAGTGAGAGATTGTAAAAGAGTTTGGAAAAGAGTTTTGTGATCTTGTGGAGATCACTATTGTTCTTGTGATCCTTGTTCTTGTGGAGACACCTCTTCGGTAGAGGTTATTGTAAGAGCTCGGTGCTCGGTCTTCGGTAGACCATTATAAGGCGTCCTCGGTGGATAGTGGAAACCCTTCACGGAGGTGAAGGCGGGGAGTATAGCGGTGGCTCGAACCTCGAAACAAACATCTTGTGTTTGCGATTGCCTTTTGTCCATTCTTGTTTTAAATTTCTATTGCTCTATATTGCTTTCAATTACTTGCTTGTGATCTTGTTTCTTCCTTTGTGCTTTTATTTCAAGCTTGTGATACTTGTGATATATTGTATGCATCTCACTATTCATCCATCATACTTTGCTTTGTTCGATCAATTCTCATACAACAAGGTTGCATTGCGCACCTCTAACCCATTCAAGGGGAATTAGGAGGAAGGAGTTCAGAACCTCTCACGGGGTATTCGTCTCTTAGTCTTGTTTTGAGAGATCGTTGCATCATTCATCATACTTAGTTTTAAAAAGATTGTTAGATTAGCAATAACACCTATTCACCCCCCTCTAGGTGTTTTTCACTTTGCTCTCTGTTTTTTTTACGGTCAACCAGCCGGTCGACCGCTGGCTTCCAACGGTCAAAAATATGACCGATGGCGGTCGACCGGACGGTCGACCGCCAGCCGCCAGGACTGACAAACAGTCCCAACGGCTAGTTTTTGTTGGAGGGCTATTTGAGCCCCATTTGTTTGGGATTTTTGCCAAGATTTTTAAGGAGGAAAATTCACATCTTTTCAATGTTTTCAAGCCAAAAGTTTTGAGTACATAATTTCTAAATCTCTATTTGTTTTAAAGTGTTTTGTTTATTTCAAAGAAATTAGGTTTTTGGGAACTAGTTTTTGATCTAAAATTTCTATATCACTTTGGTGTTTTCCCAAGAGAATTTCTTTGATCAAAACACATTGTTTTCCACACTTGAGCTATATCTCCTATCCTATTCTATTAGGATCATTTATTTGTGGGAAAAAGAATTGTTTAAGGTTGTGGAAACCTCCCAGTTGTAAATCCTTCTATTTGTTGTATCCCTCTTTGGTAGAGGTTAATTTGGATTGAGGGGTGCTCCCTCTTTGGTAGAGGTTGAGTTTGTGGTGTGCTCCCTCATTGGTAGAGGTTGAGGTGTTAGTTTACTCCCTCTTGGTGAGGTGGAGTTGGTGTTGGATTTGTATCCTCTTCGGTAGAGGTGGACTGTGGTTTACTCCCTCTTGTGTGAGGTGGAGTTGGTTTGGTGCTTGCCTCGGTGGAGGTTGTATTGGTGGATTTGTGGAGTTTGGTACTCTGGTCTTCGGTAGACCATTTGTATTGCCTCGGTGGAGGTTGTATTGGTTGAGAGAGGAGTTCGGTACTCCTAGTGGTTTGGAAATCCTTCTCGGTGAAGGCGGGGACGTAGAGCTCGGTGCTCGAACCTCGAAACACATCTTCTTGTTTGCGTTTGATTGATTGACTCTCAACTCTCTCTCTCTTTATTTGTGTTGTGCATCATTCATATCATTCACATATTATATGCTTGTGTTGTGCCTTGCATCATTCATATTGTCTATATCTATATGCTTGGTGTGTTTGCTTGTGTGCCTCACTTGTACTTACCACGAGAGCTTCATATAGCGCCTCAACTCTTATTCAGAGGAATCAAGAGGAGTTAGTCCAGAGCCCTTCACAGGGAATTCGGCTACACTCGTTGGTTGCACTAAGTGTTGTTGCAAATTAGTTTTTATTTCCACATTTAGTTTTAGATTAGCCTTATCACCTATTCACCCCCCTCTAGGTGATTTTACTTTTGACATTCTTAACATCCAAACTTGGAAAGTTAAGATGTCCTTGTGCCTCAAAGGCCTAGGTATCCATATTTATCTTGCTATCATTAAGGATTCATATTTTAGTAATAGCAAGTATCTTGAGGCTAACTCAAAAGCCATCCATGCTTTAAAGTCAACCCTAAGTGATGATTATCTATGTAGGGTTTCTAACTTTGATTCGGCTTTTGTAGTATGGAACACTATAGTCTCCCTTGGCGAATAAGAATAATACTATGCGGGGAGTGACTCGGATGTTGGAAGTGATGCTTCCAACATATGCTACATGGTCCAAGGGGATAACTCCCTTGAGGTAAACTCTAAATCCAAGCTTGATGAGGATGTTGACATGTCATATGATGATCTTGCTTCTTTTTCAACAACTTCTTGAAAAATATGAATTACTTAAAAAGGATAATAATAAATTGAAAAGAACAACACTTCTTTGCTAAAAGAAAATGATTCTTTTAAAAATAAATTGGAATGCATTGCAAAGGAAAACGAAGTTTTGAAAAAGGAGAATATTTTCTTATCTTCAAAATTAAATGATCTTTGTGAAGGAAATACTTCTTTGAAAAATAAGATTATTTTGGTGGAAAAAGAAAAGGAAATTGCTTTGAATAAAAATAACTCTTTAAAAAGAAAAATTGTTTTAAAGGAAAAGGAAAATGTTTCTAAAAAGAACAAGATTGTTGATCATGCTTTTCATGCTACAATCATTGATAAAATTGAGATTAAATTTTTAAAAAATAGAATAAATTGTTTGAGCTCAACTTTGAGCAATTGTGCATTTAACCATAATAGATTGGAAACTTTATTTTCAAAGAAACAAGCTCCACATGTACATGCACATCACCCACGGCACACATATGCACACTTTGCACACCATGATCACACTTATTCACATGTGCATCCTAGAGTGTCCAAATGTACACATTGCGTCCACAAAGGCCATTTAGCAAAATTTATTATGATAGAGTAAATTCTATTAATTTTGCTAATAAAAATATTTGGGTTCCAAACAAGGCTAACCCTCGTGGACCCAAAAGAAAATGGGTATCAAAGTTCCTACCTCTTGTGTTTGATGTACGTATGGGCTATCACATGACGTGAGAGGTTTGGTGCCTTAGTGGTGGATGCATAGGCTTGATGGACACTACAAATTGATGCATCACTATCAAGGAAGTTTGGTGGGAAGACCACCATGTTTTGGAGATTTAGAGTATAGTTCTTTGGTTTGGTAACTATCTCTAAACTCCTATTTTATTTACATGCTTTTTACATTAATAATTTTTAGCATGTTCATGTTTAATGTTTATGCTTCATGTGATAAATACTTGTTTTGATGTAGTTTTCGTCAAAACTTATGTATATACTTGTGCAAGTAATAAGCAACATTTGATTTCTATATGTTTGCACTTCATTGCTCATTTGTACTCATTACATGTACATGTATAACCTAGTTTTGATGATTCCCTCATTTATACTTGTTTTGCCTATTTTTTAGTTTTGCTTCATGTATATGTAATTTTTGTTCAAAACTAATAAATATACATGTATAAACTTGAGTCTCTTGCCTTCATGCAAATTATATCATAGATTCTTTTATGTTTGGAATATGTACGCATATTGTTAGCTTTGGATAAATCATACATATGCCTTGAAGTTTTATTTTTAAAGAAAAATGAAGTTTCATGTTTTTCACTTGTTTAATGTCTTTTGAGCCTCATTGACTATTTTCATGAAAATGCTAATTACATGATTATTGTGCACTCACACTTTATTTGTTTACTCATGACATTATTTTCATGAGAATTTTGAGCTTTGTTGACTTTGAGTGTCGACTTTTGTGTATTTAGTATAATTCATGAGATTTATTTGATTTGTTTTCATATTTGAAGGATCTTTAACTAGTTTTTCAAAAATTACTTTAGCTAGTTATTTATTCTTCATTTGGTAGAGTTTTCTAATTTTACAAAATATTTTTCAAACTCTTGTTTTTAAAAACCCTACAACCCTTAAAGGGCGGATGGATGGGCGTCCATGCCTTGAGTGCCTAAATTGAAAATCTTTTTAACTTGTGCATGAATAGGGTGGATTGTTATGAGCTATACACATGTTCTTCATGTAATCTTATGTTTTGTATACTCATACTTGTTTTTATATATGTATGCTTCTAAATTTCAATAATATCAATTTCTATTGGTATTTTCTTTTCTTACATAAATATATACATGTGTGTGTGTGTGTGTGTGTGTTTTTGATTGTGCTTGATTTACAATCCTTACATGTTTAAAGTATAAGTTATGTTTATGCTAAGCTTGACTTATTTTTAAATGTAAATTGGTACCTAAATTGAGCTTATGCATTGTTTTCAAGTGGTATTGCTAATAATTTCAATTGGTATATCAAAATATACATCATATTTTACCTTTTAATTGGTATGAAAATTTACAATGTTTCAATTTTATTCGGTATAAAAAATGTTGTTTATTTCAATTGGTATCTTAAAAGTTTGTTGATTTCAATTTCAAATCTACTTTTGGTATCTTAAAATTTTGTTTATGTACAAGTGGTATCAACTTATAATTTTGTCAACTACAATTTATTTTCATTGGTATTAAAATTTGTTTTGTTGACTTAAGAAAATTCAAAATTGTTTTAAAGAAAATTCACAATTTCTTGATGTGTATTGCCTATATGCAAGTGGAGCTTAACATCTCTTCTACATTTAGATTCATGTTGAGTGTATCTTGTATTGAGGAGCTTGACATCTCTTCTTATATGATACACGTGTGTAGGGGAAGCTTCACATCTCCACTCATGCATTGTATATTATGCTTTATGTGAGTTAGGGTTTGTCATCCCTTCTTCATGTAATGCATGTATGCAGGGTAGCTAACTTCACGTCTCTCTCTTCCTGAATGTATATCGCATATATATCTTTATTGTTTGATTTGTTTTCACCCCTTTATTGATGATTTGACAAAAAGGGGGAGAAGTATCTGATGAGTATATATATGCATGTTTGTTTCATTCCCTTATTTTATACAAAAAGGGGGAGATGATTTAGAGAGTTTTTGCATATATGTTTTGCATAATGATTTGACAAAAAGGTGGAGAGGTATTTGAGTTTTACGCATATTTATCTCCTTGTTTTATTCATATATGTTTGTTTAGTTTATGTACTTCATTGTATATCTTATTGTTTATTGTTATGCATGAGTTAAGGGGGAGCTTCTATGAAGCTTAACTTTAATCCATGCATATATAACTTCATGAGTTTTGTCATCATCAAAAAGGGGGAGATTGTTGGCCCAAAGACCCATCACTCTAGTTTTGATGATGATTAAATCATGTAGTTATAGTACTAATGATCTTGTATTTAATTAGTCTCAGATATGTGATCAAGATCTTAGTAGGTGTTTAGCTTCAACAATGGATTTAAAGTCAAGTTTTGGAGCTAGCACGTGTTGATTCAAGAGCTTGTGCATCAAGATCACATCAAGTACTTAAGAGGAGTCTAGCTCATTAGATCATAGTTTGGACCTAGTCAAGAAAAAGAAGAAGACCTTTATGAGAAGACTTGTGTCTAGGTTTGTTTTTTGTAAAATTTTATTTTTAGATAATATGTAAAGGATAGATTAGTTGGTGGATTGCTCAAGTATCATATACACTCACACACAAGATTTATATGTGTTTTCGTTATAGAGTTTTCGGTTTGAAAAAAATACCAGTTTGGTTTTTTATACATATGTTTTATCAAAACTTTATTTAGAGCTTAAATGTCAAAAATATAGATATTTCATCATATATGTGAAGTGGATCAAATCCATACACACTAGTATTCAAAAGTGTTTAAAATATCTTATTTTTGTATTTGGAGATGTTTTGGAAAAATCGATTTGGGAAAATACGGATTTTTTTTAAAGTCAAAATTTTCATAACACAAAAATAGTTCAAAATGTTTGTAACATGTTTTGATTTTTACTTAAACATGTTTGTATATCAAAGTATATTACTGAACTTATTTTTGTAGATTTTTAGAGAATTTATGGGATTTATTGAAGGAAAAAGACCAAGTTTTAAATCCTAAAATTGCTGTTTCTGGCCCTCTGCCGGACGACCGCACAGTCGACCTAGAGAAAGGTCAGTCAATCGATGTGCACAAAACGTGCACGGCTTGTTTGGCTGGAGGGCCGGTTGACCGACCCGGTCGACCGCCAGAGAGTTTTGCTCTCTAGAAACGGCCCCGGTCGACCGGCCAGTCAAACGACAGAGAGCTCTGCTCTCTGTATCCAGGCCACGGTCGACTGTTGACACTTAAAAAAGACAAGATTCTTATTGGTCCGAACAATGTCTACACTTGTTGACATTTACAAAAGACAAGTGAAAAATAGGCGGATTGTTTGAACAATGTCTAAACTTGTTGACATTTACAAAAGACAAGCGATAGACAAGCTGATGACCAGTTCTGTACTTGTTGACATTTACAAAAGACAAGCGACAGATAAGCTGACGACCAGTTTTCACCCATCTCCGAGGGACAAGGAAGCAACTTGGACTCCACTGATCCAGTCAAGCAGACAGTGAGCCCAGATTGTCTCTAAACAGACCCCAGCAAGTCTAAGATGCTAGCACTTAGCATCACATGAGCCCAAAGGGATAGCCTCGCCTGAGAGGCTAAGATCATCCAACTTCGCCCTGAAGCCATTTAAAGCTCCGCCAGGAAGCTAACTTATAGCTTCGTCTGAACTGCTGAAGCGCAACTCCGCAGAGAGAGTTAGCTCCGCCTGAAGTCACACGCAACTGCGCAGAAAAGGTATGCGGTAGCTTCGCCACAGACGACATCAAGCTCCGCCGAAGAGCCTTCTTCTGACTTCGCCAGATATTGCCCCCAACTCCGCTGTGAGTTCAAAGCGGGCAGCCGCTGCTGGTCTGCTATGGTCAACCTTTGACCAATCAAATCTCCAGATGAGATCAGATCTAATCGGGATCAAGATCAAATCCAATCAAGATCAAATCTGAGATCAAATTTTGCAGTTGATTGCCACAATCTCTTGACTCTTCTAAAACAAGTTTGAGGATCAAGGGAAATCTTTCAATTATATGGAAAGAATCAAAACAGATCAAGAGGATCAACTGACCTGCTATTTCTAGCTTCGCAAAAGCCGATCCTAGCCTCGCAGCAAGGCTACTTTCCAGATTTAAACAGATTTGATTCAATCTGTTTCTATATTTTCAAGGGACAGTTTTACCCCTGCTCTCCCTATAAATAGCCCACCAGGGGCACAAGGAGGAAAAAACGCGCACAGGCTCCAGAGAGACGGCAGACTTCTCGAAAGGAGGCACCGTGCACAAACAGAGATCTATTCTCTTGAATTCAGAGACCTTTTAGAGAATTGCTTCTCTAATCAGGGTGCTGATACCCTAATACTTTCTTCTCAAGGATTCTCTGGAACTAGGCGAGAAGGAATTCCTAATTGAAGGCGGTTTTGAGAAGTAACAAGAGGGTTCTACCAACCTTCTGTTCTCTGATTCCCGAACCAGGCGAGAAGGGAATCTCATTGCTCGCATCGTCAAAGGGACAAAGTGGTCCCGCACTGACCAGACTCCTATCAGCACACTTCTCCAGAATCTCTGAGGAGATCTACTCGTAATCTTTTTAAGAATACTTGTAATTTAGCTCCTCAACTTTTTTTATTGTAAGTTTTCCCCTTTGCAAATCAATGGAAAACAAGATGGCGACTCCACTGGGAACTGATTTCTCCGCTGCTGAGAGTCAAGTGTTGCAATGCAACGAACAGACCTTCGGGTCTATCTCTGAATTCGGGAAAGCCGGTGCAGCCAGAGCTTCTCTGGCTAAAATTTCAAGACAAGTCTCTGCGGAGACAGATAAGGCTCTCTGCGAGCCTACTGCGGTTCTCTGGCGCAACAAGGAAGCACGCCCGCAGTCCAAGTCCAACACTTTCGAGAACCTGGTCGTTCATTTCGACCAGAAAAAATTTGAAGAAGTCATCTCTGGTGGTGGTCTAATGCTTCATGCACGGAAGCATAGGAAGGTCTCCACGGCTAAGGTTTCAGAACAGAAACCAGGAGCAGAATTCTGCCAACACCTTACAGCCTCGCGTGTGGCTGATCAGGTTCCTTGCGAACCTAAGTATCCTCTGCCAAAGCGGATGTGGAGGCCTAAACAGAAGTCTCTGGCCAAAGCCTCAGGCGTAGTTACGCCAAAACCGCGCCTCTCTCGCGAAGAAAAAGGCAAGATGCCTGTCTGCTCCAACAATGCCGCCAGCCGCGAAGTCACGACGGCAATCATACCGTCGCCCAATTCAAATAGTAGTGCCTCGCGCCAGCCTCGTTCTCACGAGCGAAGCTACTATACCACAGCGCACGCGCAGGGCTCATGGCCGTGAAGCTAGAACCGAAGCACTATTCAGTGCTAATCCCTTCTGCGGGGGTAAAAGGAGCAGGACATCGTCCTATGCGCGATCTAAAAGAACTTCTGCGCTGGATCATTTAGGCCCAACTGGGTCTGACTTGCGGGAATTCTTGACGAACAAATGGAAGTCGGAATCTTTTCGAATTACTTTCCCCTGTTGTCAACAAGTGGGATGTCAGCTGGTAACCGTCCACTCAGTCTACTGCCGGCTAGGACCAAGCCTCGCCACTTCTCCAGGCCGACGATCAGTTTTCGATCGGCTGTCGGTACAAGCCCCGATGAAACATCATAAAAGGAGCGTCTCGCGAGACCTACCCTTCGCATCCGTCAACATGACCGGGAGAGGACAAGAGCTGCGCAGGGGCAGACAAGCGTCCGACGACACTCCCTACAGCTCCCCAGATCCAGATTACAGCCCAGGCTTAGGTGAAGTCTTGGTGCATGAAGAAGGTGTTTTCTGAAACACCAGATCTTGGGTGGCGATACCCTACAGTTATGAACAGCCTTCCTCCTCAACGGCCCTAGCCTCGCCGAAGCCCAGGAGATCACTCCAAACATCGGATGAAGAAGATGAAGACAGTGGGTACGCCTCTTCGGCGACAGTTAGCTCAGTGCGAATAGACAGAACATCAGTCAACATGGCTGATAATGTTAACGACGACCTCCGTTGGCGTTTGGAAGCTCAGGAGCAAACTTCCAAGACCCAGCAAGAAGCTCTAGACAACATTCAACAGATGCTCGCTCAACTCCTCAGTAACCGGAATAACAATGATGCCGGGAGCAATTACGACGAGGAGGAACATTTTAGCAATGACCAGCCAAAAACGGAGAAATCCAAGGAGGGTTCTTCTTTAGACGCTGAAGTCCTTAAGGACCTTCAAGCTCAAATCACATCCCTAGCTCAGAGGGATGAGTTAAAGAAAGTAGGGACAGTCCGTCCTTACCCGTTGGAGTGGGACTCAGTGCCATACCCACCGAAGTTCAAACCACCAACATTGCATACCTATGATGGAAAGAGCTCGCCAAACCAGCACATCTACTATTTTCGGTCTCAAACCGGTAATGTTATAGACAATGACGCTATCATGGCTAGGCTGTTCATTGGCACCCTAAAGGGAGTAGCATTTGATTGGTTTTGAAGTCTCCCTCTAGGCTCTGTCAATTCTTGGATCGACCTGGAAACCCGATTCCTTTCTCGTTTCTATGAGGACGATACCGAGATAACCATGGACAAGCTCCTCTCCACCGTGCAGAAGAAGGGCGAATCTGTCCGTGACTATATTGAGCGATTTAGAAACTTGTCTTTGATGTGCCCAGTAGGGATGCCATTACACATGCTCTTACAGATGTGCAGGCACAACTTCTTGGACCAAGTAGAGGTTCGCATGGGGGCTGTCAAAGCCCATACCTGGAAAGAATTGGTCGAACAAGCTGAGATAGCCGAAAAGTCGGCTAAAAAGTTCGAACCATCTACCCCCAAAGGCAAATGGGGTATGAACAATAAAGGACGTAGAGACATGGCGCAGTCTTCTCAAGCCAAAGGGAAAGAGACTATGTCCGTTGAATTGTCCGGGGACGTACAGTCGAAAGCCAAGAAGAGCGACTTCAATAATCAGAAGCCTAAGTTCCCTCCAAAACAGTATTCCTTCAGAGACGATCAGGTGGTCACAATATTCCATTTACTCCATAAAGGGAATAAAATGAAGCTACCAGAGGCTCGACGCCCCAATGAGATAGGACGCACGAACGATCCCAAATACTGTCTCTACCACAGGATGATTCACCATCCTACCGACAAGTGCTATGTCCTCAAGGACAGAATTCAAGCCTTGATTGACGCTGGAGTCCTGACACTAAAGTCAGAGCAGAAGAAAGTCACTGCCAATATGGTGACCCTCGAGTTCGGCAAAACCCCAAAGGTCACAGTTCCTGACGGGACCTATCCAGTCCCTGTGCCACGGCTGGAAGTCAAACATCCTGCGGCTAAAACTCAGGATAATAAAGGTCTTGTTCCCTTGACATTGGAGACAGGGGAAGTCATGTGGATACACCCAGACCTTGTCCAAGACATACAGTGGGATTCAAAGAAGTCCAAGTCGAAGGGCAAATCTTGCAATGTCATCTCCCTCATGCCGGACGATGACAATCTTATGTCAGCTTCCCTCAGCGACTCTGAAGGAGAAAAGCATGCTTGCACAACGCAGGCCGATGTACCTCAGCCGACGGGTACTCGATCCAGAAAATCGTATTTAAAACAGTATGAGAAAGCTACTGATGAGACACAACAGCAAACGACATCAGTACAAGTACCTGCATCTGCTTCAATTCCGACCAAGGGAAAAGAGAAGCCTAAAGAAGTCTGGTTCGACCATGTCCTGAAGAAGCCTTTAGGCCCAGGGCTTGACACGCCCTTTCGTTTTGACATATTGGCCCAGCTGGCTAATATCCCAGCTCGTATTACCATACACGAGCTTCTTCGTCTCTCAAAAGAGACAAGAGAAGCACTCAGAGATGCACTGGCCAATTCAGAGTCATTCCTGACGTACATGCCAGAAATCCCTAACGATGACGCTCAGTCGTCTTGCCCCGAATGCCATCATGTGCAATCAAAGGTACCTGCTTTTACCTTTACAGTGGAGGATAGTGTGGCAGATGTTCTTCGATGGAGCGTCACGAATAGGTCCTGAGGGCAGGATCATCGCCGACGTGGGGGTTGTGTTTATCTCCCCACAGAATCACATCCTTCCTAGAGCATTCTCTCTGACGGAATCATGCTCCAACAATATAGCGAAATATAATGCTCTACTTATTGGCCTTCAGCTCGCCCACGGAATGGGGGTACGCTACCTTGAAGCTTACAGCGATTCAAAGCTGATTATCAATCAGGTTAAAGGCGGATATGAGGTCCGCCACGAAGACTTGGTGCCGTATTATCATACAGTCATCGAATTGGCTAATCTGTTTGATGGTTTCTACATCGGGCACGTATCTCAATCTCAGAATATCAAGGCGGACGCTCTTGCTACATTAGCGACAACACTAGCCTTACCAGTAGACATCTAGTATCACCTCACAGTGGCAACTCGACACCTTGTATGCTCTAAGCATATGTTAAGAACCCGAGAAGCCTATAATGTCTCGACGGATCTTGAGCCGAGAGATTGGCGATTTCCTCTCATCGACTATGCCTTACATGGTCAGCTGCTAGACGATACTAAAGAAGCGGCATCCATCAGACGAAGGTCTCCCCGTTTCTACTACGATCCAATTCTGAAGATACTTTACCGTCGTTCATATGACAGTGTCCTCCTCCATTGCCTTTCCAATTCAGAGGCACAGGAAGTGCTTAAAGAAGCACACGACGGCATATGTGGAGCCCACCAGCCAGGTCCAAAACTTAAAGACAGATTGCATAGGCTTGGATATTATTGGCCAACCATGATGTCGATGCCATCCAATATGCACGAAGGTGTAAAGCATGCCAGATTCATGCGGACTTCATGCACCAGCCCTCAGAGTTGCTCAACCCAACTGTTTCTTCATGGCCATTTGAAGCATGAGGAATCGATGTCATAGGGCCAATCAGCCCCTCTTCGACAAGAGGTTACTGGTTTATCCTGGCAATAACCGATTACTTTTCAAAATAGGCGGTAGCTATACCACTGGTTGAAGTCAAAACCTCTAATGTGGTTAATTTCATCAAACACCATGTCATTCATCGATTTGGAGTCCCTAGGCGGATCATCTATGATAAGCGTCCCCAATTCATAAGCCAGGTATTCTATCGGTTCTGCGATAAATACCGAAAATAGAATGTGGCTTCAACTGCCTATAATCCCACCGCTAATGGCTTGGCGAAAGCATTCAACAAAACAATCATCAAGTTACTCAAGAAGTTCGTCTCCTCGAATAAGCGAGATTGGGACGAAAAGCTTGGTGAATGTCTTTGGGCCTACCGAACCACGGTTCGGACCCCGACAGGCAATACGCCTTTTTCTCTGGTATACGGGTGCGAAGCAGTTATCCCATTAGAAATCCAGATGCCGTCATTGCGAGTCGCTTTAATGACTAAGGTCACATCAGAGGACAATGATCGGTTGCGTCTCCAAGAGCTAGAAGCCTTAGATGAGAGGCGGTTACAAGCTCAGCAGCATATCGAGTTGTATCAAGCTCGAATCTCAAAAGCCTTTAATAAGAAGGTCAAACAAAGAGTCTTCCAGAAAGGAGACTTGGTTTTAGCCGTCAGACGACCAATGATTATGACGCAGAAGACCAAAGACAAATTTCAGCCTAAATGGGAAGGACCATTTGTAATAGAAACAGTCTATTCAAACGGAATATACCGCCTTATGACTGCAGATGGCGATTTACTCATGATGCCGATCAATGGCAAGTTCTTAAAGAAGTATTATCCTTGATTAAGGATCCTTCTCATGATCAAGTTAACATTACACCTCTGATCAAGACCTTCATATCCAAGGTACATGCAAAGAGAGCATCTCTCTTCCTCCAAACGAGATCATACAACCGTAAACCAGTAGGAACCTGGTCATACACTGGTTGTCCCAAAGGAGAATCAAGGTTACACATATGCTAATCAAATGATCCAACACCTTTAACGGTTAAGGATAGAGGAAAATGTCAGTTTTTAAGCCCAACAAAAGTCCTCGATAACTCATCATGCTGAGGGGAATAGCATGGCTAGCCCGACTCAAATGGTAGTTGGTAAAGGCATATCAAACCCGTTGACAGCTAGGGATTTGCTAAAAATCCCAAGGGACCTGTTCCCATTTGATTCCCTCTCCAAAGTCACTTATCAATTCTCATCCATAGAATGGTAAGATCACTGATTGAGGTACAACCTGCACACAAAATACGAGATTATAGAACTTAAGAAAGAAGATGTGCAAGTGCTCAATTCTTCCGCTATAGCAAGTGGCTATGCGGGTCGTGATCCACAAGGAGGGTTTACGATGGAAGCTTTACGGTTCTTTATTGAAATCGTTAAGAATAAAAGCGAAGGTTCTTCTCTGTTTTCAAGTTAAGAAAAAATGAAAGAATTATGTTATGTTAGAAGAGAATGAAAGATGAAGAAGGTGGAAAATCAGAAAACAATAAAAGCGACTATGTACAATGAAGTAAAAAGAAGAATGAAAACGATTTGGAAGAAGTGGTTGGTGATCTAAACTAAGAAAGAAAAGAAAAGAAGTAAAGAAAAGTAAAGAGATACTTACCGAGGTTGAGTGATGACTTACCTGGAAACCGTTGCATGTTCTACCTTTGTTTCGGAGGCGTTCAACGCATAGATCATAAGCTCGAGCTCAGTCCCCGTGCACATTATATCGTCACGCCTAGCGAGAACGAAGTGATGCGGATCTTGGAAGAGGAGAACATCTTCATGAACTATCGCTGGCTCTCACTTAGCTTAGTTATACTTGCTTTGAATTCACTTGTACACTCAACAACAACAACCAAGGTAAAGTAGAAGAGGAAGACGAAACAAAAGAAAATACAAACATAAAAAGAACTTTTACCTTTATTAATTGCAGAGACAATGAAAGAAAGGAGTAAGGTACATCGTCGGTCTCACTCTCAACATCAGCCCCTCTCTCTTACTTACAAGAATCTTCTTCTACCCTAAGTTACATACAAATTACATAAAAAGAAAAGAAGAACCTAAACTATAAAGAATTAAAACTAGGCAAAATCCTAATCTGCATTCACGTCCATTTTCAGCGCAAGTACAGGCCTTTTATAGGCAAAACCCTAACCACCATGATCCCGGGGAGGTCGGGGGAGCAAACGCTCCCCCTAACTCCCCAACAAAGCCACAAAAACGCGGCCCAAGCCGCGTTTCTGCGGCCAGGGTGTGGCCAGGTGGCCACACCCTGTTGGTGGGTCTCCCCGGTTTCTCCCTCTGACTTTATCTGGAGTTGGTTTTACAGTTTGGCTCCGAGATTTTAAAGAAATGGCCTTGGATTCTTGGCTTTAACCGATCGATCCTGAGAGGATTCTTCTCAACCGGTTTCAACCTCTTGATTTTGCCCTGATTTTGTGTGTCTGAATTAATTCTGATTTAATTCAGAATTCTGGTGGGCTTTTCGGCTCATTTCTCTTCATCTCCTTAAAGATTGGGCCTGCAAATAAATTAAACAAATAATTAGGACAATGCAGGCTTTTATTCTAAAATAAATATGGAAATGTGACATTAACTATGCAACATTAGCTACCAATCACACCCCCATACCTATCTTTTGCTCGTCCTCGAGCAAAACAACTAAATTATACTAAGGATTATTAGACCACTTTCGCAGGTCGCGCGATTGCACTGAGCATGTGCAACAAGCCGTTAAACCTCTAGGTTCCCCCTAGAGGACGAGTTTTGTCTCGTGAGGGTTTTCAGCGGATTACACCCACAAAATCCATAAAGAAAGAGAAATAAAGAGTTAGTATTTTCGAAAAGCATTTTGAAAGAGAAAAATATTTGAAATATGATTGTAAGATCTAAGCAATCTATAAGTTATAGGAAAGCCGAATTTTTCATTCCTAAACTTAGCCTCTATTCAAAAATTTGTTATCAATCAAAGTAAGGAGTCAAATTGTGCTTCTCATCTAGTCTATTACTTTACCCAAAGTCATATGCACCTTGTGAATGTGAAAATTTTGACTAAGGGTTCATTAACTCTAACTCTTATGCCTTAGTTATTTTTATATATAAACTTTTTTTTGTGGTATTATTCCTTAGTTTTATTAGGCTTTCTAATCTGCCCATGTAACGAGCCTTTAATCGATGACTCCCAAACCAAACGGTCTTAGGGCACCAGGTGAGAAAACACCCCCAAGGACTTAAGGACTCGAGCAAACAAGGCCACAAAACTAAGGATTTTATTATATGAACCTCTTTTAGGCGTGAATACTTATACTTTATTAGGCACAAATACCCAGCTTAATCAGAGGATTTTTCTTTTCAAACTTATCTAATCATCTTTCGCATAAATACTAAGGCTTGCTTAGGCCAAAGCACCTAGCTAATCAATAATTAGACTTGCTTTTTTTTTTTCAAACTCATCTAATTATCTTTTGCATAAATACTAAGGCTTTCTTAGGCCAAAGCACCTAGCTAATCAATAATTAGATTTGTTTATATATATATATTTTTTATAAGGCATAAGAATCTTTGTTTTTGAACCCTAAGTGTGTAAGTGTATGAAGTGTGCATATTTCATCAAGGTAAAGATCAAGACTAAATTACTTTGACAAATTATCTTCCTAACTATATAAATCAAACAAATAATCTTATTTTGACCAAGTATAAGAAATCCTAATTTGGATTTTCCTATTCCTTAAGATTAACTTAATTTCTTACAAAAATAAGTCAAAATATTGTTTCTATTTTTCAAAAAGTTTTTAAAAGTAAAGAAAAATGTTAATTTTTTTTTAAAAGAAAAAGAAAAGTTATGTTAGACCCTCCCCCACACCTATCTCATGCATTGTCCTCAATGTATGAATTAATGCATAGATGCATGAAAAAGAAGAAAGGGAAGGAAAATGGTTACCTTAAGGTGGTGGTTCCGGTGGTGGTCTGATTGGTCCACGAAACGCGGCCCAATCAACTTTTCTTGGGTCTCGGAGGAACCCACCAGAAATATCTTTAATATAACCCATTAAAAAGATTTGTCCATAAAGGATTTTTATTAAGTATTTGACCCCATCTAATTTCCATATTCCATAATTGATTTCGGAGTCAAATTTGTCAACCACCTCGTCCCAGAATGGAGTATGAGATGATAAACGGTTGACTTGGGCTCAGGAAGGACAGGAACTAATACCGACTCAGGAAGGTGACTTAAGTCAAGTAAAGGTTCAGGAGTCGAAATTGGTTCAAGAAGCGGGTCCAAGTCAAGAAGTTGAAACTCAAGTCCACATGTATTTTCTAGCAATGGGATGTGACCTAATTTGGGTGATTCCAGTTCAGGAATGATAGGTGGAGGAATCAAAACTGACTTTAAAATATTACTCAAGTTTCGTAACACAATGGAGTCAATATTGATTCAGAAAGTTGAACTGGAGCACAGATTTGAGATTCTAGGTCACATATCTCATTGAGTTCAATATCAAAAAATTGAGAACTTGCCAATTTGTCAATAGGATTTTCAAAATTGTATAATTGGTCAAGTTCAACATGATCCTCAAAGATAGGTGATTCAATTTCTTTATGAATTGGTACAGGATCCAATGTTGACTCCGGGAAAAGATTGAAGTCAGGTGAAGATACCGGAGTCATAATCGAATCAGGAAATAGAATTGAATCACTAAGTTGGGGTTCAGGATCATAATCATTTTCAAGTTCTATTTCAGGAAAAGGAAAATTAGCCAAACTATCAATATCATTTGGAGTTTGGGTAAGTTCACATGGTTGTTCTGAAATGGAATCTAGATTTCCAAAACAACCTGACTCTTCGGCTCCAACAGAATTGGTAGTGACATCAGAACTGGTCCAACGGTGAGAACGTAGAGATTCGACCATCATATCTATGTCACTATTACGAGCGTTTTGAGCCTGAGTCATGGCTTCAAGCATCTTTTCATAGTTGATAGGTTCATTGTTTTGATGAAAAGATGAAGAATTGTCTTGGAAGTGGTAGTGAAATTGTGAGTCCATCAGATTTTAGGATTTGTGTTTGGACTCACGCATACTCATTTCCATAATTGATGGTTTCCTATTTTGGACGGGTGGAACTGAGTATGAATCTTGAACATAATGTGGACTGGGTGGAGAAGGAGAGCAAGGTGGTTGGAAATTATGCTCGAGGGAGGTGAATCCCCACTGACTCGGTGAAGAGTTGAAATCATTATGGAAATTATAGTTATTAGATGGGGGGTATGGGTCATATTGATTTGGATAAGACCAATCCGGCACACTAGGTTGGTCAAAGTTATGATATGCCGGGTTGGTAATATCCGAAAATGAAGTCGATGTGTAATATGGATTATTATTGTAGTTGAAAAAATTATTATTATAGTCCATATCACACAATAGAATACAAACAAAGAAAAACAAACAAATAAACAAACAAAAAAAGAAAAAAAATTCTACCCTAAGTTAGGGTAGACTTAGGACCTAGACGACTCCTAACTGGTTAGACTGTCCACGGGAGGTCTAATGTAGACTTTAACCACAAGCTAATCAGCCAGGTCAGGGCAAGGTTGGTGTGAGGTTTTCCGTCAAAGACGTTCCTTAATTAAATAACCACCAACCTTCGGGCTTTCGGCCCTCAATCCCTTTCCTAGACACTGATTTTGTAGGAGTTAGATTCCAACATTTTTCCCCCTTAGGATGATCTCCTAATTGAGTCCGAGATGTCCCTAGGGCCAACGTCTACTCAATTTTAGTTAGGCTTGGGTTAGTGAGTGCTTGAAATGTGATTTTTGGGCTAAGGAAGGGTGATTAAATCCCCACCTTATCTTGTTAATGGGTTAGTGCCCTTAAGATCAATTTGTGCAAGTGTACAAGATATGTAAGATTCACTCAAAGCGATATAAATCAACCAAGAAGTGAGTCCTATGCTAAATGCAATGCATACATACCTTGCTCCAGCACTCTTCAACAGTAAAAAAATAAAGGAATTAAAAAGACACGTGCCTAAAATGCAAATGTCTAACCAATTTTTTATCTTTTCAACAAATATTTTACTGTTGATTATTAGCAGGCTTATGTTATGGCATATAAGAAAAATTAAAGTTGCAGCAAATTAGAATTTGTAAACTAAGCAGCCCTGCAAAAAGCTGTTAGTAGTCAACTCGTCCTTGCTGCGGATCAGCGGCTTTTGCCGTGAAAACGCGACAATTCAGAGGGCCCTTGGTCTCTGCTTTTTGAAACAGAGGCCCAAGGCCACTTGTATGTCACTGCAATAATAATTTTCTGCTTTGCTTGCCCTGTAACCTGCAACAGAGAAGAAAATTCGTTTAGTTCTAAAAAATTTGCAATAAAAATTCAGATTTCAATAAAAACCGTTTTACCCTCCCCGGCAACGGCACCAAAATTTGATTGAGGTACAACCTGCACACAAAATACGAGATTATAGAACTTAAGAAAGAAGATGTGCAAGTGCTCAATTCTTCCGCTATAGCAAGTGGCTATGCGGGTCGTGATCCATAAGGAGGGTTTACGATGGAAGCTTTACGGTTCTTTATTGAAATCGTTAAGAATAAAAGCGAAGGTTCTTCTCTGTTTTTAAGTTAAGAAAAAGTGAAAGAATTATGTTATGTTAGAAGAGAATGAAAGATGAAGAAGGTGGAAAATCAGAAAACAATAAAAGCGACTATGTACAATGAAGTGGAAAGAAGAATGAAAATGATTTGGAAGAAGTGGTTGGTGATCTAAACTAAGAAAGAAAAGAAAAGAAGTAAAGAAAAGTAAAGAGATACTTACCGAGGTTGAGTGATGACTTACCTGGAAACCGTTGCATGTTTTACCTTTGCTTCGGAGGCGTTCAACGCATAGATCATAAGCTCGAGCTCAGTCCCCGTGCACATTATATCGTCACGCCTAGTGAGAACGAAGTGATGCGGATCTTGGAAGAGGAGAACGTCTTCATGAACTATCGCTAGCTCTCACTTAGCTTAGTTATACTTGCTTTGGAATTCACTTGTACACTCAACAACAACAACCAAGGTAAAGTAGAAGAGGAAGACGAAACAAAGGAAAATACAAACATAAAAAGAACTTTTACCTTTATTAATTGCAGAGACAATGAAAGAAAGGAGTAAGGTACATCGTCGGTGTCACTCTCAACTTCAGCCCCTCTCTCTTACTTACATGAATCTTCTTCTACCCTAAGTTACATACAAATTACATAAAAAGAAAAGAAGAACCTAAACTATAAAGAATTAAAACTAGGCTAAATCCTAATCTGCATTCACGTCCATTTTCAGCGCAAGTACAGGCCTTTTATAGGCAAAACCCTAACCACCATGATCCCGGGGAGGTCGGGGGAGCAAACGCTCCCCCTAACTCCCCAACAAAGCCGCGTTTCCGCGGCCAGGGCCACACCCTGATGGTGGGTCTCCCCGGTTTCTCCCTCTGACTTTATCTGGAGTTGGTTTTGCAGTTTGGCTCCGAGATTTTAAAGAAATGGCCTTGGATTCTTGGCTTTAACCGATCGATCCTGAGAGGATTCTTCTCAACCAGTTTCAACCTCTTGATTTTGCCCTGATTTTGTGTGTGCGAATTAATTATGATTTAATTTAGAATTCTGGTGGGCTTGGGCTCATTTCTCTTCATCTCCTTAAAGATTGGGCCTGCAAATAAATTAAACAAATAATTAGGACAATGCAGGCTTTTTTCTAAAATAAGTATGGAAATGTGACATTAACTATGCAACATTAGCAACCAATCAATCACATATATATATGTTTCGCTGTCACGTTAACATTAAACCTATGACAGTAATTTCCTCGTTTCTCCCCGGGAAAATGAGACCTTCTCCCAAATTCCATTACAATCTCGATGCTTGTTGACATTTACAAAAGACAAGTATCACCAACTTTTAGCTTGGTGGCTTCTCAACCAGTTATGTCATTGCGACCTCTGAACTGACAGATAGCCAAGTCTCAACCTTGAGCCTGTTGACATTACAAAAGACAGGTCTTGATGCTTGTTGACATTTACAATAGACAAGTATCACCAACTTTGAGCTTGGTGGCTTCTCAACAAGTTATGTCATTGCGACCTCTGAACTGGCAGATAGCCAAGTCTCAACATTGAGCCTGTTGACATTTACAAAAGACAGGTCTCGATGCTTGTTGACATTTACAAAAGACAAGTATCACCAACTTTGAGCTTGGTGGCTTCTCAACCAGTTATGTCATTATGACCTCTGAACTGGCAGATAGCCAAGTCTCAACCTTGAGCTTGTTGACATTTACAAAAGACAAGTCTCAACCTTGAGCCTGTTGACATTTACAAAAGACAGGTCTCGATACTTGTTGACATTTACAAAAGACAAGTATCACCAACTTTGAGCTTTGTGTCTTCTCAACCAGTTATGTCATTGCGACCTCTGAACTGGCAGATAGCCAAGTCTCAACCTTGAGCCTGTTGACATTTACAAAAGACAGGTCTCGATGCTTGTTGACATTTACAAAGACAAGTATCACTAACTTTGAGCTTGGTGGCTTCTCAACTAGTTATGTCATTGTGACCTCTGAACTGGCAGAGAGACAAGTCTCAACCTTGAGCCTGTTGACATTTACAAAAGACAGGTCTCGATGCTTGTTGACATTTACAAAAGACAAGCATCACCAATCTTGAGCTTGGTGGCTTCTCAACCGGTTATGTCATTGCAACCTCTGAACTGGCAGATAGCCAAGTCTCAACCTTGAGCCTGTTGACATTTACAAAAGACAGGTCTCGATGCTTGTTGACATTTACAAAAGACAAGTATCACCAATCTTGAGCTTGGTGGCTTCTCAACCGATTATGTCATTGCGACCTCTGAACTGGCAGATAGCCAAGTCTCAACCTTGAGCCTGTTGACATTTACAAAAGACAGGTTTCATCCATACTTGTTGACATTTACAAAAGACAAGTATTTCCCTTTTAGTCCCATAAGGGCTAATATTGAGCTTGGTGGCTTCTCAACCAGTTATGTCATCGCGACCTCTGAACTGACAGATAGCCAAGTCTCAATCTTGAGCTTGTTGACATTTACAAAAGACAAGTCTCAATTTCGAGCCTGTTGACATTTACAAAAGACAGGTCTCACCTATACTTGTTGACATTTACAAAAGACAAGTATCCCCCTTTGGTCCGATAAGGACCAATTTTGAGCTTGGTGGTTTCTCAACCAGTTATGTCATCGCGACCTTTGAACTGGCAGATAGCCAAGTCTCGTTATTCAATCCAGCAAGGATTATTTTCTTAAGTGGCTGCAATACAACTTGGAAGCGTTAATTCAGAAAGTAGAACAAGTTGGAAACAAGACAGGAAGGTCAAGACAAAATTACTTTTATTAATTCTGAAAAGAAGGAATACATGGAGGCACATATATTACAAGCTACGAGCGTACGTCATAAGATCTGATCCGTTCTTCAAGGAAGGCCAGCCTTGCCTCCCTATCATCGGCAGCCCTGACAAGAGCCTGCGATCTTAGTTCAGCCTCATGAAAACTCGCCGTCTGGGCCAAGCGAGATTCAACTTCAGCCAAGGTTGCCCTCTGAGCCAACTCTTGCCGCGAAAGCTCGTCACCCTGAGCCTTGAGTTGCTCAAGCCGCATAGTCTCTTCAAGACGCACAGGTTCAGCCTTGGATAAGAGAAGAGTTGCCTTCCTGATCATCTCCTTGGCCTTTTCAATTTTATTTTCAGTGTCAAGAAGAGCATTGCTAGAAGCATCTATGGCGTCCCCGAGCTCTATCTTCTTTGTCTCCAAGGATTTCAAGTCTGAAGAAATAGCCTTAGCGGCTTCCTGAGCGGCAAGATGGGCTTCATGCATTTGAGCGATAAGGTGCGCAAGCTGCTCATCAACCGAAGGCTCCAGGTCCGTACGGCTGAGACGGCGTCATTCTTCTACGTCCCTCTCAAATTGGTCTACCAAAAGTTCTAATGCAGCGACCTGGTTATCCCCTCCAAAGTCCCGGATACTCTCAATATTTTGGGAAAGGATTACCTTTAGAGCAGAGAATGAGGTAGTCGAGCCTTTCAAAATCAAATTGATGGATTGCTTCAAGCCCTTATAAAAGCTATCGACTAGCTCAGCCACGAATTCATTCTCGGCCTTAATCGCTCCTGGCAGACGGGCAGCCTCTGAGGATTCCACGGGCTTTATTGACATTACTGTGGAAGGAATAGTAGAAGCACTGGCTGTAGCAACATGAGTGGTCATCGGTAATCTCAGAGGAGTCTTCATCGAAACCAGTACACTAGCCACAACCGAGATAGGACTAGTGACCATTTCCTAGACAGCAGGCTCAACCACCAGCGTTGGGGAAGTAGGACTTGTAATCACCCTTAGCTCCGCACCTAGCAAAACTGATGGCACCTCACTCGTTGATATAGTTGGGAGTGAAGTTGCCTCCGTGACTACCGTCCCTTCAATCTCTGTTCCTCTGGCTGGTTCAGGCTGATAAGGGGTAAGGTCACCATACAAAGCATCCAACACAGCAGCATCCGTCGCAGTCGAAGTACTCATGTCACCCCTGGATCCCTCAGGAAGATCGGTTGGCTACCTTGAAGTTGACGCGCCCAGAGGCGGAACACCTGCAGCAAGACTGTGTTTAGGCAGGACATAATAAATAGTAAAGGTCAAAAGGTCAAAGCAATACCAAAGGACAATGTCGCCTTAATCGTCTTGGCGGCCATATCAGTCTCTGCAGGCTCCATTGGAAAATCTTTGGCGGAGTCAACACGGACAGCCGGCTTACCCTCGCTCGTCGAACCCTCCGTGGTCCACCCAAAGGAGCTAGAAGCTTCAGAACTTCCCTTCGAAGTCCCGGTGCCCGAAGGACCAACGTCAGCCGCATCACCTCTGAATTCTTCTGAGACGGCAAAATAGCCAGCCTCGTCAACCTCTTTATAGGTGAACAGGGGATCATAATGTTCCCCTTGTTCTTCGACGGCCTCAGCTCTCGGGCTTGTCACCGCCTCTATTACAGGGACGAAGCTAATTTTACCCAGATCCAGAGCAACTTCGCCAGTCACTGGTTCAGCAACTGACAGTTCAACTACTAATGGGGCAAGAGGAGGAAGCGCCACAGATGGTTCGCCCTCTACAACAACCGTAGGAGCTTGGTGACGAGGCTTCTTCACCAGCTGCTTCCTACGAGACCCACCTGTCCGTTTGCGCTTGAGAGGAACATCGGGATCCTCCTCCTCCGCCTCTTCTACATGTCTTGGGGGAGTTATCCCCATCACACCAGAACCAGGTGTAGGAGTCTCGGCACCTGTCTCCGCTTCGACGCGAGGACTTTTCGCATCCGAGGCTTCGCTATTATCGACAGCAACGAATTCTTCTATGCCCGGAACGCGAACCCTTTACCTTCCCTTTTCTCAGAGACCTTCCGCTTCAGCCGCTGAGAAATCAACTTCACACCAGAATTGTTAACAGTGAATCCGAGGAGTGTGGAGTTGGAAGTTGCATACCACTGGCATAAGCTCAGGGTCATTAGAAGGTTAGGAGTCCTCAACGGCATACGCAGTCGCGCCTCGGTACAGCCTGCAATGAAGAATCGCCAGGCACGGGCTCCATCAATGAGGCTCCCCACGAAAGCCAGATTGAGATTTGGGTTGCCCACTGATTGAGATTTTTAAAGAATAAAAAGAAGTTCAGATTTCTTAGTCTCAATGCGAATCCGCTGTAGCAAGGGCTCAAGCGGGTCGTGATCCTCAGGGAAGGATGCGATGCAAGCTTTTCGGCCGATTCCCCCGTATGCTTTAAGTAAGAAAAGAGAGATTAGATTTGAGAGATATATATGATATAAAAGATGTGGTTTTTACTGATTTTCTACCACAACCCTATTGCAAGTTAAGGAGATTGAACATCATCTTAATATATGTGAAATTAATCCTAGGTTTATTAGCGAAGATGCAAGCAAGAATAAAAGAGTTTAGAATCTTACTAGTTCGCACCTTTGAACATTCAACACGATTTCATCTTAACATCTAAGTGCAGCGGAAGAAAAGCATTAGCTTGAAGTTACGCTGTCAAAGTTCTTAAATATGAAGGGTGAGGAATTATTTAAAAGTGTAACCTAGATTAGAAAGCTGATTATCCATTTAGTCCTCAAGCAATCTACTTTAAACCTAGGGTTTCTAAAAAGTATCATTAATCTGTTCAACTCCAAACATGCTTAGGGTTGCTTAAGAATTCAGCAAACCACAAAGGAAGATTAGTTCATCATCTTTTTATTATTTTTCTTTTCTTTTTTTTTATATGAGAAGAATAAAGAAAGAGAGAAAATAAAGAGAATCGAGAGATCACAGATCAAACCAAACTCAAGAAATCACAAAGTAAATGTAAAATTAAATGACAAAAATTAAGTGGCAAAAAGGTAACCTTTATTCGAGAGTAAACTCCAATTACAAAGCTCCTTCTTCTCCACACCGTGCTTGAAACAAAGATTACAACTTGCTGAAATTTAAAGAAAAATGGCTAAAGAAACCCTAATACGTCTCTGGATGCCCTTTCTGCTGCGCCTGCAGGGATATTTATAGTGCAGAAGAAGATAGAGTCCCGGATGAAGTTGTAGACGAAATCTGGTAGTCAGAGTCATCCATACTGCCGCCGAATTGCGGCTTTTGCCGCGTTTCTGCGGCAGTTCAGTGGAGTCAGGCCACGCGCTTTGGCGCGTGGCTTCTCCTGGTCCGTCCGTCTGGGCGCACGCTTCTGGAATATGCATCCTGGCCTTTTAATCTGGATTTTCGAGATAACTTAGTAATCAAGTTACCCTTAATCCAGATTTCTTCAAATCTTCTTTCCACGAATTTCCTTCTTATCTTGGGCTTTTATCCTCATCCTGCAAGTGTTTAGGGTTGGATAGAAGTCTATCCTTCCCTTATCTCTGATATTTGCAACTTTTAGCCCTTGTATTTGCATTTTGACTTCTTGTAATTGCGCTTTTTCACCTGGGCTTCAAACATGGGCTTGGATCTGGGCTTTTGGGCTCTTTAAGCTTTATTTCTTATTAAAATAATAATTCGAGGCCTGCACACATTAAATAACGAAATATTAATAAATGTGCATTATAATATGAATAAATGTGCAAATGTGATGGTATATATGATGACAATTATGCATTTTTCACTACCTATCACACCCCCACACTTATCTTTTTGCTCGTCCTCGAGTAAAAATCAAAAAGAAAGAGAAAAATCTAACCTAGCTAACTCACTTTCGTAGGAATCACGGTTGCACTTAGCATGTGCAACAAGCCGTTAAACCCCTAGGTTACCCTGGAGGACGAGTGTTGTCTCGTGAGGGTTTTCAGCCGATTACACCCACAAAATCCATAAAAAAGAAAATATTTGACTTATATTGGAAGAGACTAAGTAGTCTATAAGTTTTAGGATTCTCAATTTTATTCATTCTTCAAACCTAGTCTTTATAAAGTCAATTGTTATTCATTTTAGGTAAGAATTAAAATTGAATTTCTAATATAGTCTTTTTCGTTACCAAAAGTCATACGCACCCTTGTGAATCTAGGAATTCCTTAACTTGGACTCTCATGCCTCTTTAGTATTTTTATAACATCATCTAATTTTCTTTCGTATAAGTATCAAGGCTTCTTGAGGCCCTCATACCTAACTAATTGACTATTGATGTGTTAATATAATTTTTTTTTTTTGGCATGTATAACTCATCTAATTTTCTTTCGTATAAGTATCAAGGCTTCTTGAGGCCCTCATACCTAACTAATTGACTAATAGATGTGTTAATACATGTATAATATTTCTCAGTTTTCTTAGGCTTTCTAATCCACCCATGTAGCGAACTTAAAGTCGGTGGCTCCCAAACCGATCGGCTTTAGGGCACCAGGTGAGAAAACACCCCGCGGACTCAAATTCGAATGAACTAGGCCACAAAACTAAGGACTTTATTTTTATTTAGAACTCACCTTTAGGCATGAATACTTATGCTTCTTGAGGCACATGTATCCAGCTTAATTGGTGATATTTTTTTTTTTTTATGAGGCACAAGGTCTTTGTCTTAGAATCCTAGATATGTACTAGGAATGTACATTTCATTAAGGTAAAAATTAAGACTAACTAATTATTCAATTTCTCCTCCTATACCTAAAATTTAAACAATTTATTTATTTTGACCAAGTTTTTAGAAATCCTAATCATGATTTTCCTAATCCTTAAAACTAACTTAGATTTCTTTCAAAAAATAAGTCAAAGTATTTATCCTTTTATAAGTTTTTTTTTTTTTGAAATGTTAGAACAAATAAAGAGAAAAATATTTTTTTATTTTATTAATTAATCTTTTCTATGTTAGTAAACCCTCCCCCACACTTATCTCATGCATTGTCCTCAATGTATGAAATGCATGAATGCATGAAGAAAAATGTAAAGAGAGGCAAAAAATAATAGTATACCATAATATGTACAACACATGTATCACTCTCACCTAGAGCTGCTTAGGATTCATCCCTCTAGCTCGTTTCCCATCATTCCAATGGGTTCTCTTTATAAGGCACAATGGGGAGACCAACATTTTTGTTTTAACTTTCTCTCCCCCCAGTTTCATCTTCTTTAGGCTCTTCCTCATCATATGTCCACCTCCATTATTTAAAAATTCATCACACCTTTCAGTTGGAACTTCCTTGCCGAGAAATTCTAGCTCAGTTCCGTACATCTCCTCAAAACTTAAATCAACACTTTTTCCTAGAAGTGAATAATTAACCAACATCTCCTTAATCGGTGTATCTAAACACAGGAGTTCTTCTTCAAAGAGACTTTCGAAAGTTAAGTCAATCGGAGTTTCTTGAACTATATTCTCATGCGATATTTCAGTGCTTGGCTCTTTGAAGATACTTAGATCAAATCTTCATTTTTTAAAGGGAACTTTAAAATTATAATCCTCAACATGTGTCATCTTATCACTAAAATCGCACTTATCCTCAAATAACTTGTCAAGAAATAGAGACTCATTTTTAATTTCTTTTTTACAAATGTTCTCGATGAAGTTCACCTCAAATGTTTGGTCTTTTTTCTTACGAGATTGGTTTTCCAGGTTGAAGACATTGACCTCTTTAGTCATGTTTCCAAAGGTCAACCTCATGGATCCATTCCTACAATTTATGATCGCATTTGCAGTTGCAAGGAACGGACGCCCTAGGATAACGGGAGTTTGAGACCGAAGAGTGGATACAGGTTCGGTCTCCAGAACAACAAAATCTACTGGGTAGATAAACTCCCCAACTCGGATGAGCACATCGGTAATTTCTCCTTTGGGAATTTTTATGGACCGGTCAGCTAATTGGATTGTAACCTTAGTCGGACTAAGTTCGCCCAACCCAAGTTGTTGGTAGACTGAGAAGGGGAGTAAGTTGATACTTGCTCCCAAATCAAGAAGTGCATGCTTAATTGCAGTTTGACCTATTGTGCAAGAGATGGTGGGGCAACCAGGGTCCTTATACTTGACAGGGATCTGGTTGGACAATAGCTCACTAATGTTAGTGGCTAGAAAAACCTTCTTGGGCACATTAGTCTTTCTCTTCTTTGTGCACATGTCCTTAATAAACTTGGCATACTTAGGGACTTGTTGAATTGCATCAAGAAGAGGTATATTGATCTTGACTTGATTAAAAATCTCGCGTACCTTATCCATTTGTGCACATTGCTTATCTTTAAGCCTATTTGGGTAGGGTACGATGGGCTTGTGCATATCTTCGGCTGACTTGTCTTTTTTCGTGTTGTTGGCATCAAGTTGAGATGGAGTGGGATCAGGCAAGCTGAATGCTTGTTTAGAACTTGATGGTGTTGATACTTGGTTATCAACTTGTTTTCCCGACCGCAATGTATGAATCGCATTGCACTGACTCATATGATTCTCTTCAGCCAAGTGAGCTTGACTAGAGTTCCTAGGGTTTGGAATGGTTGACTAGGTAGAGTACCCTTTTGCCTTTCTTACTGATTCATTTGCATCTCTATCCTAGTCAAGACTTGAGCCAGTGTGTCATTGCTTTTAACGAGAGTGTCCACCTTTCTTTCCATATTGGAGAGCCTTGTTTCCATTTGTGAATATTGGAAAGAGGGTGGAGGATTTTGATAGGGCGAATTTTGGAAATTGTTGGAGAATTTGGGCCTAGTTTGATCATTGTTACTTTGGCCCCATGACAAATTGGGATGGTTTCTCCAACCGGGATTGTAGGTGGGCGAATATGGATTGTTGGCGGGCGGATTGTTGGTGGGCCTTGTGAAGGCCGCACTCATATGTTCGGGCAAGTTTTGATGCGCGATAAAGACGGGACATTCCTCAAACACATGGTTCATATCTTGACAATAGGTACAGCCCACCGAAGATGTTGGGCTGACTTGGTTCACAGAGACTGGTTCTTTAGTTTCAAGAGCCTCTAGTCTTCGCATAACAGCAGCTAACTTAGCATCGGTTGCTATGTTGGCCTCAATGGAATGGATACCTCCTTTAGAAGAAGTAGGGTCATTAGTCCTAAGTTTTTCCGGAGTAGGTTCCCATTGGATGGTATTTTCAGCTAATTGCTCATACAATAACCATCCATCAGTTTCGTCCTTTTTCAGAAATCCTCCTTGGCACATGGATTCTAACAATGTCTTAGTTTGATATTCTAATCCATCATATAGAACTTGGCAAGTCGCCATTTCTCTATCCCATGGTGAGGGCATTGGGCAAGGAGGTCCTTGAAACGTTCGAAATATTTCCAAAAAGGTTCATTGGCTGTTTGCTTAAACTGTAAGATGTTCTTCCTAATCAGTGCAGTCTTGTGGACGGGATAAAATTTTTTTAAGAATGCCTTAACAAAATTATCCCACGAAGATATTGAACCGGCCTCTAGACTGTAGAGCCATTTCTTTGCTAAGTCCTTCAAAGCAAAGGGGACAAACCTAAGTTTGATGTCATCTTTTCCTAACTTAGGAATATTCATCATGAGACATACTTCCTCAAATTCCCTTATGAAGAAGTATGCATCCTCGGAGTCAAGTCCATGAAATTTTGGAAGGGTGTTGATGTATTGTGGCTTAAGCTCAAATGGGTCAACACCTTCATCGTTAAGCTTGATGCAAGAAGGAAGAGAGGTCCTAATAGGATAGAACCTATCTTGGAGTGATATTGGTTGTGCCATGTGTGGGTCGGGCTTTTGCTCGGGTGGTGAACTAGTTCTAGTTAGCCTGGATGTAAGTGGGTCTCTCGACCAAGCGGACATGCACAATCAGCAAACAAGTTCACCCAATCAATCAATAAAAAAGAAAAACAATCAAAAATCCTAATCTAGGGTTATCCTTGACCTAGACGACTCCTAACTTTAGACTGTCCTTAGGAGGTCTATTGTCGACGTTAACCACAAGCTAATCGGCCAGGTAGGTGGCAAGACCGGTGGGAGGTTTTCCGTCAGAGACGTTCCTTAATTAAATAACCACCGTTCTTCGGGCTTTCGGCCCTCAATCCCCTGCCTAGACACCGATTTGACAAGGGTTAATTTCGAACAATTTTCCTTCTTCGGTCAATCTCCTATTGAGTCCGAGTTAACCTAGGGCCAACATCTAGTCAAATTTTACTTAAGGTTAGGGTTGTGAGTGTGACGGATATGATTTGTGGGCCAAGGAAGGGTGATGAAATCCCCACCTTATCTTGCTTATGGGTTATGCCCTTAAGATGAATTAGTGTACGTGTAAAGCTGTAGAAAAGTAATCACTCAAGAAAGCAGTAAACAACCAAGAGTGTTTCCTAATCTATATGCTATGCAAACGTACCTTGTCGCCAGCACTCTTCAACAGAATAAAAAGAATTAAAATAGACATGTGCCCTAAATGCAAGAGTCTAAAAATATATTAATTTTTTTATTTTCAACAAATAGGTTAATGTTTTTTTTATTAGCAGTTGCAGAGTGATCACAGAGAAATAATATCACAGCAGAAATTAGAATTTTGCAATGCAGAGCAACCTGCAGAAAAGCAGGTTAGTAGTTCACTACTACTGCCGCAGATCTGCGGCTTTTGCCGCGTTTCTGCGGCAAATTAGTAGGTCCAAGTGCTCTGCCTTCGAGGGCAGAGGCACTGGATTGCTGTATGTCCTTGCTGCTGCTCTGTTTTTGTTTCCTGTTCTCTGTACCTGCAACAGAAAGAATAAAGAATGATTAGAACGAGGAAATCGTGCCGTTCCTTCCCCGGCAACGGCGCCAAAATTTGATTGAGATTTTTAAAGAATAAAAAGAAGTTCAGATTTCTTAGTCTCAATGCGAATCCGCTGTAGCAAGGGCTCAAGCGGGTCGTGATCCTCAGGGAAGGATGCGATGCAAGCTTTTCGGCGGATTCCCCTGTATGCTTTAAGTAAGAAAAGAGAGATTAGATTTGAGAGATATATATGATATAAAAGATGTGGTTTTTACTGATTTTCTACCACAACCCTATTGCAAGTTAAGGAGATTGAACATCATCTTAATATATGTGAAATTAATCCTAGGTTTATTAGCGAAGATGCAAGCAAGAATAAAAGAGTTTAGAATCTTACTAGTTCGCACCTTTGAACATTCAACACGATGTCATCTTAACATCTAAGTGCAGCGGAAGAAAAGCATTACCTTGAAGTTACGCTGTCAAAGTTCTTAAATATGAAGGGTGAGGAATTATTTAAAAGTGTAACCTAGATTAGAAAGCTGATTATCCATTTAGTCCTCAAGCAATCTACTTTAAACCTAGGGTTTCTAAAAAGTATCATTAATCTGTTCAACTCCAAACATGCTTAGGGTTGCTTAAGAATTCAGCAAACCACAAAGGAAGATTAGTTCATCATCTTTTTATTATTTTTCTTTTCTTTTTTTTTATATGAGAAGAATAAAGAAAGAGAGAAATAAAGAGAATCGAGAGATCACAGATCAAACCAAACTCAAGAAATCACAAAGTAAATGCAAAATTAAATGACAGAAATTAAGTGGCAAAAAGGTAACCTTTATTCGAGAGTAAACTCTAATTACAAAGCTCCTTCTTCTCCACACCGTGCTTGAAACAAAGATTACAACTTGCTGAAATTTAAAGAAAAATGGCTAAAGAAACCCTAATACGTCTCTGGATGCTCTTTCTGCTGCGCCTGCAGGGATATTTATAGTGCAGAAGAAGATAGAGTCCCGGATGAAGTTGTAGACGAAATCTGGTAGTCAGAGTCATCCATACTGCCGCCGAATTGCGGCTTTTGCCGCGTTTCTGCGGCAGTTCAGTGGAGTCAGGCCACGCGCTTTGGCGCGTGGCTTCTCCTAGTCCGTCCGTCTGGGCGCATGCTTCTGGAATATGCATCCTGGCCTTTTAATCTGGATTTTCGAGATAACTTAGTAATCAAGTTACCCTTAATCCAGATTTCTTCAAATCTTCTTTCCACGAATTTCCTTCTTATCTTGGGCTTTTATCCTCATCCTGCAAGTGTTTAGGGTTGGATAGAAGTCTATCCTTCCCTTATCTCTGATATTGCAACTTTTAGCCCTTGTATTTGCATTTTGACTTCTTGTAATTGCGCTTTTTCACCTGGGCTTCAAACATGGGCTTGGATCTGGGCTTTTGGGCTCTTTAAGCTTTATTTCTTATTAAAATAATAATTCGAGGCCTGCACACATTAAATAACGAAATATTAATAAATGTGCATTTTAATATGAATAAATGTGCAAATGTGATGGTATATATGATGACAATTATGCATTTTTCACTACCTCTCACTCACGTACAGTTGGTCATATCCAAACTGTCAAGCAAACCGACTTGGAACATAAGGCTCCAAGTAGCAGGTGTCCCCGCTTCGGTATAATAAATGTGAGGGCCGAATGCTGACCAGCCACTCAAAAATTCCCCGACTCAATGACGTCTGCCCTTCTCCCACATCCTTGAATTCTTCACCATAGCCCGCTTCGCGAATATGGGGGAAACAACGGAAAAGACTATAGACGTCATAGCGACGCACCAATTTACGGGCCTCAGCCACGTAAATCTTCTGCCAGGAACATCCTTCGAATCGGCAGAGAAGCGCCATTTGAACACCTTCGGGCGGGTCCTCTCCAGCTTCAATCAAAGAGGGACAGTGCAGGGCGAACCACGCCATTAAATAAGTGTACGGCGACATATCCTGGGATTGGGTCCATCGCGGGGCAAAATGGTCCCCTTTCCACGCTTCGTCGTTGGCGGCCTACAGAAAGCCTCTGTTAATGCGCGAAGGCCTCTCTGAATACAGCATACCATGGCCGGAAGAAGTCCCAGAGAACAACCATGGACTAAACGAACAGTAGGCAGCAGGACATTCGGATGAATGACGTCACCCAAAGAAGACGGCACCACGCACCTCTTCAGCCAGACTGTCAAGAAGCCAGCCAGCAGTGCCTTCCGGGACATCAGCCGACGAGCCTGGTGATGGAAACTTCGAAGAACATCGCCTTTTTCATAGATGTCGTCATCTTCTTCTACAATTAGATCCCTTTGAGAATGCTTTTGCATCCGACTAAAGATGTCCTCGTCAGCAACTCCACAATGAGCCGCTTCAGGAGTGTTCCCCATATCTGGGAACAAATAATCTCTCCAGCTCTTCAAGCTACATGAAGTTCCCTTACTGCCCCCATGCATGCTGAAGCAAATGTATAAATGGCACATTAACTCCCGGTAGGTCTCAAACAAGGCGGGCTCCTGCTTCTCCAGAAGTGCCAATTCCGCCTCACACGGGAAGTATTCTTCATATGGGAAAGATCCCAAGGGCAGGGCAGAGACTTCCCACATCTCGTGCAGAGCCATACCCAGTTCGCCAACAGGGGTGAAGAAAGTCCCTGTAGCCAGGCAGTACAACTCGAAGATGGCGTAGAAGTATGCTACGCTCATCTGAATGCCATAGCAGGTCGCCCTGACGGCCTCATGAAGGTTCAGCCTCTCCAGATCCTCTTCGAAATGAGCAAGGACGTATACAGTGAAATCCCTCCACCATGCCTTTGGAGGGTGAATCCAGCCCGGAGTCCTAAAATCAGTGGCCGGGTAGTTCCCATTAACTTTAAAGAATTGATTGCCAAAGGTCTGTGCCACCGCAGGATTTTCTCCCACTGGGATGTCTCGCGACACGTTCCCCGAGTGTAGACCCATTATGCAACGAGGAGGCCCCGCTCTTGCGTAACCAGGAGACTGAAGCATCAATTTCCCTACATGGACGGAGTCAGTACTCCGGCTCACTTCCCATGACATCTTCCGAGCCTACGTCACGCATTCGAAGAAAGACAAAGAACAATGCCGCTTGTTAGACGGAAGATAGAACTTCTCGCCATCCAACTGGAAAATTCATTGCCCCTCGCCGGCCAGCAGCTGGCGATCAGGGTCTGGCGCGGCATCCCCGAATATGAAGTCTGGCTTCCTATAAGTTCGACGGTCAAAATCTTCAAGGGGAGCCGTAGTCAGAATGCTCCTCGTGGTGCGATGATCCCCACCATAAATAAGCGTGTCTTGAACGAGAGAGCTCCGCTCACTAAACAGAGAAGCCTGCCCTTGGAATTGCAGGTTGACATTGCCGTCCAATCCCCTGGTCATCCCAAATAGACTGTTCAAAGGATCAGGAGTGTAGTGCACTGTAGGAACAAAGAGAAACTATGATTAGTTCATCAGCCAAGCAGAGGCCTAAACAAAAACACAATTTCCATTTAAGGCATAGCCTCGCTCTTCGAGCGAAGCTAGCATGACGATAACTTTGCCCCGAAGTTTAGCCTCGCAGTTGCAGTTAATCCCGCACTTCGTAACAAAAGCCGGATACAAGGAAATATCCAATGTTAGCTTCGCTTTCGAAGCTTAAATAGAATGCGATACAGCCCTGGAGACTAACTTCGTCAGAAGGATATTATGGTCAAAAATCATTTTAAGGGCATTAAGGTCCTTTTCAGTCACGTTCGAAAGGACAGCTTCGCATCCTGTTATTCAACAGGATGAAAACAGCCTAAGGGATAGCTTCGCCTGGAAGCTTAAAGAAGAACTCTTCAGTTCTTGGGTTCCCATTCAAGAAAGCAAGGGAAATTCAGGGAACTGAATTCCCTAAGAATAACAGATCGTAATTGATCATTTCTTGGTTTCATCCAAAGACAGCCAGACATCGCCTTTAAGAGAGAGACGGCAGTCTCTAATCGAAAGGGAAAGTTCCTACCGGCGATTGGTCGTTCGATGATCGGAGGAGGAGAAGGACCCTACGCTGCAGAAGTTGCCACTTCTTTTCCTGCTCGTCTCTTGGGAGCCATTGAAGAACAGTGGATGTTCTTGAATTCTTGAACAAAGAAGAAGAAGAAGAAGAGAAGAGTCAAGTACTCTGGAAAATTCAAAGAGAAGTAATGTCTTCTCTCTCAGCCCGATGGGGCTTTTATAGGCTGATGATCACCTGAAATGACGCCTTAAAAATAGTACAGGCTGTCGTTTCAAATTAATTTGAAACGATGCCTAAAGCGCCTTCCCAAGAAGCGCTGATTCAGCCCCACTAAGGGCTAACTTCGCCACAAGTCAAGTGCTGACTTCGCGCGATGTATCAATAACTTCGCCGAAAAGCTTGCCTTAGCTCCGCCAAAAGCACAGTCCGAACTTCGCGGGAAACTCATGTTAGTTTCGCTGGAAGTGCGTTCCTGATTCAGAAAGGATTCTATCTTTAACTTCGCGTGAAGTCTAGCTCCGCCGGACTAATTCAAGTGTTCTCAAATCAAAAGAGAAGGCAAAGCAAAAATCAAATAAGCAAAAGATGAACTTTCATTAAGGAAAGGTACATGGATACTACATCAAGGTTGTGTTTCATACAACAGAATCATTTGCTCAAAAGGCATACAAGTGGTCTTATCTACTTCCAAGCGAAACCAACTGGACATGAAAAAAAGCCTTCCTCCTGCACAAGGCCGTAAGCCTCCGCATAAGAACAGATTGTGCCACCAGGACAGATGGTGCCACCAGGAAGCCGGATCATCTTTGATTAAAATTGGCAAAGGACTGATCGCCACTAGCAGGTTGAATCTTCTTTAATGAAAATTGGCAATGGGAAGATCCGCGACCTTACAGGTGACGCCTGCTTTCCCGAAGTGGATCATCTCGGATAAGCGGCTACCAGCCTCACCTCGAAGTGGATCATCTCGGATAAGCGACTGCCAACCTCTCCTGGGAACACACATCAGTTGCCCCAGTTTGTTCCTCCTGCTTAGAATTAAAATTTCAATTGGAAAAGCAGGAGGAAACTTCTTGATCTCTTTCATCGAGTCAAGAGAATGGCGAACATAGCTCACTGTAATGCAAACTGAAACAAGTTAGCAGTAAGTAAAAGGAAATGCTAAGTCAAAATTTTTGGGGCGAAGCAATTTATATCCGATTCAGTTGCAGAATGGATTTCAGATTCAGTTAAGCAGAGGATAGCCTCGCTTGCACAGTGATGATGGGCTAGCTCAGCATAAGCCAAGTCCTAGCCTCGCCTATACGGCTAAGCCAGACTGATCCTGAGGGACGCAGTCTTGACCCCACCTATATGGCAAGACTGGCTCAACTATTGAAGAGACTAAGTCCCAAGTTTTGCCTATGTGGCGAACTAAACGAGCATGCGATTATCTTTCTATATTCAAGTGATAGCTTCACTGGGAAGCTGGGCTGGAGCCCTTCTCTGCAGATCAGTCAGATGCAAAATGAAGAATAAAGGGAAATTAATCCCTGAGGCAGCTGTTAAAGCTAAATTAAGGGAGATAGACTCCCTAAAGTCCATTGGTAAAGCCTCTGGGTGACTGAGACTTACTGGTCCTTGGCCGGGCAATAACCAGAGTTTGCATCCCCACTAGTTCAGAGATCTGAGTATCTCTCTCAACCAAGAGAAGAGAAGAAGAGCAGATCACTTCTCTTCAGAGGACCTCAGGTGTCCTATTTATAGGCCTCATGGCCTGAGCATTGCCGCCTCAAGCGTGGAAGCACGAGCCCATTTAAGGCATTTTTTGTGCCTTAAGAAAAGGAACGGTTTCCCTTGGAACTGTGCAATGGAAGAAGCGTTTCCCTCATAAAGGCATTTATGGCGCCTTGAAAAAGAGAATGTCCTCCCTCGAAAATGCACAAGGGGAGAACATCTCCCTCGATCAATGCGAGAGAAGGAGTAATCTTTCTCGTAACTGGCCCACAGCAGTTGGCTTCGGGAAAGGAACAACATTCCAAAGCGAATCTACTCCGGAAGGCCCAGACGCGAAGCTACCCAGATGCGAATCTACATGATTCTTTGGCGAATTTATCCCAAAGCAGGATTAAAAGCGAAGCTGAACTCAACCACCATGGCGACGTTCGAACTTCACATACCACCGATCAGAGCAGTTCAAAGTATTTCGAAGTCTGAGCCATTGCAGACTTTTAAAAATGTTGAAGGGGGTCTTGTTGACACTTAAAAAGACAAGATTCTTATTGGTCCGAACAATGTCTACACTTGTTGACATTTACAAAAGACAAGTGAAAGATAGGCTGATTGGTCTGAACAATGTCTAAACTTGTTGACATTTACAAAAGAGCGATAGACAAGCTGACGACCAGTTCTGTACTTGTTGACATTTACAAAAGACAAGCGACAGATAAGCTGACGACCAGTTTTCACCCATCTCCGAGGGACAAGGAAGCAACTTGGACTCCACTAATCCAGTCAAGCAGACAGTGAGCCCGAATTGTCTCTGAACAGTCCTCAGCAGGTCTAAAATGCTAGCACTTAGCATCACATGAGCCCAAAGGGATAGCCTCACCTGAGAGGCTAAGATCATCTAACTTCGCCTTGAAGCCATTCAAAGCTCCGCCAGGAAGCTAACTTATAGCTTCGTCTGAACTGCTGAAGCGCAACTCCGCAAAAAGAGTTAGCTCCGCCTGAAGCCACACGCAACTGCGCAGAAAGGGTATGCGGTAGCTTCGCCACAGATGACATCTAGCTCCACCGAAGAGCCTTCTTCTGACTTCGCCAGATATTGCCCCAACTCCGCTATGAGTTCAAAGCGGGCAGCACCGCTGCTGGTCTGCTATGGTCAACCTTTGACCAATCAAATCTCTAGATGAGATCAGATCTAATCGGGATCAAGATCAAATCCAATCAAGATTAAATCTGAGATCAAATTTGGCAGTTGATTGCCACAATCTCTTGACTCTTCTAAAACAAGTAAGAGGATCAGGGGAAATCTTTCAATTCTATGGAAAGAATCAAAACAGATCAAGAGGATCAACCGACCTGCTATTTCTAGCTTCACAGAAGCCGATCCTAGCCTCGCAGCAAGGCTACTTTCCAGATTTAAACAGATTTGATTCAATCTGTTTCTATATTTTCAAGGGACAATTATACCCCTGCTCTCCCTATAAATAGCCCACCAGGGGCACATGGAGAAAAAACGCGCACAGGCTCCAGAGAGACGGCAGACTTCTCGAGAGGACGCACAGTGCACAAACAGAGATCTATTCTCTTGAATTCAGAGACCTTTTAGAGAATTGCTTCTCTAATCAGGGTGCTGATACCCTAATACTTTCTTCTCAAGGAATCTCCGGAACCAGGCGAGAAGGAATTCCTAATTGAAGGCGGTTTTGAGAAGTAACAAGAGGGTTCTACCAACCTTCTATTCTCTGATTCCCCGAACCAGGCGAGAAGGGAATCTCATCGCTCGCATTGTCAAAGGGACAAAGTGGTCGCGCGCTGACCAAACTCCTATCGGTACACTTCTCCAGAATCTCTGAGGAGATCTCCTTGTAATCTTTTTAAGAATACTTGTAATTTAGCTTCTCAACTTTTTTATTGTAAGTTTTCCCCTTTGCAAATCAATGGAAAACATCGACCGGCCGGTCGACCGGTGGTATAACGGTCAGAAATCCGACCGTTGGCGGTCGACCGGCCGGTCGACCGACAGCAGTCTGAACTGCTGAGTTGGCCTCCAACGGGCAGATTTTGGATGCCTATAAAAGAGACTTCTCTTGGGCTATTTTAATTAAGATTTTTGGAGAGTTTCAAAGCTATTTTTTCCTATCTATTATAGAGGTTTTCTCCACTTTTTTAGAGATAATTCTTCCATTCAAAGGAGAGTTTATCAAGAGTTTTTCAAAAGGAGATTTCTTGAGTTTTTCACCACCAATTCAATCCTAATTTTCTCACACACACTTGAGCTATCCATTCAATCCTATAGAGATCTTTATTGTGAGAGGATTTTAGGTGATCAAAGTGTTGTGATCACCAAAGTGCTCTACATTGTATTTTGAGGAGGTGGACTTGCAGGTTCGCGGTGTTTCGAGTTCTAGTGAGAGCTCGGTGTAGAGGTGCGGCCTCGGCAAGCTTGTGCACAAATGTGAGTCGACCGAGGCAGAAGTCGGTCGACCGCACCGGTCGACCGATGTGCACAAATGTGCACGGCCAAATGGCTTGAGGGCCGGTCGATCGAGCGGTCGACCGTCCAGAGAGCTTTGCTCTCTGGATCTGGCCCCGGTTGACCGACTAGAGAGCTCTGCTTTCTGGTTCTGGCCTCGGTTGGCGGTTGACCGGCAGGTCAAAGCCTGGGATCGGTCGACCGGGCGGTCGACAGATATGCTGCAAATATGACCGTTGGCCGGTCGACTGGCAGCAGAATTTTCTGCTGACTTTGTCCCAACGGCTAGTTTTTGGAATGGGTTATAAATACCCATCCCTTTGGGTGGTTTTGATTAAGAATTTGAAGAGCAAATTTTTTCATCTTCTTAAGTGTTTTAGCAACAAGTTTTTAAGAGTTTTTGGGCTAAAAGATTTATCTTTTATTTGTTTTAAGGTGTTGAAAAATCAAAGAAAAAGAGAGTCTTTTGGAGATTGGTTTTTGGATCTTTATTTCAATATCTAACTAGTATTTTTTCCAAGTGTTTTTCTTTCTATTTTCATTCTAAACACTTTATTTTCTCACACTTGAGCTATCTATCTATCCTATCTATAGGATCTTGTTTTTGTGGGAAATTGGTTTATGGTTTATTGAGACCACCAAGTGTTGTAATCTCTTTATTTTGAGTTGTGGGTATCCCTCTTGTGTAGAGGTGATTGTGGAGGAGTATTTGAGTTTGTTAGTATCCCTCTAAGTGTAGAGGTGATTGAGGTTAGAGTTTTGGCTTTGTGCCTATCCCTCTAAGTGTAGAGGTGATTGATGTTTGGCTTAGTGCCTTATCCCTCTAGTGAGAGGTGATAGTTGTTGTGCCTTGCCTCTTGTGTAGAGGTTATTTTGTTGGAGAGAGGAGTTATGTACTCCTACTTTGTATTTGTCAAATCCTCAGTGGAGGTTCCTTGTGTGGTAAGTCTTGTGTGGACGTATAGTGGAACTCCTTCTGTGTGAAGGCGGGGACGTAAAGCAGTGGCTCAAACCTCGAAACATATCTCAGTGTTTGCGATTGATCCACTATCTCTAAACTCTCTCTCTCTCTCTTATACCTTGCATTATTTCATATTGTTCATATAATACATATATGCTTAGTATTGTTTGTGTGTGTGCCCATACTTGTGTTGAACCAAGAGAGCTTCAAATAGCACCTCAACTCTTATTTAGAGGAATCAAGAGGAGTTAGTCCAAAGCCCTTCACCAGGAATTCGGGTACACTCTTTGGTTACACATAGTGTGTTGCATTTAGTTTTTTAAATTTCGCATAATTTGTCATTAGATTAGCCATACACCTAATGACCCCCTTTAGGTGTATTTTCAAGGATCACTCATGGGTAAGGAACATGATGAGGCATACGAGCTTCTTGAGGAGATGGCCTCATACAGCTACCAATGGCAATCAGATCGGGCGATGTCAAGGAAGGTTTTCGGAGTACATGAAATAGATGCAATCTCCGCAATACATACACAACTTGCATTGTTAATAAAGAAACTCGATGAAACTAATGTCAGTGACATCTAAACCCAAAACCCTCTATATGATGCATTTGTTATAGGGCAACCAGCCAATGAAGGACAAGCTGGCAACTTTAGGTTCCTTGAACTGAGCAGGAAAACTACGTGAACAACTTTTAAAGAAACAATAACCCCTATTCAAACACGTACAAACCAACTTGGACGAATCATCCTAATCTAGGATGGTGTGGTTATAACAACAATATTGCTCCAAGGGCGAATAACTTTCAGTAGCATCAAGCAAGGCTACCACCACCACAAGAGAAGAACTCAGACTTGGAAGAGACAATGTAAAAGCTCGCCGCCACTACACAAACATTCATGACCACCACAGACACTAACTTGAAGAACGAATCAGCAGCAATTCATAAACTAAATGTGCAGATGAGCCAAATTTTCAGCCTGCAGTCCAATCGACCACAAGGATCGTTACCAAACAACACTGATTAGTCTACAATTATGCATTATTATATCACATTCCCTACCGATTTATGAATAAATTATCGGTTTAAACCGTGTTTTGGTCTCTCTTGCAGATAAATCAAAAGATTAAGGGCAAAAAAGTATTAAGAGCTTAATTAAACCTATTTTTGGGTAATTAAATCCGTATTTCTTGGAGGCCAAGCAAGGGAACTTCTAAAAGATGCATTGAACCTAGACCTTTGCGCACGTCAGACGAAGATCCGGACGAATTTGCCCAAAACTGAATATACCAAGAAGGTCCTCGAAGCCCGGAGATGTTTCTCGCCAAAACCATGGATTTAACTCCCTAGTTTTGCCGCGAAAACACGGTAAATGCCGTGTTTCTGCGACAACTGGTGGGGCCACGCGTCGATCTTCGACGCGTGGCCCCGTCTCGTCTTCTGGAACCTACTTTTGCTTATAAAAAGGGCAGGGTTGGCCAAAACGAAAGAAGTTTTTGATTTTAGGCTAGTTTTCTATCTTTAGTGTAGTGTAGGGCCGGTGTTCTTCATTTCTTGTATTTTATATTTTCATTTTGTTTTTAGATCTTGTAGTAGGGCTGAGAGATTCAGAGAGAAATAGAGAGGGATTGATATAATAGATGGTGATAGTCTATGTAAAGGTGCCTCCTTTCTTCTCCAATGTAATCTTCTCCATCTTCTATATGATGCTTAGCTAATTTCTTCTTCTTATGGCAATCTAAGTACTAACCACTAACCATCTAACCACTTACTTGATAATCCAAATGAATCTAATAGCCTCTATAAGGCCTTGCTCTTGCAAGAGCTATTGATGGCTCATGATGATGGATTCTAACATTCTAACTTGCTAACACCTAACCCACTAACTTGCTAACTTGCAATGTCTTCTTTATTTCATGCTCACCTCTAACCAGTTTTGATGAATTAATAGTAGCTTGCAACTTGTTATGTGGTATGGATGTGTTGCTTGAATGTAGAAGAATAATTTTATGGGCTTTGCTCTGTATCGTCTCTTGAAGCCAAGGATTAGTGATGGCCAAGGATCCATGTGAGGCAACTATCACTAAGAGGTTAGCATGGTTAGTAGAGCAATTTGTAGTTAGTAGCCATGAGTTTTATTTTACTTTGTTTTGAAAACTATTTCCAAATTCCTTTTATCATTTTCTATCAATGTTTTCACCAACTTCTTAGTTCACCTTTATTTCATCTTCTTTTCTATTTTATTTTCCAAACCACTTCTCTTTTGTTATCACATCACCACTTCATCGCTTTCTTCACCTATCACTTCTGTATTTGTTTTCTTTTATTTTCTTTTTCTAGAAGACTTTTTAACATAACACGTGAATAAAAAATGTTAATGCTTCTATCGTCTCCCGTCCCTGTGGATTCGACCCGTTGAGCTAATGCTATAACAGAAGTATCGAGGGAACATTAGCACATACGAGCTTTTACATTGATTTCATATCACACATTTTCAAGTGCTAGTTCAGCCCCGATCAAATTTTTGGCGCCGTTGCCGGGGATGGGAATGGTTTTCATTTCACATTTTTGTTAACATTTTCTTCTCTGTTTTGGTGTGCAGGATAATCTTTATAGGAGCTTAACATTGTAGAACAAATACTAGCTTTGTATCTCCCTGCTCAAGAAAGCAGGGACCCATCTTCTAAACAAAAGCCGCGCAAATGCAACTTTTGCTACGGAATTGCGGTTACTTTGTGATAATTGTGTATCTTGTTATGCTGGGATGTGTTCATTGTAATAGCTAATTGATTTGTACTATTACTTTCCTGCTTTGATTGCCTAAACACCGCAATAAACTAAAGATACGGTATTTGGACGCTTTTAAAATGGTTTAGACATTTGCATTTAGGCACGTGTCAATTCAATTCCAATATACAGTATTTTGTTCTGTTGTTGTGATCTGGATTGAGGTGTACATATGGTATTGCATATAGCATAGGACAAACACGTGGGTGATTTATCACTTTGTGTTATACTATTGTCTATATTTCACACTTGCATGAATTGGACTTAAGGGCAAAACCCATATAGGATAAGGTGGGGATTTCATCACCCTTCCTTAGCCCAAAAATGACCTCCCCACTCACACAACCTAAGCCCTAATAAAAATTGATAGACGTTGGCCCCTAAGGATATCTCGGACTCATTAAGAGATTAACCGAGGGTGAAACTTGTTTTGAATCTTACTCTTGTGAAATCTGTGTCTAAGGTTGGGGATAAAGAGGTTACGCCTCGAAGATACCGTGATTTGGCGTAATTAAGGCCCGTTGCTTACGCACGGATACCTCCCACCGTATTTTACCCCTACCTGGCCGATTAGCTTGTGGTCGGATTTAAGGAACAACCTCCCCCGGGTAATCGACCAGTTAAGAGTCGTTTAGGTCTAGGTCAACCTTAATATAGGCTTGGTTTTGATTTTTTCTTTTCATTTTGTTTGTTGTTTGCCTTTTCTTTTTTGTTTGTGATTATTTGTGAAATGGTATTCAACAATAACAATTCTTTCAATCCGAATATGAATCTATATTTCACACCGACCCCATCTGTTTCGGATAATTCCAACCCAGTTTTTCACAATACGAACCAACCAAATACGCCGGGTTGGACTTATCCGAATCAATACAACCCATACCCACAATCTTATAACTATAATTTCTAAAATAATTTCAACTCTTCACAGAGTCAATGAGGATTCACCTCCCGCGAGTTAAATTTTCATCCTCCTTGTCCACTGTATCCGCCTTGTCCACAAATCTCATAATATTCATTCCCCCATTTCGCTTCCTATACTCCTTTTCTAGAACCACCAATTGAAGAAAAATTCGAACTAGAAAAGAGTGTAGAAGCCATGCAGGAGGCCGATCGAAAATTTCAGAAAATGTTAGCCTCCCCAAATTCACACTATTTTGAAGATCCATACTCAGTCCCACCAATTCAGAATAGAAAACCATCAATCTTGGAAATGAGTATGCGTGAGTCCGAACAACAAACACAAAATCTGATGGACTCACAACTTCACCATAATTTTTAAAATAAATCTTCATCTTTTCAAGCCCAATCACAGTAAAACGATGAACCAATCGATTATGGAAAGATGCTTGAAATCATGACTCAAGCTCAAATCGCACATAATCATGACATAGATATGATGGTCAAAAGTTTTCATTCTCATCCTTTGACCATTCCTGTTAGAGCCAAAGAATCTTGTTGTTTTGAAAACCAAGCTTCAATTTTGGCACACCCATCTGAACTTGACCAAACTTTAAATGTTAAAAATACCATTGATATTTTGGCAAGTTATCATTTTCTTGAGATTGAACTTGAGCATGAATATGATCATGAACCTCAACTTGGTAATTCAATTTCACTTCCAATTCAATATTGACTGAGGTGTTTTACCTGATTTCAGGCCTTTTCCCGAGTCAGTTTGAATTCAGTGCCTATCCATAATGAAACTGAATCACCAATGTTTTATGATCATCATATTGAACTTGACCAATTTCATACTTTTGAATGTTTCATTGATAAATTGGCAAGTTTTCCTTTAAAAAAAATTGAACTTAGACAGGAATGTGGCTTCGATTCTCAAATTTGTGATCCAGTTCAAATTTCTAAATCAATATTGACTCCTGTTTTGTTATCCAATTTGAGCAACATTTTAGAGTCAGTTTTGGTTCCCATACCTGTCATTCTTGAACTGAAATCACCAGCCTTAGGAAGTCACATTCCATTATGGGGAAATGAATGTGGACTTGAGTTTCAACTTCTTGATTTGGACCCACTTCCTGAACCAATCTCGATTCCTAAACCTTTACTTGACTTAAATCATTTTCCTGAGTCGGTATTCGTTCCTGTACTTCCTGCGTCCAAATCAATCATTCTATTTTGGGACAAAGGTGTTGATAAATTTGGCTCTGAAATTATTTTGCAAATTTGAAAATTAGATGAGGTAAAATTCTTAATAAAAATCATACATATATACATCATTCTAGTGGGTTGTATTATAGAGGTCTCTGGTGGGTTCTTCTGGATTCCACGCACATTAGATTGGGCCGCATTTCGTGGACCAATCAGACCACCACCGGAACCACCACCTTGAGGTGATTTTTCCTTCCCTCTCTATTTGTTTCATCCATACATACATCACGATGCATTGAGGACAATGTAACGCCCCGATTCCACTGATACGGGGACGTCACTGCAACGTATATACGCAAGTCAGAGGTACCTTCACGTATATACGCTAAGCATCAGTACAGGCAAGAATCAGAGTACGGAAGCAAGTGGTGCATTATACATTCCAACACATAAGTACAATTACAAAGTTATCACCAGAAGTGATCCAATATTACATGAATATTACATCACTGATATGCGCAATTGCGGGAATACAAGGAAATGAACAAGTTCTGGACGGTCTGCTGGAGATCCACGCTACCGCTGCGCCACTCTGATCAGCAACTGGGAGAATCCACACGCTCTAAGCTCCATGACCTGAACGTGAGGTCCAGGGGAGTCAGTGACACTCCCCAGGCGAGTGGGATAGAATGCCAAGTGGCGAAGCAAGGACGAGCACAAGTGTGCAAATGATATCAAGTAGGAAGTACTCAGGAAGCAGGTAGGTTAGAACAGGTATAGCATAAAAATCATAAAACAGGAAATCCGATAAAAAGCTGATCACAAGCAAGATTGATTTTATACGCTTAGGTCACGGTCCCATGAGACTAGTACATCGAAGGAATAATCCAAACAAGGAAACCCTCATATATATACCTTTATCTCATGCCACCGAATATCCAAGCGTATAGAATCAGAATTGCAAATCATACGATAGTCAAACAGGAATACATAACAAGAGTACATAACAAGTATAACAGGAGTCCATAACAGGAGTCATAACAATCATAAAAAAGGAAATCCGATATAAAACTGATCACAAGCAATATTGATTGTATACGCTTAGATCACGGTCTCATGAGACTAGTACATCGAAGGAATAATCCAAACAAGAAAACCCTCATCTATATACCTTTATCTCATGCTACTGTAATCCAAGTATATACAATGGAGTAACAGGAACATATGACAGGCATGACAGGAATAACAGGAATCATAACAATAATCATAACAGTAATCCTAACAGTATTCAGGGCGAGCAATCTGATTGTATGGTTTCAGATTACGACTTTATGAGACTAGTACATCGAAGGAATAATCCAAACAAGGAAACCCTCATCTATATACCTTTATCTCATATTATCGTAATCCAAGTGCATACAACACTTATTATTATTACTCGTCTGACCCATATATCTCGGTATGTGTCTTGGTATGCATCCCAACACACATACATCCATATATAGCTAGGCGAGGGTTGTTAACGGAAGTAGATGGAGAACTGATAGTCTATCTTATAGTAAGTTCCCATACACCTGGGACCGGCTTTGGAGGCCCAAAGTCCCCCTAAATGTAATCATAAAAGTAATCATAACTGTACCGCCCATATATGTCATCCCCATACTATAAGCAAGATATCATTCCGGCATCCATCACTTCCTCCCATACCCCATACAAGTTGTAGCTTATTAAGAATTATCAGATTACGGGAATGAGCAATATCATAACTGTAATCATAACTGTAATACATAACCGTAATCAGGTACTACATTCCCTTTATCGTGATAATTATAAGAATCAGGTGTATCATGCTTGGTGTCAAGAGATAGCATGACAAGTGGTGATATTTAACAAGTAACAAATCACTAAGTAAAATCACATGAACCAAGTATAAGATTCAAATATAAGAAAGTAATTAATTATAACAGACAGACAAAGTTAGTCGACTAGAATAGAAAGGGGTAATCGACTAAGAAAGGGGTTGGTCGACTAGGAAAATGGGATAGTCGACTAAAACTGTGTTTCAGAGAGTTGGATCTGATTCAGGAAAAGTTAGTCGACTAGGAAGAAATGGATAGTCGACTAACAGACATCACAAGTCGACTGACAGTCAGGTCAAGTCGACTAAAACTGGGTTCTAGAAAAAGGGATTCAAATGAGTTGGTCGACTAGGGTCAAGGAAGTAGTCGACTAAGGGTCTCAAGTCGACTAGGAAAGGGATCAAGTCGACTAATCTGAGTGCAAAACAGGAAACAGAATACTCTAGGGTTCAACGACCACGAAGGATCGGCCACGCATGGTATAAAAGCAGTAAAAGACATATGGAATAAAGTATAGGAGAACATGAAAAGAAATACTTATCGTTTTGACGAAATAGGTAAACTCAAATAGAGACGATAGAAAAGCGAGTAAGCGGATAGCGAGAACACTCGCCTAAATCACCAGAAACGCCGAAAGATCTGAAATCCATGGAACTCGGGACGCGCCATAAAATAATATGTAGAGGGAGAAAATGAAGAGGTTTTGATGGTGGTAGTAGTTTTGGAGAAGGTAAAGGAAAGGTGGAAGCTTGGGTGGAGTTTTGGAATTTGTCGTGGTTGAATGGAGATGGAGAAGAAAAAGATAAAGGTAATTTGTAGTGGTTATAGAGATGAAGAGGAGTTGGTAAAGGCTTTGGTTTTGGTGAAGTGATGAAGGGATGAATGAAATGAAATGGAGAAGGGGAGGTATTTATAGAGTTTTGGAATTGGGAAGGTAATGCAAATAAATAAAAGAGAGGGGCTTATGTGCAAAATGGCAGGGGGTGAGGTGTTTCTCTTGACCAATCACAGGCTGCCATGAAGAGGGGTGAGGTGGAATGGAAGTGTGTGGAAGTTGGTGAGGTGGAGATGAAACTTGGGATGGAAGTAAAGGAAACTTGGAGAAGAAGTAAAAGGAAAAAGAAAAATAGGAAAAGAAATTAAAAGGGAAGATATTTTGGTGGAAGAAAAAGGATTTAAAAAATAGGAAAAGGAAGCTTGTGGAGGAAGCTAAGGAAACTTGGAGTGCAAGTAAAGGAAACTTGGAGTGCAAGAAAAGAAATTGGAAGGTTCTAGAAGGTTGTAGAACATGGTGGAAGTTTGGAGAAAAGTTGTAACTTGTGGAGGAAGGAAAGGAAATAAAGAAAAAGGAAAAGAATTTAAAAATGAAGATATTTTCTTGGGAGAGAAAATAAAAATAATGAAACTGGCGGATTCCCAGGGTTCAGTTGCGGATGCGGGAATCTTTCGGAAAAATACCGGAATCGTCCCAAAATCAAATATTTGGAATGACCCGAAATAATTATCAAAAATCAAGAATATTATATTAAGAAACATAGTGAAATCCGTTTTATGAAATACTTTATAGTTTTAAAACTAAAAATCCTGGAATCAGTTAACTACCGACTCCGTTGGAATTTTCATAAAATCAATAAATCCTCAGAAAAAGTATGTAGGTAGAAAATATTATTCTAAGAAATAATGTCTAAAGGACTTTCAAGAAATTCTAAACTGTTTGGAAAATAAAAATCCGGGAAGCGGTCAGCGACACTGGCCGACACCGGTTTTGAAGAAATTCCTTTTAATTCCGGAAAATTCCAGAAATTCATATAAAATCTAAGATATTAGAAAATAATATTTAAAATTAAAATCGGTCAAATACGGAAAGTAAATCGAAAAATACGGTCGAAAAACTGAATACGAAATGAAGTACGTATTCCGGGAACGGGGTATTACAATCCACCCACCTTACAAAAATTGCGTCCTCGCAATTTCGTTAAGGGGTAAATTGAATACAAGGAGGACAAAGGCACGAATAAAGGCTTCATAAAACCAAAACAGGATAAAGGATAGGAGTAAGGAATCAAAGGAAGGATGATCAAGAAATAGATAACTCTGCACTTGTAGTTGGAATGTATAACCAAGACTCAAGCATTCTGTATGTACTGAGGAAGTAAGAGCCTAAGCTCTGATACCAACCTGTAACGCCCCGATTCCACTGATACGGGGACGTCACTGCAACGTATATACGCAAGTCAGAGGTACCTTCACGTATATACGCTAAGCATCAGTACAGGCAAGAATCAGAGTACGGAAGCAAGTGGTGCATTATACATTCCAACACATAAGTACAATTACAAAGTTATCACCAGAAGTGATCCAATATTACATGAATATTACATCACTGATATGCGCAATTGCGGGAATACAAGGAAATGAACAAGTTCTGGACGGTCTGCTGGAGATCCACGCTACCGCTGCGCCACTCTGATCAGCAACTGGGAGAATCCACACGCTCTAAGCTCCATGACCTGAACGTGAGGTCCAGGGGAGTCAGTGACACTCCCCAGGCGAGTGGGATAGAATGCCAAGTGGCGAAGCAAGGACGAGCACAAGTGTGCAAATGATATCAAGTAGGAAGTACTCAGGAAGCAGGTAGGTTAGAACAGGTATAGCATAAAAATCATAAAACAGGAAATCCGATAAAAAGCTGATCACAAGCAAGATTGATTTTATACGCTTAGGTCACGGTCCTATGAGACTAGTACATCGAAGGAATAATCCAAACAAGGAAACCCTCATATATATACCTTTATCTCATGCCACCGAATATCCAAGCGTATAGAATCAGAATTGCAAATCATACGATAGTCAAACAGGAATACATAACAAGAGTACATAACAAGTATAACAGGAGTCCATAACAGGAGTCATAACAATCATAAAAAAGGAAATCCGATATAAAACTGATCACAAGCAATATTGATTGTATACGCTTAGATCACGGTCTCATGAGACTAGTACATCGAAGGAATAATCCAAACAAGAAAACCCTCATCTATATACCTTTATCTCATGCTACTGTAATCCAAGTATATACAATGGAGTAACAGGAACATATGACAGGCATGACAGGAATAACAGGAATCATAACAGTAATCATAACAGTAATCCTAACAGTATTCAGGGCGAGCAATCTGATTGTATGGTTTCAGATTACGACTTTATGAGACTAGTACATCGAAGGAATAATCCAAACAAGGAAACCCTCATCTATATACCTTTATCTCATATTATCGTAATCCAAGTGCATACAACACTTATTATTATTACTCGTCTGACCCATATATCTCGGTATGTGTCTTGGTATGCATCCCAACACACATACATCCATATATAGCTAGGCGAGGGTTGTTAACGGAAGTAGATGGAGAACTGATAGTCTATCTTATAGTAAGTTCCCATACACCTGGGACCGGCTTTGGAGGCCCAAAGTCCCCCTAAATGTAATCATAAAAGTAATCATAACTGTACCGCCCATATATGTCATCCCCATACTATAAGCAAGATATCATTCCGGCATCCATCACTTCCTCCCATACCCCATACAAGTTGTAGCTTATTAAGAATTATCAGATTACGGGAATGAGCAATATCATAACTGTAATCATAACTGTAATACATAACCGTAATCAGGTACTACATTCCCTTTATCGTGATAATTATAAGAATCAGGTGTATCATGCTTGGTGTCAAGAGATAGCATGACAAGTGGTGATATTTAACAAGTAACAAATCACTAAGTAAAATCACATGAACCAAGTATAAGATTCAAATATAAGAAAGTAATTAATTATAACAGACAGACAAAGTTAGTCGACTAGAATAGAAAGGGGTAATCGACTAAGAAAGGGGTTGGTCGACTAGGAAAATGGGATAGTCGACTAAAACTGTGTTTCAGAGAGTTGGATCTGATTCAGGAAAAGTTAGTCGACTAGGAAGAAATGGATAGTCGACTAACAGACATCACAAGTCGACTGACAGTCAGGTCAAGTCGACTAAAACTGGGTTCTAGAAAAAGGGATTCAAATGAGTTGGTCGACTAGGGTCAAGGAAGTAGTCGACTAAGGGTCTCAAGTCGACTAGGAAAGGGATCAAGTCGACTAATCTGAGTGCAAAACAGGAAACAGAATACTCTAGGGTTCAACGACCACGAAGGATCGGCCACGCATGGTATAAAAGCAGTAAAAGACATATGGAATAAAGTATAGGAGAACATGAAAAGAAATACTTATCGTTTTGACGAAATAGGTAAACTCAAATAGAGACGATAGAAAAGCGAGTAAGCGGATAGCGAGAACACTCGCCTAAATCACCAGAAACGCCGAAAGATCTGAAATCCATGGAACTCGGGACGCGCCATAAAATAATATGTAGAGGGAGAAAATGAAGAGGTTTTGATGGTGGTAGTAGTTTTGGAGAAGGTAAAGGAAAGGTGGAAGCTTGGGTGGAGTTTTGGAATTTGTCGTGGTTGAATGGAGATGGAGAAGAAAAAGATAAAGGTAATTTGTAGTGGTTATAGAGATGAAGAGGAGTTGGTAAAGGCTTTGGTTTTGGTGAAGTGATGAAGGGATGAATGAAATGAAATGGAGAAGGGGAGGTATTTATAGAGTTTTGGAATTGGGAAGGTAATGCAAATAAATAAAAGAGAGGGGCTTATGTGCAAAATGGCAGGGGGTGAGGTGTTTCTCTTGACCAATCACAGGCTGCCATGAAGAGGGGTGAGGTGGAATGGAAGTGTGTGGAAGTTGGTGAGGTGGAGATGAAACTTGGGATGGAAGTAAAGGAAACTTGGAGAAGAAGTAAAAGGAAAAAGAAAAATAGGAAAAGAAATTAAAAGGGAAGATATTTTGGTGGAAGAAAAAGGATTTAAAAAATAGGAAAAGGAAGCTTGTGGAGGAAGCTAAGGAAACTTGGAGTGCAAGTAAAGGAAACTTGGAGTGCAAGAAAAGAAATTGGAAGGTTCTAGAAGGTTGTAGAACATGGTGGAAGTTTGGAGAAAAGTTGTAACTTGTGGAGGAAGGAAAGGAAATAAAGAAAAAGGAAAAGAATTTAAAAATGAAGATATTTTCTTGGGAGAGAAAATAAAAATAATGAAACTGGCGGATTCCCAGGGTTCAGTTGCGGATGCGGGAATCTTTCGGAAAAATACCGGAATCGTCCCAAAATCAAATATTTTGGAATGACCCGAAATAATTATCAAAAATCAAGAATATTATATTAAGAAACATAGTGAAATCCGTTTTATGAAATACTTTATAGTTTTAAAACTAAAAATCCTGGAATCAGTTAACTACCGACTCCGTTGGAATTTTCATAAAATCAATAAATCCTCAGAAAAAGTATGTAGGTAGAAAATATTATTCTAAGAAATAATGTCTAAAGGACTTTCAAGAAATTCTAAACTGTTTGGAAAATAAAAATCCGGGAAGCGGTCAGCGACACTGGCCGACACCGGTTTTGAAGAAATTCCTTTTAATTCCGGAAAATTCCAGAAATTCATATAAAATCTAAGATATTAGAAAATAATATTTAAAATTAAAATCGGTCAAATACGGAAAGTAAATCGAAAAATACGGTCGAAAAACTGAATACGAAATGAAGTACGTATTCCGGGAACGGGGTATTACAGACAATGCATGAGATAAGTGTAGGGGAGGTTTTACTAACGTAGAGTTTTAGATTTTCTTTCTTTACACTTCTTTTAGGATACTTTTAAATTCCTCCCTTTTGTGTTAGGAATTTTCTTTCTTTAAAAACTTTTTGAAACAAGAGACAATATTTTGATCTATTTTTAAGAAAATTAAGATGATCTTAGAAATTAAGGAAACCTTAATTATGACATCTTAAACCTTGTCAAAATAATGGATCTTATTTAAAATTATAGGTTAAGTAAGATAAATTGGAGAGATAATTTTATCTTAAATTTTTTACCTTAGATAGTATGCACTTCACACTGACACAATTTTTTGGGATGGAAACAAAGACCTAAAATGCCATAAAGCAAAAATAAAGAAATATATATATATATATATATATATATATATATATATATATATATATATATATATATATATATATATATATATATACATATATATATATATATACACGAAAAAAATCACTTATTAAGCTGGATAAGTATGCCTCAAGATGCATGATTATTCACGCCCAACGGTTGTCAAAAGAAACAAATAATCCCCCTTAGTTTTGTGGCCTTGTTTACTCGAGTCCTTAAACCCGAGGGATGTTTTCTCATCTGGTGCCCTAAAACCGTCTGGTCTGGGAGTCATCGGTTAAAGGCTCATTACCTGGGTAAACTAAAAAGCCTATGAAAACTAAGGGAAGAAAAAAGAAGAAAAAGAAAAAAAATATATATATATATAAATAAATGGCTTGATGGTTAGAGTTAAAATCCCAGAAATCTTTACTATCACAAAGTGCATATTATCTAGGTTTATGAAGGATAAAATATTTAATCCAATTTTGAATTCTTACCTTAATTGAAGACAGGATCTTGAATAGAGACTAAGTTTAAGGAAGAATAATTTTTGGTGGAGTTATGATCTTAGATCGCTTATATTTTTACAAAAATATGTCATAAACTTGTCTCTCTTTCAAAATTCGTTTTTAAAATACTAACATTTGTCTTCTTTCTTTATGGATTTTGTGGGTGCAATCTGCTGAAAACCCTCAGGAGACAACACTCCTCTAGAGGTTGTTGACACTTAAAAAGGTCAAGATTCTTATTGGTCCGAACAATGTCCAAACTTGTTGACATTTACAAAAGACAAGTGACAGACGAGCTGAAGACCAGTTTTCACCCATCTTCGAGGGACAAGGAAGCAACTTGGACTCCACTGATCCAGCAAGCAGATAGTGAACCCGGATTGTTTCTAAATAGACCTCAGCAGGTCTAAGGTACTAACACTTAGCATCGCACGAGCCCAAAGGGATAGCCTCGCTTGAGAGGCTAATATCACTCGACTTTGCCTCGAAGTCATTCGAAGCCTCGCCAAGAAGCTAACTCGCAACTTCGCCACAGAGGACTTCCAGCTCCGCCAAAGGGTTTCTTTCGGACTTCGCCAGAAGCTGCTTCTAGCTCCGCTATGAGCTCAATACGGACAGCTCCGCTATTTGTCTGCTATGGTTAACCTTTGACCAATCAAATCTCCGGATGAGGTCGGATCCAATCAGATCAAATCCAATTAAGATCAAATCAGAGATCAAATTTGGCAGTTGATTGCCACAATCTCTTGACTCTTCTAAAATGAGTAAGAAGATCAGGGGAAATCCTCCAACAATATGGAAAGGATCAAAACAGATCAAGAGGATCAACCGACCTGCCATTGCTAGCTTCGCAGAAGCTGATCCTAGCCTCGCAGCAAGGCTACTTTCCAGATTTAAGGAGATTTGATTCAATCTGTTTCCATATCTTCGAGGGACGATTATGCCCTTTGCTCTCCCTATAAATAGCCCACCAGGGACACAAGGGGAGGGGACCGGTTCCAGAGGCCGATTTTTTGAGACCACGAAAAGGCTTAGACCAGGCACATACGCAAGAGAGAGGACTGTACAAGCAGAGACTTCTTCAAAAAGCACCGCGCGCTCTCGAATTTAGAGATCTTTTAGAGAATTGCTTTCTCTACCCAGGGTGTTGATACCCTAACATCGTCCTTCTTCTCAAGGAATCTCCGGAACCAGGCGAGAAGGAATTTCTAATTGAAGGCGATTTTGAGAAGCAGCAAGAGGGTTCTACCAACCTTCTGTTCTCTGATTCTCCGAACCAGGCAAGAAGGGAATCTCATCGTTCGCATCGTCAAAGGGACAAAGTGGTCGCGCGCTGACCAGACTCCTATCGGCACACTTCTCCAGAATCTCTGAGGAGATCTACTTGTAATCTTTTTAAGAATACTTGTAATTTAGCTCCTCAAACTCTTTTTTGTAAGTTTTCCCCTTTTGCAAATATAATGGAAAACAAGATGGCGACTCCGCTGGGGACCTCATTCTCCACTGCCGAGAATCAAGTGTCGCAATGCGACGAACAGACCCTCGGGTCTAATTCTAAATTCAGAAAAGCCAGTGCAGCCAGAGCTTCTCTGGCTAAATCTTCAAGGAAAGTCTCCGCGGAGACAGAAAAGGTTCTCTGCGAACCTACTACGGTTATTTGGCGCAACAAGGAAGCACGTCCGCAGCCTGATTCCTTTACTTGTGAGAACTTGGTGGTCCAGTTCGATCAAGGAAGATTTGTAGAAGTCCTCTCTGGGGGTGGTCTAATGCTTCGAGCACGTAAGCATAGAAAGGTCTCCATGACCATGGTTTCGAAGCAGGAACCAGAAGCAGAATTCTGCCAACACCCTTCAGCCTCGCGTGTGGCTAATCAGGTTCCTTGTGAACCTAAGTATTCTCTGCCAAGGCGGGTATAGAAGCCTAAACAAAAGCCTCCAACCGAAGATCCAGGCGTAGCTGCGCCTAAACCGCGCCTCTCTCGCGAAGAAAAAGGCAAGATGCCTGTCTGCTCCAATCATAAAGTCAAGACGGCAATCATACCATCGCCCAATTCAAGAGCAGCAATGCCTCGTGCCGGCCTCGTTCTCATGAGCGAAGCTACTGTACCACAGCGTACGCGCAGGTTTCGTGACTGCGAAGCTAAAGCCAAAGTACCATCTAAGGCTAATTGCCATCGCAGCAGCATAGCGGGTAAAGTACCACAGCGTGCTCCGCTCTCCAGTTCGTCAAGCGCTAAGCTTGCGCTTTGTGGCGAAGCTAGAACCGAAACACTATTCAGTGCTAATCCCTTCTGCAGGGATAAAAGAAGCAGGACATTATCCTATATACGATCCAAAAAAGCCTCTGCGCTCAATTGTAGAGACCCAACCGAGTCTGATTTGAGGAAATTATTGACAAATAAACAAACCTCTTCCCCCTGTTGTCAATAAGTGGGATGTCAACTGGTGACACTCCACTCGGTCCATTGCCGGCTAGGCCCAATCCCCGCCACTCCTCCAGGCCGACGATCAGTTTTTGATCGACTGTCGGTACAAGCCCCGATGAAGCATCGCAAAAGGAGCATCTTGCGAGATCTACACTTCGCATCCGTCAACATGACCGGAAGGGGACGAGAGCTGCGCAGGGGAAGACAAACATCTGACGACACCCCTACAGCTCCCCGATCCAGACTACAACCCAGGCTTAGGCGAAGTCTTGGTGCATGAAGAAGGTGTTTTTCGAAACACCAGATCCAGGATGGCGATACCCTACATTTACGAGCAGCCTTCTTCCTCGACGGCCCTAGCCTCGTCACAGCCCACAAGATCACTCCAACCATCGGATGAAGAAGATGAAGACACTGGGTACGCCTCTTTAGCGACAGTTAGCTCAGTACGAACAGACAGAGCATCAGTCAACATGGCTGATAATGCTAACGACGACCTTCGTCGACGTTTGGAAGCTCAGGAGCAAACTTCCAAGACTCAGCAAGAGGCCCTGGACAATATTCAACAGATGCTTGCTCGACTTCTCATCAATCGGAATGACAATGACGCCGGGAGCAATCACGATGAGGAGGAACACTTCAGCAATGAGCAGCCAAAGCCGGAGAAATCCAAGGAGGGTTCTTCCTTAGATGCCGAAATCCTTAAAGGCCTCCAAGCTCAAATCGCATCCCTAGCTCAGAGGGATGAATTAAAGAAGGTAGGGGCAGTCCGTCCTTATCCGCTGGAGTGGGATTTGGTGCCATATCCACCGAAGTTCAAACCACCAACGTTGCATACCTATGACGGAAAGAGCTCGCCAAATCAGCGCATCTACTATTTCCGGTCTCAGACTGGTAATGTTATAAGCAATGATGCCATCATGGCTAGGCTATTCATTGGCACCTTAAAGGGGGTGGCATTTGACTGGTTCCGAAGTCTCCCTCTGGCCTCTATCAACTCCTGGATCGACCTGGAAACTCGGTTCCTCTCTCGTTTCTATGAGGACGATAACGAAGTAACCATGGATAAGCTCCTCTCCACTGTGCAGAGGAAGGGCGAATCTGTCCGTGACTACATTGAACGGTTCAGAAATTTATCCTTGATGTGCCTAGCAGGGATGCCATTACCCATGCTCTTACAGACATGCAGACACAACTTCTTAGACCAAATGGAAGTTCGCATGGGGGCTGTCAAAGCCCACACCTGGAAAGATTTGGTCGAACAAGCTGAGATAGCCGAGAAGTCGGCTAAAAAGTTCGAACCATCCACCCCTAGAGGCAAATGGGGTGTGAACAACAAAGGGCGTAGCGACCTACCGCAATCTTCTCAAGCTAAAGGCAAAGAGACTATGTCTGTGGAGTTATCTGGAGATGTGCAGTCGAAGGCCAAGAAGAGCGCCTTTAACAATCAGGAGTCTAAGTTCCCTCCAAAACAATACTCCTTCAAAGACGATCAGGTGGTCACGATATTCCATCTGCTCCACAAAGGGAACAAAATGAAACTGCCAGATGCTCGACGTCCTAATGAGATAGGGCGCACCAACGACCCCAAATACTGCCTCTACCACAGGATGGTTCACCATCCTATCGACAAGTACTATGTCCTCAAGGATAGAATTCAAGCCTTGGTCGACGCCGGGGTTCTGACATTGAAGACAGAACAGAAGAAAGTCACTACCAATATGGTGGCTCTTGAGTTCGGCAACACCCAAAAGGTCACAGTTCCTGACGGCACTTATTCAGTCCCTGCGCCACGGTTGGAAGTCAACCATCCTCCAGCTACAGCTTAAGATAATAAGGGTCTTGTTCTCTTAACATTGGAGACGGGGAAAGTCATTTAGATACACCCGGACCTCGTCCAAGAAGTACAGCGGGATTCGAAGGAGCCCAACTTAAAGGGCAAATCTTGCAATGTCATCTCTGTCATGCCAGACGATGGTAATCTTACATCGGCTTCCCTCAGCAATTCAGAAGGGGAAAAGCTTGCTTGCACGGCGCAAGCCGATACGCCTTAACAGATGGGCATCCGATCTGAAAAATCATACTTGAGGCAGTATGAAAAGTCTACTGACGAGATACAATAGCAAACGACGTCGGTACCAATGTCAGCATCCACTCCAATCCCAACCAAGGGAAAGAGAAGCCTAAGAAGGTACGATTCGACCACGTGTTGAAGAAACCACCAGGACAAGGGTTTGATATGCCCTTTCGGTTTGATATATTGGCTCAGCTGGCCAATATCCCAGCTCGCATCACTGTACACGAGCTCCTTCGCCTCTCAAAAGAGACAAGAGAAGCACTCAGGGATGCGCTAGCCAATTCAGAATCCTTTCTGACATGCATGCCTGAGATCCCTAATGACAACGTTCAGTCTCCTTGCCCAGAATGTCATCATGCACAATCAAAGGTACCCGCTATTACCTTCACAGCGGAAGATATGCTTCTCAAAGACAACAAGCATGATCGACCACTGTACTACACCGGATATATCGGTTCAACGTGCATTGAAAGAATACAAGTCGACCCGGGGTCCGCACTCAGCATCATCCCCAAAAGGCTTCTCTACTTCCTAGGCACACCGTTGTATAGGTTGTCCGCAACCACCACTACAATATACGGTTTCAATGCCGGGAGTAGTCACCCACTTGGGAAAATCTGGCTCCGTTGCAGAATCGGGAGCCTGAAGTCAGAAGTGACATGCTATGTCATTGACGCCGATACGTCATATAACCTGCTGCTGGGACGGCCATGGTCCATGCCAACTGGATCGTTCCTTCCACCCTGCACCAATGCTTCAAATATGTTGAAGATGACGCGACAGTACGAACTGTCTTTGCTGAAAAGCAACCATTCAAAGGGGTAGAAAACTACTTCACTGATGCTCTCCTGTATCAAGAGGCCGGTGGAGCACTCAAAGAACCGTTGCCGGACGATGATGAAAGTGGCAACGAGGCGGATTCAGAATCCGAAGCAGGCATGCCAGCCATTCTGATTGGTGAACCAATTATAGCATGTCTCAATAATCCCCTATGTAATACTCCTTCAGAGGATGAAGGTGAATGGGTAATTAATGATAATATTTCTTTTGATTATCCTGCGAGTGTTGGGCTATTTGAGTCCATTACGGATGCTCTCTGCACATGCCTTTACATAAGCCAAGTGCATTCAGCTCGCCCATGGAATCTGCAGAAGGAGCTGTTTTGGTGATCCCGCCATCCAAAGAAGGTCAGTTACCGATAATTTTCAGTAGAACCCAACCACGGGGATCCATAACCGCAGATTCGAGTTTAGACTCAGACACTCCACAATTCTTCCATTATGCGCAACCTGCGCGCCATATTATGAAGAAAATGGGATACGACCTAAAGCATGGAGAAGGCCTGAATTTTGGAAAAGGAAGGCGCAGTTTGATGCGTACCTTTATGCCTAAAGGGAAGCCTGCAAACTACTATGATAGTACACGCAGGGGGTTGGGATACGTTATACCTACATCGTCAGCAACGGTTCAAGCCAAAGACGATGAACCAGTTCCATCACATTCAGCCTCATCCTCCGAGTGGGACTCAGATGTCAGTATAGGAGGAATGTTCGAAAAGCTCACTGTTAATATGACCTCAAGCAGTCAATTGGAGCCCGCAGAAGCCACTGATGAGGAACCATGGGCCCAGCAATTAGACCTTTAATGGGAAAAGCGATTCGAATCGCACGAACCACCTACTGAAGACAAGGTGATGCAGGTCAACTTGGGTAATCAAGACCACCCTAAGCCCATCTTTATAAGTGAAAGCCTATCACTTACAGAAAGGGAAGAATTGATAATACTCGTAAGAGAGTATATAGACGTCTTCGCATGGAGCACGAAGACATGCCCGGACTTGACTCGCAAGTCGCCATGCATCGTCTGAATATCAAACCTGACGTCAAGCCAGTCAAGCAGCAACAACGTCGGTTTCGCCCGAACATTATGGAAGCTATTGAAGACGAAGTTCACAAGCTCATTGCATGTGGCTTCATCCGGGAGGAACAACATCCAGATTGGGTAGCTAACATCATCCCCGTCCTCAAGAAGAACAGGAAAATATGGATCTGCATCGGCTACCGTGATCTCAATACGACCTGTCCTAAAGACGAATTCCCGCTGCCCATCACCGATGTCATGATCGACAACACATGTGGATTCGAAAGGATGTCTTTCATGGACGGCTTTTCAGAGTACAACCAGATTAAGATGTATCCCGACGACGAGAAGCATACTTCATTCCGAACACCATTGGGGGTATACTGCTACACTGTAATGCCCTTCGGACTGAAGAACGCCGGAGCAACCTATCAGCGGGCAATGAGTACAAGCTTCCGCGACCATCTTCGAAAAATGGTGGAATGCTATGTCGATGACATTGCTGTCAAAAGCCGCAATAAGGATGACCATCTTCGCGATCTGAGAACGATGTTCGACATAATGCGGGCTCATCAACTGAAAATGAACCCAACAAAATCCTTCTTGGGAGTTTCGAGCGGCAAATTCCTTGGGTTTATTGTCACATCAAAAGGGATTCATCTTGACCCAGACAAGGTCAAAGCCATTCAAAGCATGCATCCACCAAGGAATATTAAAGAGCTAAGAGGCTTGCAAGGCAGACTGGCTTATATTAGAAGATTCATTGCAAATCTCTCAGGCCGCTGTCAGCCGTTCACCTGACTCATGAAAAAGGGTGCTTCCTTCGTACGGGATCAAGCTTGCCAGGAAGCTTATGAAGACATCAAGAGGTATCTCACAAAACCTCCAGTCTTAGTGGCCCCCACATCAGGGAAACCATTCTTACTTTATGTATAAGCTCTAGACTACTCCCTCGGTGCCCTCCTCGCTCAAAAGGACGACCATGGCCACGAGCAAGCCATTTATTATCTAAGCAGAACTCTGATAGGGGCAGAATCTCGCTATAATCCTATCGAGAAAGAGTGTTTAGCTCTCATCTTCGCTGTTCAGAAGACACGACATTATTTGGTCGGCCAGACCATACGTGTCATCTCCAGAGTAAACCCATTGCGTCTTCTTATGACGAAGCCAGGATCATTGAATTCAAGATTGGCTAAGTAGGCACTTTTATTGTCTCAATACGACATGATCTTCACCCCTCAGAAGGCAGTTAAAGGTTAGGCTCTTGCAGAGTTCTTGGCTGCCCATCCAGTTCCGGAACATTCAAAACTTCACGAGGATATTCCAGATGAAGTCTTCAACTCCAATGTAACCTCAGAAGAGGAAGTGTGGCAGATGTTCTTCGATGGAGCATCACGAATAGGTCCTAAGGACAGGATCATCGCCGGCGTAGGGGTTGTGTTTATCTCTCCACAAAATCACGTCCTTCCCAGAGCATTTTCTTTGACAGAATCATGCTCCAACCAGAATATAATGCTCTGCTCATTGGTCTTCAGCTCGCCCATGGAATGGGGATACGCTACGTTGAAGCCTATGGCGATTCAAAGCTGATCATCAATCAGGTTAAAGGCGATTATGAGGTCCGCCACGAAGACTTGGTGCCTTATTATCACACGGCCGTTGTATTGGCCAACCTATTTGAAGGCTTCTATATCGGGCATGTGTCTCAATCTCAAAATACCAAGGCAGACGCCCTTGCTGCATTAGCAACAACACTAGCCTTACCGGCTGACACCGAGTATCACCTCACAGTCGCAACTCGACACCTTGTATGCTCTAAGCATATGCTAAGAACCCGAGATGTCTATAATGTCTCCACGGATTTTGAGCCGAGAGATTAGCACTTTCCTCTCATTGACTATGCTTTGCACAGTCTGCTGCCAGACGATCCTAAAGAAGCGGCATCCATCAGATGAAGGTCTCTCCGTTTCTACTACGACCCAACTCTGAAGACACTTTACCGCTGTTCATATGACGGTGTCCTCCTCCGTTGCCTTTCCAATTCAGAGGCACAGGAAGTGCTTAAAGAAGCACACGACGGCATTTGCGGAGCTCATCAGCCAGGTCCAAAGCTCATCAGCCAGGTTGCATAGGCTTGGATACTATTGGCCAACCATGATAGCCGATGACATCCAATACGCACGAAGGTGTAAAGCATGCCAGATTCATGCGAATTTCATACACCAGCCTGCGGCGTTGCTCCACCCGACTGTTGCTTCATGGCCATTTAAAGCATGGGGAATCGACGTCGTAGGGCCAATTAGCCCCTCTTCGACAAGAGGTCACCGGTTTATCCTTGCAATAACCGACTACTTTTCAAAATGGGCGGAGGCTATACCATTGGCTGAAGTCAAAACCTCTAATGTGGTTAATTTCATCAAGCACCATGTCATCCATCGATTTGGTGTCCCTAGGCGGATCATCCACGACAACGGTCCCCAATTCATAAGTCAAGTATTCTATCGGTTCTGCGACAAATACTGAATTCAGAATGTGACTTCAACTGTCTATAATCCTGCCGCTAACGGTTTGGCGGAGGCATTCAACAAAACGATCATCAAGCTACTCAAGAAGTTCGTCTCCTCGAATAAGCAAGACTGGGACGACAAGCTTGGTGAATGTCTTTGGACCTACTGAACCACGGTTCGGACACCGACAGGCAATACGCCTTTTTCCCTGGTGTATGGGTGTGAAGCAGTCATACCTTTGGAAATTCAGATGCCGTCATTACGAGTCGCTCTAATGGCCAAGGTCACATCAGAAGACAATGATCGATTGCGTCTTCAAGAGCTCGAAGCCCTAGATGAGAAGCGGCTACAAGCTCAGCAGCATATCGAGCTGTATCAAGCTCGAATTTTAAAAGCCTTCAATAAGAAGGTCAAACAGAGAGTCTTCCAGAAAGGAGACCTGGTTTTAGCCGTCAGACGACCGATGATTATGACACACGGGACCAAAGGCAAATTTCAGCCTAAATGGGAAGGACCGTTTGTAATAGAAATAGTCTATTCAAACGAAGCATACCACCTTATGACTTCAGATGGCGATTTACTCATGATGCCTATCAATGGCAAATTCTTAAAGACGTATTATCCTTAATCAAGGATCCTTCTCATGATCAAGTTAACATTACACCTCTGATCAAGACCTTCATATATAAGGTACATGCAAAGAGAGCCTTTCTCTTCCTCCGAGCGAGATCACACAACCATAAACCAGTAGGAACCTGGCCGTATACTGGTTGTCTCAAAGGAAAATCAACGTTACACATACGCTAACCAGATGATCCAATATCCTTAACGATTAAGGACAGAGGAAAATGTTGGCCTTTAAGCCCAACATAAGTCCTCGACAACTCATCATGCTGAGGGGAATAGCATGGCTAGCCCAACTCAAACGATAGTTGGTAAAGGCATATCAAACCCGTTGACAGCTGAGGATTTGCTAAAAATCCTAAGGGACCTGTTCCCATTTGATTCCCTCTCAAAAATCACTTACCAATTCTCATCCACAGAATGGTAAGACCACATATGCGTTTCGCTGTTACGTTAACATTAAACCTATGACAGTGATTCCCTCGTTTCTCCCTGTGAAAACGAGACCTCCAAAATCAGTTACCAATTCTCATCCATAGAATGGTAAGACCACATATACATTTCGCTGTTACGTTAACACTAAACCTATGACAGTGATTCCCTCGTTTCTCCCCATGAAAACGAGACCTCCTCCCAAATTCTATTACAACCTTGAGCTTGGTGGCGTCTCAATCGGTTATGTCATTGCGACCTCTGAACCAGCAGACAGCCAAGTCTCAATTTCGAGCTTGTTGACATTTACAAAAGACAAGTCTCAACCTCGAGCCCTATTGATATTTACAAAAGACAGGTCTCGATACTGGTTGACATTTACAAAAGACAGGTATCACCAACCTTGAGCTTGGTGGCGTCTCAATCGGTTATGTCATTGCGACCTCTGAACCAGCAAACAGCCAAGTCTCAATTTCGAGCTTGTTGACATTTACAAAAGACAAGTCTCAACCTTGAGCCCTGTTGACATTTACAAAAGACAGGTCTCGATGCTTATTGACATTTACAAAAGATAAGTATCACCAACCTTGAGCTTGATGGCGTCTCAATCGGTTATGTCATTGCGAACTCTGAACCAGCAGACAGCCAAGTCTCAATTTCGAGCTTGTTGACATTTACAAAAGACAAGTCTCAACCCCGAGCCCTGTTGACATTTACAAAAGACAGGTCTCGATACTTGTTGACATTTACAAAAGACAAGTATCACCAACCTTGAGCTTGGTGGCGTCTCAATTGGTTATGTCATTGCGACCTCTGAACCAGCAGACAGCCAAGTCTCAATTTCGAGCTTGTTGACATTTACAAAAGACAAGTCTCAACCTTGAGCCCTGTTGACATTTACAAAAGACAGGTCTCGATGCTTATTGACATTTACAAAAGATAAGTATCACCAACCTTGAGCTTGGTGGCGTCTCAATCGGTTATGTCATTGCGACCTCTGAACCAGCAGACAGCCAAGTCTCAATTTCGAGCTTGTTGACATTTACAAAAGACAAGTCTCAACCCCGAGCCCTGTTGACATTTACAAAAGACAGGTCTCGATACTTGTTGATATTTACAAAAGACAAGTATCACCAACCTTGAGCTTGGTGGCGTCTCAATCGGTTATGTCATTGTGACCTCTGAACCAGCAGACAGCCAAGTCTCAATTTCGAGCTTGTTGATATTTACAAAAGACAAGTCTCAACCCCGAGCCCTGTTGACATTTACAAAAGACAGGTCTCGATGCTTATTGACATTTACAAAAGATAAGTATCACCAACCTTGAGCTTGGTAGCGTCTCAATCGGTTATGTCATTGCGACCTCTGAACCAGCAGACAGCCAAGTCTCAATTTTGAGCTTGTTGAAATTTACAAAAGACAGGTCTCGATGCTTATTGACATTTACAAAATATAAGTATCTCCAACCTTGAGCTTGGTGGCGTCTCAATCGGTTATGTCATTGCGACCTCTGAACCAGCAGACAGCTAAGTCTCAACCTTGAGCCCTGTTGACAGTTACAAAAGACAGGTCTCGATTCTTATTGACATTTACAAAAGATAAGTATCACCAACCTTGAGCTTGGTGGCGTCTCAATCGGTTATGTCATTGCGACCTCTGAACCAGCAGACAGCTAAGTCTCAACCTTGAGCCCTGTTGACATTTACAAAAGACAGGTCTCGATGCTTATTGACATTTACAAAAGATAAGTATCACCAACCTTGAGCTTGGTGGCGTCTCAATCGGTCATGTCATTGCGACCTCTGAACCAGCAGACAGCTAAGTCTCAACCTTGAGCCCTGTTGACATTTACAAAAGACAGGTCTCGATGCTTATTGACATTTACAAAAGATAAGTATCACCAACCTTGAGCTTGGTGGCGTCTCAATCGGTTATGTCATTGCGACCTCTGAACCAGCAGAGAGCCTTGTTGACATTTACAAAAGTCAGGTCTCGATGCTTATTGACATTTACAAAAGATAAATATCACCAACTTTGAAGCTCGGTGGCTCGCCAACCAGTTATGTCATCGCGACCTCTGAACTGATAGACTGCCAAGTTTCAGCATTCAATCCAGCAAAGGACTATTCTCTCAAATGACACCAATACAATTTGGAACCGACAATTCAGAAAGCGGAGTAATTTGGAGATTCGACAGGGAGTCAATACAAAAAAATGATTATTTTCATTGATTCCAAAAGGATGAGATACATGAAGGCACATGTACAACGACCTACAGTCGTACATTATAAGATCTGATCCGCTCTCAAAGGGAAGCCTGCCTCGTCCTCTTGTCATCAGCAGCCTGGGCAAGCGCCTGTGACTTCAGCTCAGCCTCATCGAAATCCATTGCCTCGGCCAAACGAGCTTCGACCTCCGCCAGAGTTTCCCTCTGCGACAATCCCTGCTGCGAGAGTTCGTCACTTTGAGCCTTGAACTGTTTAAGCCGCGTGGCTTCTTCAAGACGCACCGGTTCAGCCTTGGACAAGAGAAGGTTCCCCTTCCTAATCATCTCCTTGGCCTTCGTAATCCTATCTTTAGCATCAAGAAGAGCACTGGTGGAGGCATCGATGGCATTTCCAACCTCTGCTTGCCTTGTTTCCAAAGATTTCAAATCAGAGGAAATAGCCTCAGCGGCTTCTTGAGTGGTAAGACGGGCCTCATGCTTTTGAGCGACAAGGCGCGCGAACCGCTCACTAACCAAAGGCTCCAGGTCTGAGAGGCTAAGGCGGCGCCATTCCTCTACGTCCCTCTCAAATTGATCTACCAAACCAAGGCAGTGGCCTGGTGATACCCTTCAAGGTCCCGAATACTTTCAATATTTCGGAAGAGGACCACCTTCAAAGTCGAGAATGGCATAGTTGAACCTTTCAAGACCAGGTCGATGCATCGCCCTACGCCTTTGTAAAAACTATCGACTATGTCGCCTATAAAATTGTTTTCAACTTCGGCCACCTCTGGTAGACGGGCAACTTCAGAAAAGTCCACCAGCCCGGTTGATACCACCGAGGAAGGAGCAACAGGAACACTAACAGCAGTAAGACAGGCCGTTGGTGATCTCAGCGGAGTCTTTATGGAAATCAGTACACTAGCCACCGCGGAGGTAGGACTAGTGACCGTCTCTTGAACAGCAGGTTCAACCACCAGGGTTGGAGAAGTAGGGCTGGTAATCACCCTCAGCTCCGTGCTTGGCAAAATTGTCGGCACCTCACTCGTTGATATAGTTGGGAGTGAGGACACCTCCGGAACTGCCGTTTCTTCAGCCCCTGGTCCTTCGGCTGGCTGGGGCCGATAAGAGGGAAGGTCGCCATAAAGCGCATCCAACACAACAGCATCCGCCGCGGTCAAAATGCTCATATCGCCCCTGGACTCCCCAGCAAGATCAGCCGGTTCCCTTGAAGCTAATGCACCTTGAGGCCGAACACCTGTAACAAGACTGTGTTTAGACAGGACACAACATGCAATAGAAGCCAAGAGGTCAGGACAGTACCATAAGATGACGTCGCCTCAAACATCTCGGCAGCCGCATCAGTCTTCATGGGCTCCATCGGAAAATTCTTGGCGGAATCAGCACGAATGGCCGGCCCGCTTTCGCTTGCCGAGTCTCTCCAATAGAGCTTGACGCTACAGGACTTCCTTTGAAAGTCCCAGCGCCTGAAGGACCAATGTCAGCCGCATCACCTCCAGACTCCTCCGGGAGGGCAAAAGAGCCAGCTTCAGTTTCATAAGTAAACAGGGGATCATAATGTTCTCCTTGCTCTCCAGCGGCCTCAACTCCTGTATCAAGAAGCAAATAATGAGCTATCCGGAACACATAAAAGATACATTACAAAGACGAAGCTGATCTTACCTAAGTTCGGAGCAACTTCGCCAGTAGTCGGTTCAGCAACCGACGGTTCAACTACTGAGGGGACAAGAGGAGGAACCGCCACAGAAGATTCACCCTCTACGACAACCGTGGGAGCTTGGCGACAGGGCTTCTTCACCAACTGTTTCCTACGAGACTCACCTATCCGTTTGCGCTTGAGTGGGATACCAGAACCTTCTCCCTCCACTTCTTCTACGTGTCTTGGGGGAATTGTCCCCATCACGCCGGAACCAGCTGCAGGAGTCCCGGCACCAGCCTCTGCTTCGAAGCGAGGACTTTCCGCATCCGAGGCTTCGCTATCATCCACAGCAACGAATTCCTCCATGCCTGGGACGCGAACCCTCCTACATTCCCTTCTCTCAGAGACTTTCTGCTTTAGCCGCTGAGAAATTAACTTCACACCAGAGCTGTTAGCCTTAAATCCAAGGGGTGTGGAGTTGGAAGTTGCGTACCACTAGCAGAAGCACAGGGTCAATAGAAGATTGGGAGTCCTCAACGGCGTACGCAGCCGCGCCCCAGTACAGCCCGCAATGAAGAATCGCCAAGCACGGGCCCCATCAATAAGGCTCCCCATGAAAGCCAGATTGAGATTTGGGTTGCCCACGTACAGTTGGTCATATCCAAACTGTCGAGCAAACCGACTTGGGACATAAGGCTCCAGGTAGCAGCTATCCCCACTCCGGTATAATAGATGTGAAGGCCGGATGCTGACCAGCCACTCAAAAACTCCCCGGCTCAGGGACGACTGCCCCTCCCCCGCATCTTTGAACTCTTCCCCATAGCCTGCACCCCGAATATGGGAAAAACAGCGGAAGAGACTATAGACGTCATAGCGACGTACTAATTTACGGGCCTCAGCCACGTAAGTCTTCTGCCATGAGCATCCTTCGAATCGGCGGAGGAGCGCCATTCGAACATCTTGCGGGGGATCCTCTCCAGCTTCAATTAAAGAAGGACAATGCAGGGCGAACCACGCCATCAAGTAAGTATACGGCAGACCTATTCTGGGGTTAGGTCCGTCGCGGGGCGAAATGGTCCCCTTTCCACGCTTCGTCGTTGGTGGCCTGCAAAAAGCCTCCGTCAATGCACGAAGGCCTCTCTGGATACAGCACACCATGGCCGAAAGAAGTCCCAGAGGACGACCATGAACCAAACGAACGGCGGGCAGCAAAATATTCGGATGAACGATGTCACCCGAAGAAGACGGCACCACGCACCTCTTCAGCCAGACTGTTAAGAAACCAGCCAGAAGTGCCTTCTGGGACATCGGCATGCGAGCCTGATGATGGAAACTCCGAAGGACATTACCCATCTCATAGGGACTATCGTCTTCTTTCACAACTAGATCCCCTTGGAAGTGCTTTTGCATCCGGTCAAAGATGTCTTCATCAGCAACTCCATAGTGAGCCGCTTCAGGAGTATTCTCCTTATCTGGGAATAAATAGTCTCCCCAGCTTTTCAAGCTACAGGAGGTTCCCTTATTGCCCCCATGCATATTGGAGCAAATGTACAAGTGGCACATTAACTCCCTGTAGGTCTCGAACAAGGCGGGCTCCTGTTTCTTGATTATTATTCATTTTTGCATATTTTGCCACATCCATACCATGCATATCATAAATAAAAATGTGATTTTTAATCTTTTTCTCTCTATTTTTGCAGGTCCATATTTTAATGGAGAAGAGGCCCATAATCCCTTTAATTATCAAAAATTAAAGGAGAATTAATCAAGCCCAAAAGAGAGCCCAAGGGTTGAGCCCAGGACCTGGAGCCATCCACGCACCAGCTCAGACATTCCAGAAGGTCCACGTGGCTAACAACCTACGAGAAATCCGCAACAGAAATCTCGGCCTCAACGGCCAAGATTCTGCCGCAGAAACGCGGCTCTGGCCGCGGTTCCGCGGCAGTTACAAGGCCGTTGAGCCCGAGATTCTTTCCAGCTGTCTGATACTGGAGCCTTCTTCTCTGAGGCTATAAATAGACCACCAGGGCCAGCGAAAGAAGGGAGGAGAGATTAGAGGATAGAGCTTGTATTTTGTAGGTTTTTCTCTAGGATTTTTATTGCTCTAGTTCTTCTTCTTCCTCCTAGAAATTTTGTGAGAGAGAGATTGAGAGAGAGAGAAAGCTTGTGTAAAGCAAGGTGTGACAACTTGTGAAGCAAGGATTAATCCAATCTCCTTTCTCTACTTGAGCAATTTCTAGTACTTTACTTGCATTCTTTCATTCAAGCTTTACTTTCCTTGCACTTTTATTCATGAACTGCTTTTCTTTTCTTGTAATGGCTAGTAGCTAACTTCTTCTAACATGACTAGCTGACCACTAACATTGCTAACTTCTAACTCTTTGGTGATTGCTAATTTTTCATCTTGCAATTGTTGAGTCTTTTTCATCCCCGATGGGTTACTTTCATGCTTGGCAAGCTCTTGTTGTAATTCCATATGATTCATGTGTGCCTCATTTAGAGCCTTGTCTTTAGAACAAGTGCCTTGATGGAACATGGAGATGGATCACCAAACATATGCTATTTGTTGTACAACTTCATTACTTCAATGCTAACTTGTTGTATTTACCTTGAATGACTAATGAATGTTGTATCTTCTTCCTTAGCATCCCTTGAGTGTCACTCCACGAGTCTACCATTGAAATTCTATCTTAAGAGCCGATGAAATCAATGAGGCTACAAGACAAGTCCAAGAAGATCACCCATCAATCAAGTGGGAAAGTAACTAGACCAACACGCAAGACATACCTATGCCGATGAATCAACATGAGGCAAGCATCACCATAACGGAGTCTAGTAAGTTAGCAATTTAGAAAGGTAGCTAGTCATGGTTTTTCACATCTTAAAGTCTTTTACAAAGTTCTCCTTCTTTTAGTTTTCTTTCCAAAGCAAATCTTGTTTTCTAATTCTTTTCATTTTCTTTCCATCATGCACAAATCCACAAATTCTTTTACTTTTTTTTTTCAATTCATTTACATTCTTTTAAGACAAAGAAGAATCTTCGTTTTTCATCTTCAATACTAATCCGTAACGCTTCCATCGCAAGCTCTCCCTGAGAATCGACCCGTATAGCCTATGCTACTACGGTGATTCAGAAAGAGTACATTAAGCTTTATAAATACATTTCGGAGTAAGTAAGCACTACAAGGTTGTCTCTAAACGTTCTCTCTTTTGTTGAATATCTGTGCAATTATACTCCACTACTCTTTCCTTATCAAAATTTTTGGCGCCGTTGCCGGGGAGAGCAACGGTTTTGATTCGATTGAAGAACTAAACGAACTTTCTTCTCTGTTGCAGGTTACAGGTGAAGAAACAGGAAAACTAGCATTGCAGTGACATATAAGTGGCTCTGGGCCTCTGCTCTCGAAAGCAGAGACCAGTTGCCCTCTGATTTGCCGCGATTCCACGGCCAAAGCCGCGGATCCGTGGCAAAGAAGAGTGAACTACTCACAGTTTTTCTGCAGGGTTGCTTGCTCTGCAAAATACAGCTGCTGCAATACTTAAATTCTTGTATGCTTCACCATATTACTGCTAATAATCAACAGTAAAAAATTTGTTGCAAAGTTAAAAATTGATTAGACGTTTGCATTTCGAGGCACGTGTCTTTTCAATTCATTTACTTTACTGTTGAAGAGTGCTGGAGCAAGGTACGTGCGCATTGCATTTTGATTAGGACTCACTTCTTGGTTGATATTTTATCGCTTTGAGTGAACCTTGTTTGTTTATATCGTACACTTGCACAAAATCGATTTTAAGGGCATACCCAATAAATAAGATAAGGTGGGGATTTCATCACCCCATCCTTAGCCCAAAAACCACCATCCCAGCACTCATAATCCCAAGCCTTTTAAATAAAATCTGATAGACGTTGGCCCTAGGGACATCCGGACTCAGTAGGAGATCGGCCGAGGTTGGAAGTTGATTTTGATTCATACTCCGGTGAAATCAGTGTCTAAGGCTGGGGATTAAGAGGTTAAGCCTCGAAGATACCGTGGTTTGGCGTAATTAAGGCCCGTTGCTTACGCACGGATACCTCCCACCGTATTTTGCCCCTACCTAGCTGATTAGCTGTGGTCTGATTCAAGCAACAACCTTCTTTGGTTCATCGAACAGTTAGGAGTCGTCTAGGTCCAGGAACCCTAGATAGCTTGGATTGATTTTTCTTTTATTGTTTGTTATTTTCATTTTTTCTTTTCGCTAGTGTGATCGGTGCACGTTGTTTGTGACTGTATATGCGAGAGTGGTACCGGGATTCAAATTCTGCAAGACTTGTTAGACTTTCTACACTTGCACATACACAACCACTTGACATTATGGAAAACAACGTTTCGCTTCAAGATAGATTCTACCCGATTCGCACTTCGCTTCCATCATGCATTCTTCTCCCTGAACCCAATGGAAATCACTTTGAGCTGAAACCACAATTCATCAATACACTTCCCCGATTTCATGGTCTAGAGTCTGAGGACGCGTACTTCTTCATTCGAGAGTTTGAAGAAGTATGCGTAATGATGAGAATTTTCCAATTGACCGAGGATGCTGTTAGGTTAAGGTTCATACCGTTTGCACTGAAGGATTTAGCTAAGAAATGGCTTTACAATCTTCCCGCCAATTCAATATCTTCATGGGATGATTTTGTAAAAGTCTTTCTTAAGAAATTTTATCCTATCCACAAGATAGCCCTCATGAGAAAAAACATAATGCAATTCAAGCAGGAATCAAATGAACCCTTCTGGAAGTATCTTGAACGCTTTAAAGACCTTCTAGCCCAATGTCCTCATCACGGCATAGAGAAATGGCGTAAATGCCAGATTATCTATGACGGTCTAGATTACCAATGAAAACACTCCTTGAATCCATGTGCCAAGGGGAATTTTTGAAGAAAGATGAGCACCAGGGGTGGGATCTCTTTGAAGCCCTAGCTGAGAAAACCATTCAGTGGGAGTCATGTCCAGATAAACCCACTCCCACTACTTCCAGAACCGGGATGCACTCGATAGAATCCTCCATAGCAGCTGAAGAAAAAATCACACAATTAATGAAAAGGATAGAACTACTTGAGTCTAGGGAACATTCTGTTGTCAGTCAGGTCAACCCATCACCTATGGTCAAACCAGGTTGTACCAACTGTCATGATCTCAACCATGTCTTTGAGGAGTGTCCCTTATATCAGTCTCAGTCTTATCAGGAGAACACGAATGCAGCTTTTACCAGACCCTATCACAATCCATACTCCAACACATATAATCCGGGATGGCGAAACCATCCAAATTTTTCGTGGAGTCAGTCTGGTCCTGAGCAACATAGGCCACCATTTTCACACCCATATAATGCTCAGTCTCATCAACCCAGTTTCAATCGAAATACACCGAATTTTCAACCATACCAAAGTCCACCACAATCACAATCCTATCAAAATCCACCACACTACCAATCACAATTCCAGTCTCCATACCATCAACATCCACCCCAGAATGATTCAGAAATATCGGAGTTGAAGAAAATGTTAGAAACCTTTGCAAAGAACTATCAACAGGATATGAATAAAGTTCAGGTCCAGATCGGGCAATTGGCTAATTCTGTGAATGAAAGACAAAAAGGAATGTTACCAAGCCAGCCATTGCCGAATCCCAAACATCACTTCCCTTTGCATGAAGTGGAAGACACGGGCCCCAGTCAATGCCATGCTATTCATACCCTGAGATCTGGAAAAATGGTAGATAATAAGGTTTCTGATCAATCATCCCATCCAGCACCAAAGCCAACACCTCCAATCCAAATGCAACCAACTTCTGACAACCCATCTTCTAGTTCAGAGCCATCCACTTCAAAAGCCAAGGGTAAAGAAAAGGAAGATGAGCAACCTTATAAGCCTAGTGTACCATTTCCAAATAGGCTTACGAATCACAAGATAGATGCTCATATGGAGAAAATAAGAGAAATGTTTGATAAGGTCCAAATCAATGTCCCTCTTCTTGATGCAATCCAACAAGTGCCATCATATGCGAAATTCTTAAAGGAAATGTGCACCAAGAAGAGGAAAACACAAGTCCCTAAAAAAGTCTTCCTAGCATCCAACATCAATGAGTTGCTCACTGGGTCAATTTCGGAGAAATACAAGGACCCAGGGAGCCCGACCATCACTTGCATCATAGGAAAGACTACCATCAATAGGGCACTTCTTGATTTAGGGGCCAGCAACAATCTCCTACCTTTTTCTGTGTACCAACAATTAGGGTTAGGTGATCTCCGCCCTACCCAAATGACAATACAATTGGCTGATCGCTCTGTCAAGAAACCTAAGGGGGAAGTTCACGATGTCCTTGTCAGAGTTGGGGAGTTCATTTACCCTGTGGATTTTGTAATTCTTGAGACACAACCTGTGTCTAACACTAATCATAGGGCTCAAACTCCTGTCATTTTGGGACGACCATTCCTGGCCACAGCAAATGCCATCATCAATTGCCGGAATGGATCAATGAAGATAACCTTTGGTAACATGACTCGTGAAGTGAATGTCTTCCACACACAACCTCGTAAAATAAAAGATCAAACATTCGAGGTCAGCTTTGTTAGAGACAATCTGGAGGAAGAAAGTGAAGATTCAAAAGATGAGTCACAACCTTGTGATTCTCTTGAAATAGGAAATCCTGTTATCCGAGTACCCTTTCAAAAGGGGAAAGTTGATTTGGATATTTTCACTTTCAGGGAGCCAACTGTGAACGTATCCCAAGAGGATACAATTCAAGAACCTCCAATTGATATATCATTTGAAGACCTCTTCGCTGACGAAATCATGTGCCTGGATGAGTCAACTCGGGGACGGTTAACTGATTGTATACTTTTGAAGGAAAATGTTGACCTGAATTTTGAAGAGTTGTATGGAGAGAAGCTGGAATTTCTTGACATTGGAAGTAAAGAAATTCAAAGAGAAAAAAGTGGTGATGAAGAACTCTTTAGGGAACATTGTGGTGAAATACGATGAATAACAATGAGAAATTGAAGCTGGAGATGCCTAGGGCTAAGAAAGCAATAGAACTCGTTTCCCAACCAAGCTCGCGCAAACAAACACACTGGAACGATGGGAAACGGGCCAGGGGGAAAAGACCAAAAGAACAGCCTAGGCAAGGGATACACTTGTAAATATTTTCTGTAAATAATTTTTTGTACACTTTTCGTAAATAATATATAATAAAAAAAAGAAATAAATAATAAATGAGGGACTTTTGTGCTTAAAAGAGTTTCCCCACTTTCAAAATTCAAAATCCTTTTCAAATTCAATATTCCTAGGTCTACATCTCTTCCCTAGGGTCAAACTCATTTTCAAAATTCCAAGTCCCTAGGGTAAATTCACTTTTAACCTTGGGATAAAAGTGGGATTCTCATATTTTTTTTCCTCCCTATAAATAATCTCTCTACCCTACCCTTCCTCCCTCAAACGAAAACATCATCTCAGATCTGCAGCCCTCTCCTCAAGCATAGCCTTCAGTATTTTTCTCTTCCACAGAACTCTTCTGTTTGCTGCGATCACGCGACCAGTGCCGCAGATCCGCGGCTCTCCTGAACTCTCTGGAGCACCGAAAAATTTCTGGCCGGTCGATTCCTTTCTCTGGTGGCCGATCTAGTGCACGATCAACAGAATTCTTCTTCCTGAGCCCTCTGCACACCCGATTTTGAATTCCCCCCACGAACTCCGGGGGCGGTTTGATCTTTCATCTCTTGATCCATTGCTTTAAATTACACTATTATACATGGCCCCAAATCTGTTTGTGGAAAAAGATTTTTCAAAAACTCTGAATGATCATGCTGGGTATGGACACATATTTGTTGATCGATTACATGCATGGGATTGGTATTCTCTGGTATATGATAACAGTGAAAATGATGCATATTACTGTCCTGACTTAGTCACTACATTTTATAATGCACTCGATCATGCATCTGTTAGTTATGAGACGTACCAATTCGTAGTCCATATGCCGTTAGGTGACATCTTTATCACAGTTCCTCTCATTGAGGAAATTACTAATGTTCCAAGTCACCCCCAGCATAGCGACCCCTTGCCACTGATAGACTACATGACAATCATGGGGGCTCGCTGCACAGAGCAGGACCGTGGGATAAAGGCTAGCACCACGTTTAGAAATGTGCACTGCGTTGGACGCTGGATCCAACGCAACATCTTAGGGATAGACCACACCACAACCCTTAACAGACCTGTGTTGCAAATAATACATGATTTGATGACTCGGCAACACACTGTCTGTTTAAATAAGACCATCTTCCATGCGATCATAGCCAATTCCTCCCGCACTAGGGGTGCCAAACACTCCCATCCCATCTTGATTACACGTCTGTGTAGGACTTTCCTACCAGACGATGTCTTTGATTCCTTTGACCGGGTGTTTGTCACACCAGAGAGACCTGCCAGTTCATATAACAATTGTTTGCACGCGGTTTGGACTCCTAGTGTCCAACCCGAAGATATACCGGTAGAGTCCTCTGAGGAAAGTTTTGAGGAAGAAGATGAGCCTGAATTTTGGCGGCAGGATCCCCCAAGTGATTCACGTGCCTTCATGTCCACCATCTGGAAGGGCATGAAGAAGATTTTCAAGGGACAAGTGAGACTTAGGAAGAAGGTAGAGGAGCAATCCTCTAGGTTGGATAATATCGAGGGTGCGCTGAGACGATCACAGTCGGCTGAACCTAGCACCACCACTGGTCCAAAACGACGGAGGGAGTAATTTCATACCTTTTACCTATTTCATGCATCTTTTTATCTTGCATACATTGAGGACAATGCATGAGATAGGTATGGGGGGTAGATTCTAACTTAGGATTTTCATTTTCTTTTTAGGACTTTTTATTTTCTAGGATTTTCATTTTCTTTTTAGGTTTTTATTTTCTTTTAAGATTTTACCTTTCTTTATAGATTTTCTATTTTCTTTTAGATTTTACATTTTAGAAAAAAATAAAAAATTTTATATATAAAAAAAATGAAGAAGAAATTCTTGATCCATGTTTAAAGAATCAAAACTTGACTTTAGGGATTAAGGAAGCTCTTAACTATGATTTCTAATTATAAGTCGAAAAGTGGAGTTTTGTTGGATTTTTAGGTTAAGTAATAAAGGATAAGAAAGATTACTAGATTTTAATTCTTTCTTTAAGATATGTACATTAAACATATTGAAGGGTTAATCAAAGACTTTGTGACTTTATTTACACATATATATAATAAAAGAAAAAAAGAAGAAAAAAAATGTGTATATAAATAAATAATAAATACTTAGCCACTAATTAAGCTAGTTAGTCGTGCCTTAAGAAGCATTGCCAATCACGCCTAAAGGTGGTTAAGTCCTTAAATTCCTTCGTGGCCTAGTTTACTCGAGTCCTCGAACCCTAGGGATGTTTTCTCATCTGGTGCCCTAAGACCGTCTGGTTTGGGAGTCATCGGTAAGAGGCTCGTTACAAGGGTAAATTAGAAAGCCTAAGGATGCTAAGGAAATGTAAATAAATAAATATTGTATATATAAATAAATAAAAAAAATGTGTTATATATATTAGTAAATAAATGAACTTAGTCTAAGAAAGATCCTTCATATTTATAGATGTATATATCCTAGGATTGATGCAAAATCCGGTTTTTGATCTTTTCCCTAAAAACTTAACCTAAATTGAAAACAAAACTCTAAATAGATACTTATAAGAGGAATGACAAGTTTAGGGTAACCTGAAACCTATAACTCAAGTTAGAATCTTTAAAACATGGATCAAAAATTTCACTAACACTTTTCCTTTTTCTTTATGGATTTTGTGGGTGCAATCCGCTGAAAACCCTCAGGAGACAACACTCCTCCTCTAGGGTAACCTAGAGGTTTAACGGCTTGTTGCACGTGCTCAGTGCAATCGTGTCACCTACGAAAGTGGTGTAATAATCTAGTTAGGTTTTTTTCTTTTTCTTTCTTTTTTGCTCGGGGACGAGCAAAAGCTAGGTATGGGGGTGTCATTATTATTCATTTTTGTATATTTTGCCGTATCCATACCATGCATATCATAAATAAAAATGTGATTTTTAATCTTTTTCTCTCTATTTTTGCAGGTCCATATTTTAATGGAGAAGAGGCCCATAATCCCTTTAATTATCAAAAATTAAAGGAGAATTAATCAAAGCCCAAAAGAGAGCCCAAGGGTTGAGCCCAAGACCTGGAGCCATCCACGCACCAGCTCAGACATTCCAGAAGGTCCACGTGGCTAACAACCTACGAGAAATCCACAACAGAAATCTCGGCCTCAACGGCCAAGATTCTGCCGCGGAAACGCGGCTCTGGCCGCGGTTCCGCGGCAGTTACAAGGCCGTTGAGCCCGAGATTCTTTCCAGCTGTCTGATACTGGAGCCTTTTTCTCTGAGGCTATAAATAGACCACCAGGGCCAGCGAAAGAAGGGAGGAGAGATTAGAGGATAGAGCTTGTATTTTGTAGGTTTTTCTCTAGGATTTTTATTGCTCTAGTTCTTCTTCTTCCTCCTAGAAATTTTGTGAGAGAGAGATTGAGAGAGAGAGAAAGCTTGTGTAAACCAAGGTGTGACAACTTGTGAAGTAAGGATTAATCCAATCTCCTTTCTCTACTTGAGCAATTTCTAGTACTTTACTTGCATTCTTTCATTCAAGCTTTACTTTCCTTGCACTTTTATTCATGAATTGCTTTTCTTTTCTTGTAATGGATAGTAGCTAACTTCTTCTAACATGACTAGCTTACCACTAACATTGCTAACTTCTAACTCTTTGGTGATTGCTAATTTTTCATCTTGCAATTGTTGAGTCTTTTTCATCCCTGATGGGTTACTTTCATGCTTGGCAAGCTCTTGTTCTATTTCCATATGATTCATGTGTGCCTCATTTAGAGCCTTGTCTTTAGAACAAGTGCCTTGATGGAACATGGAGATGGATCACCAAACATATGCTATTTGTTGTACAGCTTCATTACTTCAATGCTAACTTGTTGTATTTGCCTTGAATGACTAATGAATGTTGTATCTTCTTCCTTAGCATCCCTTGAGTGTCACTCCTCGAGTCCACCATTGAAATTCTATCTTGAGAGCCGATGAAATCAATGAGGCTACAAGACAAGTCCAAGAAGATCACACATCAATCAAGTGGGAAAGTAACTAGACCAACACGCAAGACATACCTATGCCGATGAATCAACATGAGGCAAGCATCACCATAACGGAGTCTAGTAAGTTAGCAATTTAGAAAGGTAGCTAGTCATGGTTTTTCACATCTTAAAGTCTTTTACAAAGTTCTCCTTCTTTTAGTTTTCTTTCCAAAGCAAATCTTGTTTTCTAATTCTTTTCATTTTCTTTCCATCATGCACAAATCCACAAATTCTTTTACTTTTTTTTTCCAATTCATTTTCATTCTTTTAAGACAAAGAAGAATCTTCGTTTTCCATCTTCAATACTAAACCGTAACGCTTCCATCGCAAGCTCTCCCTGAGAATCGACCCGTATAGCCTATGCTACTACGGTGATTCGGAAAGAGTACATTAAGCATTATAAATACATTTCGGAGTAAGTAAGCACTACAAGGTTGTCTCTAAACCTTCTCTCTTTTGTTGAATATCTGTGCAATTATACTCCACTACTCTTTCCTTATCACTTCTCCAGAAGAGCCAACTCTGCCTCACACGGGAAGTATTCTTCATAGGGAAGAGACCCAAAAGGCAGAGCAAAGACTTCCCACATCTCATGTAAGGCCATACCCAACTCACCGACTGGGGTGAAGAAAGTCCCCAAAGATGGGCAATACAATTCAAAGATGGCGTAGAAGCACGCCACGTTCATCTCAATACCGTAGCAGGTCGCCCTGACGGCCTCATAGAGGTTCAGCCTCTCCAAATCCTCCTCGAAATGAGCAAGAATGTATACAGTTAAATCCCTCCACCATGCCTTCGGAGGGTGAATCCAGCCTGGAGTCCTGAAGTCAGTAGCTGGGTAGTTCCCATTGACCTTGCAGAATTGGTTGCCAAAGGTCAGCGCCACTGCCGGATTTTCTCCCACTGGGATCTCTCGTGACACATTCCCAGGATGTAGACCCATTATGCAACGAGGAGGCCCCGCTCTTGCATAACTAGGAGATTGAAGCATCAATTTTCCTATTTGGACAGAGTCAGTATTTCGGCTCACATCCCATGCCATCTTCCGATCTTGCGTCACGCACTGGAAGGAAGATAAAGAAAAATGTCGCTTGGTGGAAGGAAGGTAGAACTTCTCATCACCCAATTGGAAGATCCATTGCCCTTCTCCGGCCTATAGTTGGTGATCAGGATCTGGCACGGCATCCCCAAACATGAAGTCAGGCTTCCTATAAGTCCGACGGTCAACATCTTCAAGAGGAGCCGTAGTCAGAATACTCCTCGTGGTGTGCTGGTCACTACCATAAATAAGCATGTCTCGAACAAGAGAACTCTGCTCACTAAACAGAGAAGCTTGCCCTTGAAATTGCAAGCTGATATTGCCATCAACTCCGCTGGTCATCCCAAACAGATTGTTCAAGGGACCGGGAATGTAGTGCACTGCAAGAACAAAACGAACTATGATTAGTTCACCAGCCAAGCGAACATGAAGACATAAATTTCACCAAGACATAGTCTCGCCCAGTGAGCAAAGCCAGCAAGGCAGTAGCTTCAACAAAGCTTAATCTCGCGGACAAGTCTGCATTTTGCAGAAAATGTCCAAGGATTAACTTCGCTTAAGCAGAAAGTGGTATAACCCTAAGGGCTGATGCCATCAAAAGGGCATTATGGTCAAAAAAAAACCATTCTTGACGGCCATGATCGAAGAGGCAGACCCATATCCTGTTCCTCAACAGGACGAAGACAGCCCAAGCAATAGCTTCGTACGGAAGCTTAGACAAGAACTGTTCAGTTCTTAGTTCCCCGTCCAAGAATATAAGGGAAATTCAGGGAAACAGATTCCCTAATAAAAATAGATCATGTTCGATCATTCTGATAGCCAAATATCAGCCTTAAAAGAGAGACCGCAGTCTCTGATAAGAAGGAAAAGTCCCTTACCGGCGATTGGTCGCTCCTTGACCGGAGGAGGAGAAGGACCCTCCATTCCAGAAGTTGCCACTTCTTTCCCCGCTCGTCTTTTGGGCGCCATTGAAAGGCTGCGGAAGCTTTCAAACTTTTTGAATGGAAAGGAAAGAGGAAGAAGAAGAATCAAAAGTTCTCTGAAAAAAAGATCTATTCTTTCTCAGCCCGATCGGGCTTTTATAGGCCGATGAGCGCCTGAAACGACGCCTCGAAAAGTGTACAGGCTGTCGTTTCAAATTAATTTGAAACGCCGCCTAAAGCGCCTTCCCGAGAAGCGCTGCTTCAGCCACTAAGTCTTAACCTCGCCAATGAGTCAAAGTGCGAACTTCGCACAAGTTCATCAAGAACTTCGCCAAAAGGGTTGCCTTAGCCCGCTAAAGGCACAGTTCGCCGATATGCCAGCATCATGCGAAGCTCATTCAAAAAGGACCCTGTCCTTAACTCTGCACAAAGTTTAGCCCCGCTATGGCCAAATTCTCAATGAAGACAGGCAAAAATCAGATGAGCAGAAGAAGAACTTTCATTGATTCAAGAGGAAAGGTACATTGATACTACATCAAAGTTGTATTTCATACAACACATTCAGTTGCTCAACAGGATCATTTGCGCAAAAGGCATACAAGTGGTTTTATCTGCTTCCAAACCAGACCAACTGGACACGAAAGGCCTTCCTCCTGCACAAGGCGTAACCAGTTGTGCCACAAGGACGGGGCCATAATCTTCCACATAATGGCAGATTTTGCCACCAGGAAGCTGGATCACCTTTGATGAAAATTGGCAATGAACTTATCACCGCCAACACGATAGATCACCTATAATGGGAATTGGCAGTGATGTCAGTGATCTCACAGGTGTAACATCCGCCTTCCCGAAGTGGAACATCTCGGATAAGCGGCTACCAGCCTCACCTTAGAACGAATCATCTCGGATAAGAGGCTGCCAACAGCCTCTGGGACATACATCAGCTGCCCCAAGTTGTTCCTCCTGCTTAAAAGTAAAGCTTCAACCGGGGAAGCATAAGGCAACTTTTTGGTCTCTTTCATCAAGACACAAGATCAGCGAATATAGCTCGCTGCAATACAAAATTGGAGCAAGTTAGCAGTTAAACACAGAAGACACTGCAAAAGCGCTAAAGCCGAATTCTCTAGGGCAAAGCAATCCGATTTCAGTGATTGTAGTTCATTTTTGCATCATCTTCCACCTCTTTACCATGCATAATATCAATAAAAATCTGTTTTTACTCTTTTTCTCTCTATTTTTGCAGGTCCATATTTTAATGGAGAGAGGCTCATAAATCCATGTAATTAGCAAGAATTAAAGGGGATTAAGCCAAAGCCCAAAAGAGAGCCCAAGAGTTGAGCCCAGGATCTGAATCACCCACGTATCCAGTCAGCATTCTAGAAGATCCATGTGGCTAACAACCTGCAACAAACTCGCAACAGAAATCGTTAGCGCAACGGCCAAGATTCTGCCGCGGAAACGCGGCTCTGGCCGCGGATCCGCGGCAGTTATCTGGCCGTTGAGCCAGCGATTGATCCCCAACCGTCTGGATTCTGGAGCCTTCTCCTCTGAGGCCTATAAATAGACCATCAGGGCCAGTGAGAGAAGAGGAGGAGATATTAGAGGATAGAGCTTGTATTTTGTAGGTTTTTCTCTAGGATTTTTATTGCTCTAGTTCTTCTTCTTCCTCCTAGAAATTTTGTGAGAGAGAGATTGAGAGAGAGAGAAAGCTTGTGTAAACCAAGGTGTGACAACTTGTGAAGCAAGGATTAATCCAATCTCCTTTCTCTACTTGAGCAATTTCTGGTACTTTACTTGCATTCTTTCATTAAAGCTTTACTTTCCTTGCACTTTTATTCATGAATTGCTTTTCTTTTCTTGTAATGGCTAGTAGCTAACTTCTTCTAACATGACTAGCTGACCACTAACATTGCTAACTTCTAACTCTTGGGTGATTGCTAATTTTTCATCTTGCAATTGTTGAGTCTTTTTCATCCCCGATGGGTTACTTTCATGCTTGGCAAGCTCTTGTTGTAATTCCATATGATTCATGTGTGCCTCATTTAGAGCCTTGTCTTTAGAACAAGTGCCTTGATGGAACATGGAGATGGATCACCAAACATATGCTATTTGTTGTACAACTTCATTACTTCAATGCTAACTTGTTGTATTTGCCTTGAATGACTAATGAATGTTGTATCTTCTTCCTTAGCATCCCTTGAGTGTCACTCCTCGAGTCCACCATTGAAATTCTATCTTGAGAGCCGATGAAATCAATGAGGCTACAAGACAAGTCCAAGAAGATCACCCATCAATCAAGTGGGAAAGTAACTAAACCAACACGCAAGACATACATATGCCGATGAATCAACATGAGGCAAGCATCACCATAACGGAGTCTAGTAAGTTAGCAATTTAGAAAGGTAGCTAGTAATGGTTTTTCAAATCTTTAAGTCTTTTACAAAGTTCTCCTTCTTTTAGTTTTCTTTCCAAAGCAAATCTTGTTTTCTAATTCTTTTCATTTTCTTTCCATCATGCACAAATCCACAAATTCTTTTATCTCTTTTTCCATTTCTTTTTCATTCTTTTAAAAACAAAGAAGAACCTTCGTTTTCCATCTTCAATACCAAACCGTAACGATTCCATCACAAGCTCTCCCTGAGAATCGACTCGTATAGCCTATGCTATTACGGTGATTTGGAAAGAGTACATCAATCATTATAAATACATTTCGGAGTAAGTAAGCACTACAAGGTTGTCTCTAAACCTTCTCTCTATTGTTGAATATCTGCGTGCGAATTCTACACTCCCACTACTCTCCTTTTTCCTTAATCAAATTTTTGGCGCCGTTGCCGGGGAGAGCAACAGTTTTGATTCGATTGAAGAACTAAACGAACTTTCTTCTCTGTTGCAGGTTACAGGTGAAGAAACAGGAAAACTAGCATTGCAGTGACATATAAGTGGCTCTGGGCCTCTGCTCTCGAAAGCAGAGACCAGTTGCCCTCTGATTTGCCGCGATTCCACGTCCAATGTCGCGGATCCGCGGCAAAGAAGAGTGAACTACTAATCTGTTTTGTGCAGGGTTGCTTGCTCTGCAAAAATACAGCTACTGCAGTACTTAATTCTTGTATGCTTCACCATATTCCTGCTAATAATCAACAGTAAAATATTGGTTGCAAAGTTAAAAATTGATTAGACGTTTGCATTTATAGGCACATGTCTTTTCAATTCTTTTACTTTACTGTTGAAGAGTGCTGGAGCAAGGTACGTGTGCATTGCATATCGATTAGGACTCACTCCTTGTTTGATTTATTTCGCTTTGAGTGAACCTTATTTGCTTATAACTGTACACTTGCACCAAACTGATTTTAAGGGCATCACCCATAAATAAGATAAGGTGGGGGATTTCATCACCCTTTCCTTGGCCCAAAAATCATTTTCCAAGCACTCACAATCCCAAGCTTGTAAATAAAATCTGATAGACGTTGGCCCTAGGGACATCCGGACTCAGTAGGAGATCGGCCGAAGTTGGAAGTTGATTTTGATTCATACTCCGGTGAAATCAGTGTCTAAGGCAGGGGATTAAGAGGTTAAGCCTCGAAGATACCGTGGTTTGGCGTAATTAAGGCCCATTGCTTACGCACGGATACCTCCCACCGTATTTTGCCCCTACCTGGCTGATTAGCTGTGGTCTGATTCAAGCAACAACCTTCTTTGGTCCATCGAACAGTTAGGAGTCGTCTAGGTCCAGGAACCCTAGATAGCTTGAGATTGATTTTTCTTTTATTGTTTGTTATTTTCATTTTTCTTTTTCGCTGGTGTGATCGGTGCCGTTGTTTGTGACTGTATATGCGAGAGTGGTACCGGGATTCAAATTCTGCAAGACTTGTTAGACTTTCTACACTTGCACATACACCACCACTTGACATTATGGAAAACAACGTTTCGCTTCAAGATAGATTCTACCCGATTCGCACTTCGCTTCCTTCATGCATTCTTCTCCCTGAACCCAATGGAAATCACTTTGAGCTGAAACCACAATTCATCAATACACTTCCCCGATTTCATGGTCTAGAGTCTGAGGACGCGTACTTCTTCATTCGAGAGTTTGAAGAAGTATGCGTAATGATGAGAATTTCCCAATTGACCGAGGATGCTGTTAGGTTAAGGTTCATACCGTTTGCACTGAAGATTTAGCTAAGAAATGGCTTTACAATCTTCCCGCCAATTCGATATCTTCATAGGATGATTTTGTAAAAGTCTTTCTTAAGAAATTTTATCCCATCCACAAGACAGCCCTCATGAGAAAAAACATAATGCAATTCAAGCAGGACCAAATGAACCCTTCTGGAAGTATCTTGAACGCTTTAAAGACCTTCTAGCCCAATGTCCTCATCACGGCATAGAGAAATGGCGTCAATGCCAGATTATCTATGACGGTCTAGATTACCAAACGAAAACACTCCTTGAATCCATGTGCCAAGGGGAATTTTTAAAGAAAGATGAGCACCAGGGGTGGGATCTCTTTGAAGCCTTAGCTGAGAAAACCATTTAGTAGGAGTCATGCCCTGATAAACCCACTCCCACTACTTCCAGAACCGGGATGCACTCGATAGAATCCTCCATAGTAGCTTGATTAGGAAAGAGATGTTGTGAAGTTCTTGCACAAATATTTAACAAAGAAAGAAGGTTTAGAAACAACCTTGTGTGCTCTTGATCACTCCACAAATGTATTCAATGATTGATGTATCCTTTCCAATCTCCGTTATAGCAATGGCTATACCGGGTCGATTCTCGAGGAGAGCTCACGATAGAAGTTTTACGGTTTGTAGTGAAGAAATTAAAACGAAGATTCTTCTTTGTATTTACACAAATTCAAGAAGCATGGAAAAGAAAATTAAAGAAGTGGTGGATTTGTGCATTATGAAAAAGAAATCAAAAGAACTTTGGCGAAGTGTATTGCTTAAGAAAAGAAGCTAGTAAAAAAAATGTTGGAAAACTTTAGATGAGAAAGTACATGGCTAGCTAACTTTACTTCACTAACTTACTATACTCAATGGTGATGCTTGATTGCCTCATGTTGATTCATTGGCAATAGAGATTACTTTGCTTGTTTGTTCAAGTACTTTACCTTTTTGAAGATGAGTGTTCTCTTATTCTTAGCTTGAAGCCTCATATTGATTCATTGGCTCTCTAGATAGATTTTCAATGATGAACTCTAGGATTGGTACTCAAGGGATGCTAAGTTAGAAGAATCAACATTCATTTAAACATTCAAGACATAACAACAAATTAGCTTGAAGTAAAGAAGTTGTTCTACAAGTAGCACATGTTTGGTGATCCATCTCCATGTTCCATCAAGGCTCTTGTTCTAGACAAGGCTCTAAATGAGGCACACATGAGTCATATGGAGTTTGAACAAGCATTTACCAAGGGAAAGCAACTCTACTTCCTTGGAAAGCAAAAGAAACTCTAACAATGCAAGTATAGAAATTTGCAATCATCCAAAGAGATAGAAGTTAGCTAGGTGAGTTGTTAGCTAGCCATGCAATAGAGATTTAGCTATCCATTACACAAGAAACAAAGCAACAATTCATGATGTAAAGCAAAGAGAAGTAAAGCAATGGAAATGCACTAGAATGAAAACAAGAAAGTAAAGCAAAGTAGAGCAACGTACTAGAGCTTGTAAAGAGAAGAATGAAGCTTTGATTAATCCTTGTTTACAAGTAATGTCACCTCCTTGCTTACAAGCTTTCAACAGCACTCTCTTTCTCTCTTTGACAAAATCTCTAGGAGGAAGAAGATGGAGACTAAAACCTAGGAGAATACTAAAACAAAATACAAGAGTTTCCCCTAATTTCTCCTCTCTCTTCTCTGCTCTCTCTTGAAGACCCTGGTCATGTATTTATAGCCCTCAGTGAGAATCATCTAGAGCCCTGGCCGTTGGCGCAAAATCCGGGATTTAACAGAATCATAACTGTCGCAATTTGGCGGGAAAATCTTGGATTTGGCGGCAAAATCTGGGCCGTTGAGGCCAGATTTTCTGTTGTGAGTTTGTTGCGAGGTTGTTATCCACGTGGCCTTCTGGAAGATTGAGTTGGCGCGCGGATCTCTCTTGATTCTGGATTCAAATCTTGGGTTCTTTTGGGCTTTGAATTAATCTCTTTAATTATTGCTAATTAAAGAGATTTTTGGGCTTTTTCTCTTTTAGATGTGGACCTGCAAAAATAGAGAGAAAAGGATTAAAAATCACATTTTTATTTACAATTTGCATGGTATGGAAGTGGTAAAATATGCAAATATGTATAACAATCACACCCCCATACCTAGCTTTTGCTCGTCCTCGAGCAAAAGGAAGAAAAAAGAAAGAAAAAATCCTAACTAGTTTATTACACCACTTTCGTAGGTGACACGATTGCACTGAGCGCGTGCAATAAGCCGTTAAACCTCTAGGTTACCCTAGAGGAGGAGTGTTGTCTCCTGAGGGTTTTCAGCGGATTGCACCCACAAAATCCATAAAGAAAATAAAAGGGTTAGTGAAAATTTTGATCCATGCTTTAAAGATTCCAACTTGAGCTATAGGTTTCAGGTTACCCTAATCTTTTCATTCCTCTTATAAGCGTCTATTTAGAGTTTTGTTTTCAACTTAGGTTAAGTTTTTAGGGAAAAGATCAAAAAATCGGATTTTGCATAAATCCTAGGATATATACATCTATAAATATGAAGGATCTTTCTTAGACTAAGTTCATTTATTTACTAATATATATAACATTTTTTTTTCTTTTTTTTTTATATACAATGTTTATTTATTTACATTTCCTTAGCATCCTTAGGCTTTCTAGTTTACCCTTGTAACGAGTCTCTTACTGATGACTCCCAAACCAGACGGTCTTAGGGCACCAGATGAGAAAACATCCCTCGGGTTCGATGACTCAAGTAAACTAGGCCACGAAGGAATTTAAGGACTTAACCACCTTTAGGCGTGATCGGCAATGCTTCTTGAGGCACGACTAACCAGCTTAATCAGTGGCTAAGTATTTATTATTTATTTATATACATCTTTTTCTTCTATATATATTTTTTTTATTATATATATATGTAACTAAAATCACAAAGTCTTTGATTAATCCTTCAATATGTTTAATGTATATATCCTAAAGAAAGAATTAAAATCTAGTAATTTTTCTAATCCTTTATTACTTAACCTAAAAATCTAACAAAACTCCTCTTTTCCACTTATAATTAGAAATCTTAGTTAAGAGCTTCCTTAATCCCTAAATTTCAAGTTTGATTCTTTAAACATGGATCAAGAATTTCCTTTTTTTTCTATTTTTTTATATTTTTCTAAGAAAAGTAAAATCTAAAAAGAAAGGTAAAACCTAAAAAGAAAGTGAAAATCCTAAAAAATAAAAGGCCTAAAAAGAAAATGAAAAATCCTATGTTAGCATCTACCCCCCATACCTATCTCATGCATTGTCCTCAATGTATGAAAGATGAAATGATGCATGAAATAGGTAAAGGATAAAGCTACTCCCTCTGTCGCTTTGGACCCGATGTGGTGCTAGGTCCAGCCGACTGTGATCTCCTCAACGCTGCCTCCATACCTTCTAATCGAGAGGATTGCTCCTCTACCTTTTTCCTAAGCCGGACCTGCCCCCTAAATATCTTCTTCATGCCCTTCCAGATGGTGGACATGAAGGCTCTTGATTCTGTTGGGGGTCCTGCCTCCAAAAATATGGCTCATCTATCACCTCTAGGCTTTCCTCCGAAGAGGACTCCACAGGTACATCCTCAGGCTGGGCACTGGGTGTCCAGAGTGCCTGCAAGCAACCATTATATGAGCTTGTGGGTCTCTCTACAGTAACAGGCACTCGGTCAAATGTATTAAAGACAGCGTCTGATATGAAATGTTTACACAGACGTGTGATTAAGATTGAATGGGAATGCTTTGCACCCCGAGTGCGGGAGGAATTTTCAAGAATGGCATGGAAGATGGCCCTATTCAAACAGACTGTGTGGTTTCGTGTCATTAAATCATGGATTATTTGTAACACGGGTCTGTTAAAGGATGATTGATGGTCAAGCCCAAAAATGTTGCGTTGGACCCAGCGTCCAATGCAATGAACATTTCTAAAAGTCGTGTTGGCTTTGAGCCCACGGTCCTGTATTGTGCAGCGGACTCCCATGATGGTTATGTAATCTAGCAATGGCAAGGGGTCGCTATGGTGGGGATGAATGGGGACATCAGTGATTTCAGCAATGAGTGGGATTGTGACAAGGATGTCACCGAATGGCATGTGTACTACAAATTGGTGCGTGTCAAAATTCACAGATGCATGATCAATTGAATTATAAAAAGTAGTGACAAGATCAGGGCAATAATATGCATCGTAGTCATTGTTATCATAAACCAAAGAGTACCAATTCCATGCACATATTCTATCCACAAAGATGTGCCCATACCCCCCACTATCATTCAAAAGTATGGAAAAATCCCTTTCTACAAACAAATTCGGGGCCATGTATGATAATGGAATTAAAGCAAAGGATTTAAGTATGAGAAATCAAACCACCCCCGGAGATCGTGGGGGAAAATCCAAAAACAGATGTGCAGAAGGCACCCGGGACAGAATCTGGAAGAATGTCTCTGGATCTGCCACCAGAAGAATAAATCAGCCGACCAAAATTTTTCAGAGCACCAGAGGTGGCCGGAGTGCGGCGGATTGGCGGCTGAAGATGGGAAATTGCGGCAGTGCAGAGGTTCCAGGTGAAGGGAAAATTTGGCAGAGGTCGGCTCGGGAAGAAGGAGTTCAGATCTGAGAGGATTTGTGCGTTTGAGGGAGGAAGGGTAGGTGAAGAGAGTATTTATAGGGGTAGGTAGAATGAAATTTCCAAATTTAGCCCTAGGTCAAAAGTGTATTTACAACCCTAGGAAAAGGAAAATGAATGGAATCCTAGGGAAGATAGAATCCTAGGAATTTGAAACTCTTTGAAGCACAAAAATCCCTCATTTTTTTTCATTTATTATTTATTATTTACAAAAGTGAAAAAGAAAATTATTTACAAGAGTGGTCCCAAAATGATATGCAGGGAAATTCTCGGGAAACTATACAGATGGAATGGTCACAGATAAACTGGGTCGCAAAGACCCAATTCATGAACTTCTTGTGACACAAATTCAGTGGTAAGGAATGGCTTTAAACGTTGACCGTTCACAGTGAATTTGTTGCCATTATTTGGGTCAAGAATCTCGATCGCACCGTGTGAGAAGACTCTATGTACTATGTATGGTCCTGACCACCTGGTTCTCAATTTACCAGGGAAAAGGTGGAGTCGTGAATTGTACAATAGAACCTTTTGTCCTAAGACAAAAATTTTTCGGTGAATGGATCTATCGTGAAAAAGTTTGGTTCTGTGTTTTGTGATCCGAGCATTGTCATATACTTCGTTTCTTAGCTCTTCAAGCTCGGATATCTGCAACTTCCTTAAAGCACCGGCTTTATCCAAATCCAAGTTCAGCTGCTTTAAAGCCCACATAGCTCGGTGTTCTAATTCCACAGGCAAGTGACAAGGTTTTCCAAATACAACTCGATATGGAGACATACCGAGGACAGTTTTGTAAGCAGTCCTGTATGCCCATAAGGCATCAGTGAGTTTGATGGACCAATCCTTACGGTTCTGTCCTACAGTTTTCTCCAAGATGAGTTTTATTTGTCTATTCGTGACTTCTACTTGCCCGTTGGTTTGAGGATGGTATGCCGTGGATAATTTGTGAGAAATAGAGTATTTACGCATCAGGGCTTCAAAAACCCGATTACAAAAATGACTCCCTTTATCGCTTATTATCGCACGGGGGGCTCCGAAGCGAGAGATGATGTAGTCTCGAAAAAACTTGATGACAACATGGTTGTCATTTGTCCTTGTTGGAATTGCTTCAGCCCATTTGGAAACATAATCTACGGCTACCAAAATGTATTGGTTACCGTAGGACAGAGGAAAGGGTCCCATAAAATCGATGCCCCAGAGGTCAAAAATTTCGACTTCCAAGATGGGTGTAAGAGGCATCATGTCTCTCTGAGTGATACGACCCGTCATTTGACACCTATCACATAGCTTGCAAAAAGTATATGCATCCTTAAAAAAAGTGTGCCTGTAGAATCCACTCTGAAGCACTTTCTCAGCAGTTTTCCGTGGACCAAAATGTCCACCGCAAGCTAGCTTGTGACAAAATGTCAAAACACTCTGATGTTCATCCTCAGGAATGCACCTACGTATTATTTGGTCAGGACAATATTTGAATAAATACGGTTCATCCCAAAAGAAGAACCGCATTTGACGCATGAAACTGTGTTTTTCCTGGCCTGACCAATGAGAAGGTATTTGCCTGGTAGCAAGGTAATTCACTATGTCAGCATACCAAGGCTCTCCACATATCTCAAAAATGTGTTCGTCAGGAAAATTGTCATTAATCGGTATTCTCTCCTTAGGTGCATTTGGGATTCTCGACAAGTGATCAGCTACCACATTCTCAACCCCCTTTTTATCTTTAATCTCCAAATCAAACTCTTGCAAAAGAAGTATCCATCGAATAAGTCTTGCCTTAGCATCTTTCTTTTGCATTAAGTACTTTAGGGCGGAGTGATCAGTAAAAATAATTGTCCTGGACCTTAGCAGATATTGGCGAAACTTCTCCAACGCAAAGACAACCGCTAAAAATTCCTTTTCAGTAGTTGTATAATTGAGTTGGGCATCATTCAGCGTTCTGCTAGCATAATAGATTACGTGTTGCCTAGTATCGATACGCTGCCCTAAAACAGCGCCTATAGCAAAGTCAGAGGCATCACACATAATCTCAAAAGGCTTGGTCCAATCTGGTGCAGAGATGATCGGTGCTGAGACAAGTCTATTCTTAAGCTCCTTCCATGATTTTTGACATTCCTCATCAAATATAAAGGGTACATCCTTTCCTAAGAGATTTGTCAAGGGTCTTGCAATGTTGCTAAACCCTTGAATAAATCGCCTATAGAAGCCGGCGTGCCCTAAAAATGATCTAATGTCCTTTAAGCATGTTGGTTCAGTGAGCTTCGTTATGACTTCCACCTTAGACTTGTCCACCTCAATTCCTATACTTGATACCTTGTGCCCAAGAACAATTCCTTGCTTGACCATAAAGTGACACTTTTCCCAGTTAAGTGTCAAATTTTTCTCCATACAGCGTTGTAAAACTAGCTTCAAATGGTACAAGCATTGCTCAAAGGAATCCCCATGAATCGAAAAATCATCCATAAAAATTTCTAAAAATTTCTCCACCATGTCTGAAAAAAGGCTCAACATGCAACGTTGAAACGTTGCGGGAGCATTGCATAGGCCGAAGGGCATCCTTCGGTATGCAAACGTTCCAAAAGGACAGGTGAAGGTAGTCTTATCTTGGTCCTCAGGAGCGATCGGGATTTGATTATATCCTGAATATCCATCCAGGAAACAGTAATACTCGTGTCCCGCTAATCTCTCTAGCATCTGGTCAATGAACGGAAGAGGAAAGTGGTCTTTACGTGTGGCAGTGTTCAACTTCCTGTAATCGATACAAACTCGAATCTTCGTTGGAAGACGTGTTTGTATCAATTCTTTATTCTCATTTTCCACCACAGTAAATCCTGCTTTCTTAGGCACAGCGTGAACTGGACTTACCCACTGACTATCGGATATGGGATAGATAATCCCATTGTCTAATAGTTTCAAGATCTCGTCTCTAACAGCTTCCTGCATGATTGGGTTAAGTCTACGCTGTGGGTCTCGTTTTGGCTTGGCATCTTCCGTCAAATGAATCCTATGTTGAACAATGGAAGGACTAATCCCCTTGATATCAGCCATGGTCCAACCAATGGCTTCTCTATTTTCCCTTAACACAGAAAGGAGATCCTCTTCTTGTTGTTCAGTGAGATTGGATGCAATTATTACAGGAAAGGATTCCTTCTCATCCAAGTACTTGTACTTGAGATGGTTGGGAAGAACCTTAAGATCAGAAGAAGGGACAAGCTCTATCACTGGTTGTTCATGGTGCAAGGGAAGAATAGGGATGGAATTAGTGGTCCTTTCAACATTTGATTCAACAATCTGATCAAGGTTGAAGTCATCAGACTCCAACTCAAATTCCGCTTCAGTCTCATACTCAACCTCCTCAACATGTTCACTAGTTAATCCCTCTATCAAGTTCACTTCGAAAGAGTCATTGTCCAAATCCCTTGGCTGCTTTCCCAGATGGAAAACATTCACCTCTTTTGTCATATCTCCGAAAGTTAGCCGCATTGATCCATTTCTACAGTTGATGATCGCATTTGCGGTGGCTAAGAAAGGTCGTCCGAGAATGACAGGTGTCTGTGCTCTGTGATTTTGTACGGGTTGTGTTTCAAGAACAACAAAGTCTACGGGGTAAATGAATTCCCCGACCCGTATTAAAACATCTGTAATCTCTCCCTTGGAAATCTTTACAGAGCGGTCAGCCAATTGTATAGTCATCTGGGTTGGACGAAGGTTGCCTAACCCTAACTGCTGATACACGGAAAAGGGGAGAAGATTGATGCTCGCGCCCAAGTCTAGCAAAGCCCTATTTATGGTGGTCTGCCCTATGATGCAAGAAATGGTTGGGCTCCCTGGATCTTTGTATTTCACAGGGATTGGACCATTGAGCAGTTCACTTATGTTGGAAGCCAAGAAGACTTTTTTAGGGACATTTGCTTTTCTCTTTTTGGTACACATTTCTTTTAGAAACTTGGCGTAAGATGGGACTTGTTGAATAGCATCAAGGAGAGGGACATTGATTTGTACTTGGTTGAATATCTCTCTTATCTTCTCCATGTGAGCATTCATCTTATGATTTGTGAGCCTATTTGGGAATGGGACAACAGGCTTGTATGTTTGCTCATCAACTTTCTCTTTTCCTTTGGACTGGGAAGTGGATGGTTGTGTGCTTGAAGAAGGACTATCTTGAATCGGTTGAATTGGAACAGAAGGTGGTGGTTTTGACACAGATTTGGGAGACTGATTTGAAACCTTATTATCTACATGCTTCCCAGATCTAAGGATTTGAATAGCTTGGCATTGGCTGGGGCCCAAGTCTTCAACTTCGTGCAGGGGAAAATGAGTTTTGGGATTGGGCACTGGTTGGCTAGGTAACATTCCTTTTTGTCGTTCAGTCAGAGAATTAGCCAACTGCCCTATCTGGATTTGCAATTTGTTCATGTCCTGCTGCTGATTGTTCATCATTGAAGCTTGGGTCTTAGATAAGGTCTCTATCATTTTCTCCAAATCAGAAATTCTCTTATCTGAAGGATTGGGTGGTGGATGCTGTTGATACTGGGGCTGAAAATTTGCTTGGTAAGGCACAGGATTTTGATATGACTGGAATCTTGGTGGACTTTGGTATGAATGGATATTTGGTGGGTTCTGGTGGTAAGTCGGTGGATGAGACTGAGCCGGGTATTGTTGTGGAAATGGTTGTCTCGGTTGCTCAGGACCAGACTGACTCCAAGAAAAGTTTGGATGGTTACGCCATCCCGGATTGTAAGTCTTGGAGTAAGGATTGTAAGTGGGTCTGGTGTATGCAGCATTCGTACTCTCCTGAAACATTTGAGTTTGATATACTGGACACTCCTCAAACAAATGATTCAGATCATGGCAGTAGGTACAACCCGGGTTTACCACAGGTGATGGGTTGACCTGATTAACAGCAGAATTTTCCCTTGACTCTAGCAACTCAATCCTCTTCATCAATTGGGTTATTTTAGCTTCTGCAGCTATTGAGGATTCTATGGAGTGTAAACCTGTTCTGGAAGTTGTGGGTGTGGGTTTCTCAGTACATGACTCCCACTGGACTGTCTTTTCAGCTAAAGCCTCAAAAGATCCCAACCTTGATCTTCATCCTTCTTTAAGAATTCTCCTTGACACATAGTTTCAAGGAGCGTCTTAGTCTGATAATCGAGCCCATCATAGATAATCTGGCACTGGCGCCATTTTTCTATACCGTGATGGGGACACAGGGCTAATAGGTCTTTGAAGCGCTCAAAGTACTTCCAGAATGGTTCATTGGCTTCTTGTTTGAATTGCATTATATTTTTCCTCATAAGGGCTGTCTTATGGATAGGATAAAACTTTTTAAGAAAGACCTTAACGAAATCATCCCAAGAAGAAATTGAGCTAACTGGGAGATTATAAAGCCACTTCTTAGCAATATCCTTAAGTGCGAAAGGTATAAACCTAAGTCTGACAGCATCCTCGGTTAACTGGGAAATTCTCATCATAAGGCATACTTCTTCAAACTCTCGGATGAAGAAGTATGCATCCTCAGATTCAAGGCCATGGAATCGTGGAAGAGTGTTTATGAACTGGGGCTTTAACTCAAAGTTACTTCCATTTGTGTTTGGGAGGAGAATGCAAGATGGAAGTGATGTGCGAATCGGATAGAACTTGTCTTGCAACGAAACGTTGTTGGTCATGATTGGAATTGTGTCGAGTGGTGGTGTATGTGCCAGTGTAGAGATTCTCATAAGCCTAGCAGAATTCGGATCTCGATACCACTCTTGCATACAAATTACACAATCAACGTGCACCGATCACACAGCGAAAAATGAAAAATAACAAACAAGAAAAAAGAAAAATCAATCCAAGCTTTCTAGGTTTCCTGGACCTAGACGACTCCTAACTTTAGATTGTCCACAGGAGGTTTGGTGTAGACTTTGACTATAAGCAAATCAGCCAGGGAAGGTCAAGGTTGGTGGGAGGTTTTCCGTCAGAGACGTTCCTTAATTAAGTAACCAGCAACCTTTGGGCTTTCGGCCCTCAACCCCTTTCCTAGACACTGATTTTACAAAAGTCACTTTCCAACACTTTTCCCCCTTAGGATAATCTCCTAAGTGAGTCCGGATGTCCCTAGGGCCAGCGTCTAGCAATTTTTATTTAGAAGCTTAAGATTGTGAGTGCTTGGGAAAATGATTTATGGGCTAAGGAAAGGGTGATAAAATCCCCACCTTATCTTCTTTATGGGTAATGCCCTTAAAGTTGATTTGTGCAAGTGTACAATATAACAAACAAGGTTCACTCAAAGCGTAATTAAATCAAGCAAAGAGTGAGTCCTAGTCTATATGCTATGCTTACGTACCTTGCCTCCAGCACTCTTCAACAGTAAAATTAAAGAAATTGAAAGACACGTGCCTAGAATGCAAATGTCTAAACAATTTTTTTAACTTTGCAACAAATTTTTTACTGTTGATTAGCAGATATAAGGTGAAGCATACAAGATTTTATGTATTGCAGCAGCTGTATTTTGCAGAGAAGCAAGCCCTGCAGAAAAGTGGTCAGTAGCCAACTCCTCCTTGCCGCAATTCTGCGGCAAAAGCCCAGAATTTGCGGCAATTCAGAGGGATCCTGGTCTCTGCTTTCGAGAGCAGAGGCCCAGGTCCACTTATATATTTCTGCAATGCAAATTTTCCTGTTTCTTCAACCTGTAACCTGCAACAGAGAAGAAGATTCGTTTAGTTCTTCACTTGAAATCAAAAACCGTTGCTCTCCCCAGCAACGGCGCCAAAAATTTGATTAGGAAAGAGATGTTGTGAAGTTCTTGCACAAATATTTAACAAAGAAAGAAGGTTTAGAAACAACCTTGTGTGCTCTTGATCACTCCACAAATGTATTCAATGATTGATGTATCCTTTCCAATCTCCGTTATAGCAATGGCTATACCGGGTCGATTCTCGAGGAGAGCTCACGATAGAAGTTTTACGGTTTGTAGTGAAGAAATGAAAACGAAGATTCTTCTTTGTATTTACACAAATTCAAGAAGCATGGAAAAGAAAATTAAAGAAGTGGTGGATTTGTGCATTATGAAAAAGAAATCAAAAGAACTTTGGCGAAGTGTATTGCTTAAGAAAAGAAGCTAGTAAAAAAAATGTTGGAAAACTTTAGATGAGAAAGTACATGGCTAGCTAACTTTACTTCACTAACTTACTATACTCAATGGTGATGCTTGATTGCCTCATGTTGATTCATTGGCAATAGAGATTACTTTGCTTGTTTGTTCAAGTACTTTACCTTTTGAAGATGAGTGTTCTCTTGTTCTTAGCTTGAAGCCTCATATTGATTCATTGGCTCTCTAGATAGATTTTCAATGATGAACTCTAGGATTGGTACTCAAGGGATGCTAAGTTAGAAGAATCAACATTCATTTAAACATTCAAGACATAACAACAAATTAGCTTGAAGTAAAGAAGTTGTTCTACAAGTAGCACATGTTTGGTGATCCATCTCCATGTTCCATCAAGGCTCTTGTTCTAGACAAGGCTCTAAATGAGGCACACATGAGTCATATGGAGTTTGAACAAGCATTTACCAAGGGAAAGCAACTCTACTTCCTTGGAAAGCAAAAGAAACTCTAACAATGCAAGTATAGAAATTTGCAATCATCCAAAAAGATAGAAGTTAGCTAGGTGAGTTGTTAGCTAGCCATGCAATAGAGATTTAGCTATCCATTACACAAGAAACAAAGCAACAATTCATGATGTAAAGCAAAGAGAAGTAAAGCAATGGAAATGCACTAGAATGAAAACAAGAAAGTAAAGCAAAGTAGAGCAACGTACTAGAGCTTGTAAAGAGAAGAATGAACTTTGATTAATCCTTGCTTACAAGTAATGTCACCTCCTTGCTTACAAGCTTTCAACAGCACTCTCTTTCTCTCTTTGACAAAATCTCTAGGAGGAAGAAGATGGAGACTAAAACCTAGGAGAATACTAAAACAAAATACAAGAGTTTCCCCTAATTTCTCCTCTCTCTTCTCTGCTCTCTCTTGAAGACCCTGGTCATGTATTTATAGCCCTCAGTGAGAATCATCTAGAGCCCTGGCCGTTGGCGCAAAATCTGTGATTTAACAGAATCATAACTGCCGTAATTTGGCGGGAAAATCTTGGATTTGGCGGCAAAATCTGGGCCGTTGAGGCCAGATTTTCTGTTGTGAGTTTGTTGCGAGGTTGTTATCTACGTGGCCTTCTGGAAGATTGAGTTGGCGTGCGGATCTCTCTTGATTCTGTATTCAAATCTTGGGTTCTTTTGGGCTTTGAATTAATCTCTTTAATCATTGCTAATTAAAGAGATTTTTGGGCTTTTTCTCTTTTAAGATGTGGACCTGCAAAAATAGAGAGAAAAGGATTAAAAATCACATTTTTATTTACAATATGCATGGTATGGAAGTGGTAAAATATGCAAATATGTATAACAATCACAGCTGAAGCAAAAATCACCCAATTGATGAAGAGGATAGAACTGCTTGAGTCTAGGGAACATTCTGTTGTCAGTCAGGTCAACCCATCACCTATGGTCAAACCGGGTTGTACCTACTGTCATGATCTCAACCATGTCTTTGAGGAGTGTCCATTATATCAGTCTCAATCGTATCAGGAGAACACGAATGCAGTGTTTACCAGACCCAATCACAATCCGTACTCCAACACATACAATCCGGGATGGCGAAACCATCCAAATTTTTCGTGGAGTCAGTCTGGTCCTGAGCAACATAGGCCACCATTTTCACATCCATATAATGCTCAGTCTCATCCACCCAGTTTCAATCGAAATACACCGAATTTTCATCCATACCAAAGTCCACCACAATCACAATCCTATCAAAATCCACCACACTACCAATCACAATTCCAGTCTCCATACCATCAACATCCACCCCAGAATGATTCAGAAATATCGGAGTTGAAGAAAATGTTAGAACCTTTGCAAAGGACTATCGTCAGGAGATGAATAAAGTACAGGTCCAAATTGGGCAATTGGCTAATTCTGTGAATGAAAGACAAAAAGGAATGTTACCAAGCCAGCCATTGCCAAATCCCAAACATCACTTCCCTTTGCATGAAGTGGAAGACACGGGCCCCAGTCAATGCCATGCTATTCATACCCTGAGATCTGGAAAATAGGTAGATAATAAGGTTTCTGATCAATCATCCCATCCAGCACCAAAGCCAACACCTCCAATCCAAATGCAACCAACTTCTGACAACCCATCTTCTAGTTCAGAGCCATCCACTTCAAAAGCCAAGGGTAAAAAAAAGGAAGATGAGCAACCTTATAAGCCTAGTGTACCATTTCCAAATAGGCTTACGAATCACAAGATAGATGCTCATATGGAGAAAATAAGAGAAATGTTTAATAAGGTCCAAATCAATGTCTCTCTTCTTGATGCAATCCAACAAGTGCCATCATATGCGAAATTCTTAAAGGAAATGTGCACCAAGAAGAGGAAAACACAAGTCCCTAAAAAAGTCTTCCTAGCATCCAACATCAATGAGTTGCTCACTGGGTCAATTCCGGAGAAATGCAAGGACCCAGGGAGCCCGACCATCACTTGCATCATAGGAAAGACTACCATCAATAGGCACTTCTTGATTTAGGGGCCAGCATCAATCTCCTACCTTTTTCTGTGTACCAACAATTAGGGTTAGGTGATCTCCGCTCTACCCAAATGACAATACAATTGGCTGATCGCTCTGTCAAGAAACCTAAGGGGGAAGTTCACGATGTCCTTGTCAGAGTTGGGGAGTTCATTTACCCTGTAGATTTTGTAATTCTTGAGACACACAACCTGTGTCTAACACTAATCATAGGGCTCAAACTCCTGTCATTTTGGGACGACCATTCCTGGCCACAGCAAATGCCATCATCAATTGCCGGAATGGATCAATGAGGATAACCTTTGGTAAACATGACTCGTGAAGTGAATGCCTTCCACACACAACCTCGTAAAACAAAAGATCAAACATTCGAGGTCAGCTTTGTTAGAGACAATTTGGAGGAAGAAAGTGAAGATTCAAAAGATGAGTCACAACTTTGTGATTCTCTTGAAATAGGAAATCCTGTTATCCGAGTACCCTTTCAGAAGGGAAAAGTTGATTTGGATATTTTTACTTTCAGGGAGCCAACTGTGAACGTATCCAATTCAAGAACCTCCAATTGATATATCATTTGAAGACCTCTTCGCTGACGAAATCATGTGCCTGGATGAGTCAACTCGGGGACGGTTAACTGATTGTACACTTTTGAAGGAAAATGTTGACCTGAGTTTTGAAGAGTTGTATGGAGAGGAGCTGGAATTTCTTGACATTGGAAGTAAAGAAATTCAAAGAGAAAAAAGTGGTGATGAAGAACTCTTTAGGGAACATTGTGGTGAAATGCGAATGAATAACAATGAGAAATTGAAGCTGGAGATGCCTAGGGCTAAGAAAGTAATAGAACTCGTTTCCCAACCAAGCTCGCGCAAACAAACACACTGGAACGATGGGAAACGGGCCAGGGGGAAAAGACCAAAAGAACAGCCTAGGCAAGGGATTCACTTGTAAATATTTTCTGTAAATAATTTTTTTGTACACTTTTCGTAAATAATAAATAATAATAATTAAAAAAAAAGAAATAAATAATAAATGAGGGACTTTTTTGCTTAAAAGAGTTTCCCCACTTTCAAAATTCAAAATCCTTTTCAAATTCAAAATTCCTAGGTCTACATCTCTTCCCTAGGGTCAAACTCATTTTCAAATTCTAAGTCCCTAGGGTAAATTCACTTTTAACCTTGGGATAAAAGTGGGATTCTCAAATTTTTTTCCCTTCTATAAATAGCCTCTCTACCTCACCCCTCCTCCCTCAAACGCAAATCCAATCTCAGATCTGAAAAGTTCCTTCAAGCACTGCCCTCTGAAAATTTTCTGCTTCCCAGAGTCCTCCTTCCTGCCGCGTTCCCGCGACCCCAGCCGCTGATCCGTGGCAGTCCTGAAGCCTCCTGCGCGCCGCCAAATTCTGCACCAGTCGATCTGAAGCGCTTGTGGCCGATCTGGTGCCAGAAACTTCATCAGCCTTTCCTGTACCCTCTGCAGAGATCGAATTTTTTTCCCCCCACGAATTCCGGGGGCGGTTCGAATTCTGATCTTTTCTTTTTATTGCTTTGATCTCAATTCATATCATGGCACCTAGCATTTTTTCTGAAAAAGACTTTGGGCGAAATTGTGTGATTCAAATGGATATCGGCACATGTTCTTAGACCGCATTAGGGCTTGGAATTGGTATACCTTAGTGTACGATAATGCTGAGAACGATATTTTTTACTGCCCGGACTTGGTAGCACTGTTTTACACATCGATTGACCATGCAACTGTAAATGTCCATACATACCAATTCACCGTACACATGTGATTAAGACGAGAAAGGTGTATGTAAATGTGTTCAATGTATCCCTTTCTTATCTCCGCTATAGCATAAGGCTATACCGAGTCGATTCTCAGGGAGTGCTAGCGATAGAAGCGTTACGAATCGTAGTGAAGAAATGTAAACGAAGTGTCTTCTATGCTCAATAGAATAAAACAATCATGGAACAAGAAATGAAAGAATGGATGAATATGTTCATGATGAAAGTGGAAAAGAAATCAAGATTGGATTTGTATTAACGCTAAAAAGAATGAAATGGAAGAAAACAAACCATGACTAGCTTACCTTACTACCTTACCAATACTTACTAAACTCCGTGATAGTGAAGGCGTGCCTCATGTTGTCACTCCATTGGCGTAGGTTTCGTCTTGCGTGTTGATCTAATTACTTTCTCATGTAGATGAAGGGTGGTTTAACCCATCGGAGAAGAGAAGACCATCCAACTTGCAAGATGAACTAAAGCAATCACCCATGAGTTAGTGAAGATGGCAAGGCTAGTGGTTAGCTAGTACATGGAGAAAGAATTAGCTACAAGCCATTAACAAATAAAAGTAAAGCATGAAGTAAAATTGCAAGGAAATAAAAGCATGAATTAAAGAAAGCAATTAAAGAAAGCAAGTAAACTAGAACCAAGCTCAAGTAGAGGAAGGAGAATGGATGAATCCTTGTTGCTTCAAGTTGTCACACCTTGATTACACAAGCTCTCTCTCTCACAATCTCTCTCTTTTACAAAGTATCTAGGGAAAGAGAAGAGGGACTAAAGAACTAAACCTAGAGAAAAACCTATGAAAATTACAACAACTAACAATTTCTCCTCTCTTCTCTGTTCAGTCTTTTCTCGCAGGTCTTTGCTCTGTATTTATAGGCTACAGAGAGAACTCTCCAGAAGAGGGACCAGCTGGCAGAATCTGGGGCTCAACGGCCCCAGATCTGCCGCGCGCGCGCGGCAAGGCGCGGCCTTGTTGAGTCCGTTGCGCAACAACTTTCTGTTGTGGGTTGTTACGAGTTTGTTCAGCTACTTGGACCTTCTGGAATCTTCAATTGGCGCGCAGATCGTAACTGAATCCAAATTCAAATCTTGGCTTTATCTTGATTTTGGATTTAATCCCTTTAATTATTGCTAATTAAAGTGATTATTGGGCTATCTCTCCATTAGAGTGTGTACCTGCAAATATATAGAGAAGATGAGTAAAAATCATATATTTATTACAAAAATGCATGGGAATAATGAGGTAAAATATGCAATATTGGATCACAATCACACCCCACACTTATTCTTTTGCTCGTCCCGAGCAAAAACAAAGAAAAAGAAAAGAATCCTAACTACCAATTTTATTACACCTCTTTCGCAGGTGACGCGATTGCACTGAGCATGTGCAACAAGCCGTTAAACCTCTAGGTTACCCTAGAGGAGGAGTGTTGTCTCCTGAGGGTTTTCAGCGGATTACACCCACAAAATCCATAAAGAAAGAAGACAAATGTTAGTGTTTTGAAAACGCATTTTGAACAAGAGACATGTTTACGAACTATTTTTGTAAAAATATAAGTGATCCTAGGTCATAAGTCCACCTATAATCATTCTTCCTTAAACTTAGTCTCCATGCAAGATCTTGTTTTTAATTAAGGTAAGAATTCAAAATTGGATTGAATATTTTATCTTTCATAAAACCTAGATAATATGCACACCGTGCTCGTGAAGATTTCTGGGATTTCAACTCCAACCATCAAGCCATTTATTTATTTATTTATTTTTCTTTTTCTCTTTTTTTTTCTTTTTCTTCCCTTAGTTTTCTTAGGCTTTCTAGTTTACCCATGTAACGAGCCTATAACCGATGACTCCCAAACCAGATGGTTCTAGGGCACCAGATGAGAAAACATCCCTCGGGTTAAAGGACTCGAGTGAAAAAGGCCACAAAGCTAAAGGGGATTATTTATAATCACCGTTAGGCGTGAATAATCATGCTTCTTGAGGCACAATTATCCAGCTTAATAAGTGAGATCACCGTTAGGCGTGAGTAACCATGCTTCTTGAGGCACAATTTCTCCAGCTTAATAGGTGATGTTTTTATTTATATTTTTTTTTATTTATATGGCATTTTTGGTCTTTGTCTCCATCCCAAGAAATGTGTAAGTGTAAAGTGCATATTATCTAAGGCAAAAATTCAAGATAAAATATCTCACCAATTTTACTTACTTAGCCTATAATCTTAAACAAGATCTATTATTTCAACTAGGTTTAAGATGTCATAATTAAGGCTTTCTTAATTCCTAAGATACATCTTAATTTTCTTAAAAATAGATCAAAACTTTGTCTCTTATTTCAAAAAGTTTTTATTTTTTTATTTTTTATTTTTTATTTTTTTATTTTTTTTTTAATTTTTCTAAAAGAAAAGGTAAAATCTAAAAAGAAAGTGGAAAATCTAGAAAAAGATAAAATCTAAAATAAAATGGAAGACCTAAAAAAAATCTAAAAAAAAAAATCCTATAAAGAAAATAAAAAGTCCTATGTTAGTACATACCCCCCCATACCTATCTCATGCATTGTCCTCAATGTATGCAAGATAAAAATGATGCATGAAATAGGTAAGGTAAAAAGTCACTCCCTCCTCCTCTTTGGACCTGCAGTAGTACTGGGTCCTGCCGACTGTGTCCTCCTCAACCTCGCCTCAATGCCCTCTAACCTAGAGGATTGCTCCTCTAACCTGGAGGATTGTTCCTCCATCTTCTTCCTCAGCCTCACTTGACCCCTAAAAATCTTCTTCATTCCCTTCCAGATGGAGGACATGAAGGCATGTGTATCATGTGGGGGTCCTGCCTCCAAAACTCAGGTTCATCCTCTGCATCAAAACTCTCCTCAGAGGAGGACTCTACCGGAACATCCTCGGGTTGGACAGTAGGTGTCCAGACCGCATGAAAACAACTATTGTACGAACTGGTAGGTCTCTCGGGTGCAACAAACACTCGGTCGAATGAATCAAATACATCAGCTGGTAGGAAAGTCCTACACAAACGTGTAATCAATATGGGATGGGAGTATTTGGCACCTCGTGTGCGTGAAGAGTTGGCTATTAGTGCATGGAAGATGACCTTATTCAAACAAACCGAGTGTTGACGAGTCATTAAATCATGTATAATTTGCAACACTGGTCTGTTGAAAGAGGAGGTGTGGTCAAGCCCTAAAATGTTGCGTTGGATCCAACGTCCAACGCAATGAACATTTCTAAACATCGTACTGGCTTTGAGCCCACGATCCTGCTCAGTACAACGAGCCCCCATAACAGTCATATAATCAATCAAAGGGAGAGGCTCGCTGTGTTGTGTGATGGATGGGACAGTAGTGACTTCCTCAAGGAGAGGAAGCGTGACAAGTAGGTCTCCTGTGGGCATGTGTATAGTGAACTGGTACATGTGTGGATCAATCGATGCTTGGTCAAGATGCGTGTAAAACATTGTCACTAGTTCGGGACAATAAAATGCATCGGTCTCAGTGTTGTCGTACACTAGTGAATACCAATTCCTTGCCCTAATTCTCTCTAAAAATACATGCCCATAACCATTCACATCACATAAAATCTGCCCAAAATCTTTCTCAACAAAAATTGATGGTGCCATACTATGAATTTAAGATCAAAGCGGTAAAAAGAAGAGATTTAGAATTCGAACCACCCCGGAATTCGTGGGGGAAGAAATTTGATCTCTGCAGTAGGTACAGAAGAATCTGATGAAGTTGCTGGCACCCGATCTGCTAGCTGTGCTTCAGATCGACTGGTGAGGAATTTTTCAGCACGCAGGAATCTCCAACTATGCCGCGGAATCTCGGCAGAAGCCGCGGGTTTGCGGCAGATCAGAGAGATCTGGAGGAAGGGAAAAACTTTTGTGGCGGCGCTTTAGGAGAGAGTTGCAGATCTGAAGATATTTTTGCTGGTGAGGGAGAAAGTGTGTGGAAGAGGGGCTATTTATAGGAGGGAAAGAACTTTAGAATCCCACTTCTATCCCTAGGTTAAAAACGAATTTACCCTAGGGAATTGGAAGTTTTGAAAATAGCTTTGACCCTAGGGACTTTGAATATGAGGAAACCTAGGAATTTAGAAAGATTTTGAATTTGGAAAGTGTGGAAACTCCTTTATGCATAAAAATCCCTCCTTTATTTTTATTTATTTATTTATTTTTTTATTTTTTTATTAATTTCTAAAAGAAGTGTAAAAGAAAGAAAATCTAAAAACTCTAAGTTAGTAAAGAAGGAGAAAAATTATCATAAGGTGGTGGTTCCGGCGGCGGTCTGATTGGTCCACGAAACATGGCCCAATCATTATTATGTTGGGTATTCAGGAACCCACCAAAAATATCAGGAATATGACCCACTAAAAAGATAAATCCTTGAAAGATTTTTATTAAGAACATGACCCCATCTAATTTCCATTTTTTCCAAATAATTTCGGAGTCAAATTTATCAAAGCCCTTGTCCCAGAATGATGTATGAAATGACAGAACAGTTGACTTGGACTCAGGAAGAACTGACTCAGGAAGGTGACTGAAATCAAGTAAAGATTCAGGAGTCAAAGTGAATTCTGGAATTGGGTCCAAGTCAAGAAATGGAAACTCAAGTCCACATGTATTGTCCCACAATGGAATGTGACTATCAAAAATAAGTGATTCAAGTTCAAGAGGAATGGGAATCAAAACTGACTCTAAAATGTTGCTCAAATTGGGTAACATAACAGGAGTCAATAATGATTTAGGAATTTGAATTAAATCACAAGTTTGAGAGTCAAAGTCACATTCCATATTGAGTTCAATTCCACAAAAATGAGAACTTGCCAATTTATCAATAGGATCTTCAAAAAGGTATAATTGGTCAAGTTCGACATGATCCTTAAAGATGGGTGATTCAACCTCATTGTGAATTGGGAAAGGATCCAATATCGACTCCGGGAAAAGATTGAAATCAGGTAAAGATACCGGAGTCATTATTGAATCAGAAAGAAGGATCGAATCACTAAGTTGGGGTTCAAGATCATATTCTTCATGGAGTTCAATTCCACAAAAATGTGAACTTGCCAATTTATCAGTGGGACTTTCAAAAGTATGGAATTGGTCAAGTTCAGTATGATCATCAAAGATGGGTGAGTCAATTTCACAATGGACAGGCACTGGATCCAATACTGACTCGGGAAATGGAGTGAAATCAGGTGAAGACACTGGAGTCATTATTGAATCAGGACGGAAAATTGAATCATCAAGTGGAAGTTCAGGATCATGTTCATGTTCAAATTCAATCTCAGGAAAAGAAAAACTTGCCAAAATGTCAATGGGATCTGAAGTTTGGACAAGTTCAGGTGGACAAGCTGAAATTGAATCTTGATTTCCAAGGCTACATGACTCTTTGGTTTTAAAAGAGTGGCTAGTGACATTAGAAATAGGATGAAGAGTTTGGATCATCAAATCTATGTCACGATTTCTAGCATTTTGAGCATGAGTCATGTCTTCAAGCATCTTTCCATAATTGATGATTTCATTATTTTGATGAAAAGATGAAGTGTTGTCTTGGAAGTGATAGTGAGATTGTGAGTCAAAAAATGTGTGGAAGAGTGGACTCACACAAGAAATCTTTACTCGTTTCCATGACAAATGGTTGTTCATTAGGAAAAGGTGGAACTGAGTAAGACTCTTGAAAATACTGTGGAATTGGAGGGGCAAATGTTTCTTGAAGTTGTTGCTCGACCCTTTGAAGATTGGCTTCTATACGCCTTAGTAACTCAGATTTTTCTTCAATTGGTGGTTCAGAAAAAGGAGTATATGAAGCGGAATCAGGAAATGAATACTGTGGATATTGTGGACTAGGTCGATATGGTGGACAAGGAGGTTGATAATTAAACTCGGGGGACTGGAATCCCCAATTACTCGGTGAAGAGTTGAAATTATTATGGAAATCATAGTTATTAGATGGGGGTATGGGTCATATTGATTCGGATAAGGCCAACCCGGTGTATGTGGTTGGTGCGTATTGTAAAACGCCGGGTTGGAATTATCAGAATATGGTGTCGGTGTGAAATATGGATTATTATTAGGATAGAAAGAATTGTTGAATGCCATATCACACAAAAAATCACAAACAAAAAGAAAAATCAAACAACAAACAAAAAAAATCAAAACCAAGCCAAAGAATGGTTGACCTAGACCTAGACGACTCCTAACTGATTAGATCGTCCACGGGAGGTTTAGTGTAGACGTAGACCACAAGTTAATCAGCTAGGGAAGGGCAAGGTTGGTGGGAGGTTTTCCGTCAGAGACGTTCCTTAATTAAGTAACCAGCAACCTTCGGGCTTTCGGCCCTCAATCCCTTTCCTAGACACTGATTTTGCAAGAGTCTATTTCCAACACTTTTCCCCCTTAGGATAATCTCCTAAATGAGTCCGAGATGTCCCTAGGGGCCAACGTCTATTTTTTTTATTAAATTAGGCTTGGGTTAGTGAGTGCTGGGATGGTGGTTTTTGGGCTAAGGAAAAGGGTAATGAACTCCCCCACCTTATCTTATTTATGGGTTATGCCCTTAAAAATGAATTGTGCAAGTGTACAAAAAAAATATCACTAAGATTCACTCAAAGCATGAAAATCAAGCAAGAGATGATTCCTAATCTATATGCAATGCGAAACGTACCTTGCCTCCAGCACTCTTCAACAGTAAAAGTAAAGAATTGAAAAGACATGTGCCTAGAAATGCAAATGTCTAATCAATTTTTAACAATTACAACCAATTTTTTACTGTTGATTAAATTAGCAGGTATATGGTGAAGCAAACAAGAATTTAAGTGTTGCAGAAGCTGTATTTTGCAGAGCAAGAGACCCTGCAGAAAAATGGTTAGAAGTCAACTCCTCCCTGCCGCGCCCGCGCGGCAGAACGCGGCAAGTCAGAGGGATCCTGGTCTCTGCTTTCGAGAGCAGAGGCCCAGGTCCGCTTATATGTTTCTGCAATGCAAGATTTGCTGTATCTTCAACCTGTACCTGCAACAGAGAAGAAGATTCGTTTAGTTCTTCACTTTAAAGAAAATCCGTTGCTCTCCCCGGCAACGGCGCCATTTTGATTAAGACGAGAAAGGTGTATGTAAATGTGTTCAATGTATCCCTTTCTTATCTCCGCTATAGCATAAGGCTATACCGAGTCGATTCTCAGGGAGAGCTAGCGATAGAAGCGTTACGAATCGTAGTGAAGAAATGTAAACGAAGTGTCTTCTATGCTCAATAGAATAAAACAATCATGGAACAAGAAATGAAAGAATGGATGAATATGTTCATGATGGAAAGTGGAAAAGAAATCAAGATTGGATTTGTATTAACGCTAAAAAGAATGAAATGGAAGAAAACAAACCATGACTAGCTTACCTTACTACCTTACCAATACTTACTAAACTCCGTGATAGTGAAGGCGTGCCTCATGTTGTCACTCCATTGGCGTAGGTTTCGTCTTGCGTGTTGATCTAATTACTTTCTCATGTAGATGAAGGGTGGTTTAACCCATCGGAGAAGAGAAGACCATCCAACTTGCAAGATGAACTAAAGCAATCACCCATGAGTTAGTGAAGATGGCAAGGCTAGTGGTTAGCTAGTACATGGAGAAAGAATTAGCTACAAGCCATTAACAAATAAAAGCAAAGCATGAAGTAAAATTGCAAGGAAATAAAAGCATGAATTAAAGAAAGCAATTAAAAAAAGCAAGTAAACTAGAACCAAGCTCAAGTAGAGGAAGGAGAATGGATGAATCCTTGTTGCTTCAAGTTGTCACACCTTGATTACACAAGCTCTCTCTCTCACAATCTCTCTCTTTTACAAAGTATCTAGGGAAAGAGAAGAGGGACTAAAGAACTAAACCTAGAGAAAAACTTATGAAAATTACAACAACTAACAATTTCTCCTCTCTTCTCTGTTCAGTCTTTTCTCGCAGGTCTTTGTGCTGTATTTATAGGCTACAGAGAGAACTCTCCAGAAGAGGGACCAGCTGGCAGAATCTGGGGCTCAACGGCCCCAGATCTGCCGCGCGCGCGCGGCAAGGCGCGGCCTTGTTGAGTCCGTTGCGCAACAACTTTCTGTTGTGGGTTGTTACGAGTTTGTTCAGCCACTTGGACCTTCTGGAATCTTCAATTGGCGCGCAGATCGTAACTGAATCCAAATTCAAATCTTGGCTTTATCTTGATTTTGGATTTAATCCTTTAATTATTGCTAATTAAAGTGATTATTGGGCTATCTCTCCATTAGAGTGTGTACCTGCAAATATATAGAGAAGATGAGTAAAAATCATATATTTATTACAAAAATGCATGGGAATAATGAGGTAAAATATGCAATATTGGATCACAATCAACATGCCCTCGGGCGACTTGCTTGTCACGCTTCCTCTTCTTGAGGAAATCACAAATGTCCCGACTATCACATCACACAGCGACCCTCTTCCACTGATTGAGTACATGACTGTTATGGGGGTTCGTTGTACAGAGCAGGATCGTGGGCTAAAGGCTAGCACCACGTTTAGAAATGTGCATTGCGTTGGACGCTGGATCCAACGCAACATCTTAGGGCTAGACCACACCACAACCTTTAACAGACCTGTGTTGCAAATAATACATGATTTGATGACTCGGTAACACACTGTCTGTTTAAATAAGACCATCCTCCATGCGATCATAGCCAATTCCTCCCGCACTAGGGGTGCCAAACACTCCTATCCCATCTTGATTACACGTCTGTGTAGGACTTTCCTACCAGACGATGTCTTTGATTCCTTTGACCGAGTGTTTTGTCACACCAGAGAGACCTACCAGTTCATATAACAGTTGTTTGCACGCGGTTTGGACTCCCAGTGTCCAACCCGAAGATATACCTGTAGAGTCTTCTTCTGAGGAAAGTTTTGAGGAGAAGATGAGCCTGAGTTTTGGTGGCAGGATCCCCCAAATGATTCACGTGCCTTCATGTCCACCATCTGGAAGGGCATGAAGAAGATTTTCAAGGGACAAGTGAGACTTAGGAAGAAGGTAGAGGAGCAATCCTCTAGGTTGGATAATATCGAGGGTGCGCTGAGACGATCACAGTCGGCTGGACCTAGCACCACCGCTGGTCCAAAACGACGGAGGGAGTGATTTCATACCTTTTACCTATTTCATGCATCTTTTTATCTTGCATACATTGAGGACAATGCATGAGATAGGTATGGGGGGGTAGATTCTAACTTAGGATTTTCATTTTCTTTTTAGGACTTTTTATTTTTAGGATTTTCATTTTCTTTTTAGGTTTTTATTTTCTTTTAGATTTTACCTTTCTTTATAGATTTTCTATTTTCTTTTAGATTTTACATTTTAGAAAAAAATAAAAAAAAATTTATAAAAAAAAGAAATTCTTGATCCATGTTTAAAGAATCAAAACTTGACTTTAGGGATTAAGGAAGCTCTTAACTATGATTTCTAATTATAAGTCGAAAAGAGGAGTTTTGTTGGATTTTTAGGTTAAGTAATAAAGGATAAGAAAGATTACTAGATTTTAATTCTTTCTTTAGGATATATACATTAAACATATTGAAGGATTAATCAAAGACTTTGTGACTTTATTTACATATATATATATAAAAAAAATAGAAAAAAAATGTGTATATAAATACTTAGCCACTAATTAAGCTGGTTAGTCGTGCCTCAAGAAGCATTGCCAATCACGCCTAAAGGTGGTTAAGTCCTTAAATTCCTTCGTGCCCTAGTTTACTCGAGTCCTCGAACCCTAGGGATGTTTTCCCATCTGGTGCCCTAAGACCGTCTGGTTGGGAGTCATCGGTAAGAGGCTCGTTACAAGGGTAAATTAGAAAGCCTAAGGATGCTAAGGAAATGTAAATAAATAAACATTGTATATATAAATAAATAAATTAAAAAATGTGTTATATATATTAGTAAATAAATGAACTTAGTCTAAGAAAGATCCTTCATATTTATAGATGTATATATTCTAGGATTGATGCAAAATCTGATTTTTGATCTTTTCCCTAAAAACTTAACCTAAATTGAAAACAAAACTCTAAATAGACGCTTATAAGAGGAATGACTAGTTTAGGGTAACCTGAAACCTATAACTCAAGTTAAAATCTTCAAAACATGGATCAAAAATTTCACTAACACTTTTCCTTTTTTTTTATGGATTTTGTGGTGCAATCCGCTGAAAACCCTCAGGAGACAACACTCCTCCTCTAGGGTAACCTAGAGGTTTAACGGCTTGTTGCACGTGCTCAGTGCAATCATGTCACCTACGAAAGTGGTGTAATAATCTAGTTAGGTTTTTTCTTTTTCTTTCTTTTTTGCTCGGGGACGAGCAAAAGCTAGGTATGGGGGTGTGATTGTAGTTCATTTTTGCATCATCTTCCTGTTGGCCCAATGGCCTTCCACTCTAGTTTTGATGATGATCAACACTCATGTAGTTATGTTTACTAATATTCTTGTGTTTCTAAGTTTCAGATCATTAACAGGATATTAGTTGGTGATTAGCTTCAACAAGATGATTAGAAGCTATTCATGATGATTCCGGTGCCAAAGCTTAAAGATCATACCTTTGCACTTGGAGAATCACGGAGTTTGGACCGAGTCTACTTGAAGATGAAGATCGTCAAGAAGACTTAGGTATCTAGTTTAGAGTTTGTGTTTTAGATCCATTTGTAAAGCTTAGTTTAGTTGATATGCTCAAGTGCACAAAACACACACGTTTCATGATTTGGTTTTTGGTTTTCATGAATAATAGATCAAAACAAGTTTACATATGTTTTATGTATAGTAGATGTTTTCTATTTATACATACATGCTTTAACTTGGTAAACAAACTTATTTTGACTATCCAATTCATGCTTTGGAAAAATCAAGTTTGATAAAAATACAAGTTTTGTTTTTGATAAAATTGGCAAGACACAAAAATGAATTGATATGATTGATATATGTCTTGAAATTTTTATCACATGTTTATGTTTCAACATAAAATGATAAAACAATTTTTATGGTATTTTTAAAAGAGATAAAAGATTTTTAGAAAATATTTTTCTAAATTTTTCTGACCTGGTTTGTGCTGACAGGCTGGTCGGCCGACCGGACCGGTCGACCGCACCAAGGGCCGGTCGACCGAGCCGGTCGACCGACGTGCACAGACGTGCACGTCTGTTAGGCACAGTGGTCGGTCGACCGGACCGGTCGACCGGGCCTGAGAGCTCTGCTCTCGGTTTATTTCGGTCGACCGGACCGGTCGACCGATGTTGCCCAACGGTCACATTTTTGACCGTTGGCGGTCGACCGGACCGGTCGACCGGCAGTTGGTCAGACTGCCACATCAGCCTAACGGCTAGTTTTTCTTAGGGGCTATATATACCCCATTTCTCCATTGTTTTGGACAAGAATTTTTGAGCTAAAATTTTCAGTTTTCTGAAGAGTTTAAAAGAGTTTTTAAGTCAAAAAGATTTCATCTTATTTGTTTTTGGGTTTTTGGAAAATCAAAGAAAGCTAGGGTTTTGGGAGATTGTTTTGTTTTTCATTTCTAACATTTACAAGTGATTTCCCAAATAGTTTTCTTTGTTGCTGGTTTCCAAAAACACCTTGTTTCCACACTTGAGCTATCACCTATCCTAAACTATTAGGATCTTGTTTTTGTGGAAAAAGAAAAGAGAAAAAGAAAGAGAAGAGTTTGAGGTCGTTGTTGTAAACCTCTAAGTTGTACACCCTTATTCTTGTTGTATCCCTCTTCGGTAGAGGTGATCGGGTGATTGGTTTGTGAGCCTCTTAGGTAGAGGTGTTTGTTGTTGTTGGCTACGGGCCGTATCCCTCTTCGGTAGAGGTGGATTGTGGTTGTATAGCCTCGGTGGCTTTGTAAGGTTGAGAGAGGAGTTTGGTACTCCTATAGTGGATTGGGAAATCCTACACGGTGGTGTAGGCGGGGATGTAGAGTTGGGTACTCGAACCTCGAAACAAATCTTTGTGTTAGCGTTTGATCCAATTTCTCTCAACTCTCTCTCATTTATATTGTGCAAAGCATCATACTTCATATCATCTTATCATATTGCTTGTGTTGCCTTGCATTATTTCATATTGCTATATCTTTGATTGCTTGGCTTGATTGTGTGTGCACATATTTCATATTGCTTGGATTGCTTGTGTGTGTGTGCCTAACTTATACTCATCCAACAAGAGCTTCACATAGCGCCTCAACCCATATCAAGGGGAATCAAGGGGAGTTAGTCCAGAGCCTCGCAAGGGGAATTCGGCTACACTTGTTGTATTGTATTAGTTTGTGCATAATTTGCATTAGCTTCCGCACTTAGCGCACTTAGTTTGCATTAAGTTTCCTAGATTAGCACTTACACCTATTCACCCCCCTCTAGGTGTTTTTTCACTTCCACCTCTTTACCATGCATAATATCAATAAAAATCTATTTTTACTCTTTTTCTCTCTATTTTTGCAGGTCCATATTTTAATGGAGAGAGGCTCATAAATCCATGTAATTAGCAAGAATTAAAGGGGATTAAGCCAAAGCCCAAAAGAGAGCCCAAGAGTTGAGCCCAGGATCTGGAATCACCCACGTATCCAGTCAACATTCTAGAAGATCCATGTGGCTAACAACCTGCAACAAACTCGCAACAGAAATCGTTGGCGCAATGGCCAAAATTCTGCCGCGGAAACGCGACTCTGGTCGCGGATCCGCGGCAGTTATCTGGCCGTTGAGCCAGCGATTGATCCCCAACCGTCTGGATTCTGGAGCCTTCTCCTCTGAGGCCTATAAATAGACCATCAGGGCCAGTGAGAGAAGAGGAGGAGAGATTAGAGGATAGAGCTTGTATTTTGTAGGTTTTTCTCTAGGATTTTTATTGCTCTAGTTCTTCTTCTTCCTCCTAGAAATTTTGTGAGAGAGAGATTGAGAGAGAGAGAAAGCTTGTGTAAACAAAGGTGTGACAACTTGTGAAGTAAGGATTAATCCAATCTCCTTTCTCTACTTGAGTAATTTCTAGTACTTTACTTGCATTCTTTCATTCAAGCTTTACTTTCCTTACACTTTTATTCATGAATTGCCTTTCTTTTCTTGTAATGGCTAGTAGCTAACTTCTTCTAACATGACTAGCTGACCATTAACATTGCTAACTTCTAACTCTTGGGTGATTGCTAATTTTTCATCTTGCAATTGTTGAGTCTTTTTCATCCCCAATGGGTTACTTTCATGCTTGGCAAGCTCTTGTTCTAATTCCATATGATTCATGTGTGCCTCATTTAGAGCCTTGTCTTTAGAACAAGTGCCTTGATGGAACATGGAGATGGATCACCAAACATATGCTATTTGTTGTACAACTTCATTACTTCAATGCTAACTTGCTGTATTTGCCTTGAATGACTAATGAATGTTATATCTTCTTCCTTAGCATCCCTTGAGTGTCACTCCTCGAGTCCACCATTGAAATTCTATCTTGAGAGCCGATGAAATCAATGAGGCTACAAGACAAGTCCAAGAAGATCACCCATCAATCAAGTGGGAAAGTAACTAGACCAACACGCAAGACATACATATGCCGATGAATCAACATGAGGCAAGCATCACCATAACGGAGTCTAGTAAGTTAGCAATTTAGAAAGGTAGCTAGTCATGGTTTTTCAAATCTTAAAGTCTTTTACAAAGTTCTCCTTCTTTTAGTTTTCTTTCCAAAGCAAATCTTGTTTTCTAATTCTTTTCATTTTCTTTCCATCATGCACAAATCCAAAAATTCTTTTATCTCTTTTTCCATTTCTTTTCATTCTTTTAAAAACAAAGAAGAACCTTCGTTTTCCATCTTCAATACCAAACCGTAACGCTTCCATCGCAAGCTCTCCCTGAGAATCGACTCGTATAGCCTATGCTATTACGGTGATTTGGAAAGAGTACATCAATCATTATAAATACATTTCGGAGTAAGTAAGCACTATAAGGTTGTCTCTAAACCTTCTCTCTTTTGTTGAATATCTGCGTGCGAATTCTACACTCCCACTACTCTCCTTTTTCCTTAATCATTCAGTTAAAGTAGAGGACAAGCCTCGCTCACACAGTAGTGATGGGCTAGCTCAGCAAATGCCAAGTCCTAGCCTCGCCTATATGGTTAAGCCAGACTGATCCTATGGGACACAGTCTTAGCCTCACCTATATGGCAAGACTGGCTCAACCTTGAAGAAACTAAGTCCCAAGTTCTGCCTGTGCAGCGGACTTAACATGCAATGATCTTTCTGTGATCAAGTCAGAATGATAGCTTCATTGGGGAAGCTATGTCAAAATCCTTCTCTGCAGACCAGTTAATTGCGAGATGAAGAGTAAGGAAACTAATCCCTGAAGCAACTAATTACAGCTAAAAAAGCTAGATTAAGGGAAATGAATTCCCTAAAGTTGGTGAAGTCGTTGAATGATCAAGACTTACCGGTCCTTGGCCGGATAATGACCAGAGTGGGCATTCCCACTAATTCAGAGATCTGAGTATCTCTCTCAACCAAGAGAAGAGGGGAAGAGCAGATCACTTCTCTCTTCAGAGAACCTCAAGTGTCCTATTTATAGGCCCCATGGCCTGAGCGCTGCCGCCTCAAGCGTGGAAGCACGAGCGCATTTAAGGCATTTACTGCGCCTTGAGAAAAGGGACGGTTTCCCTTGAAACCGTGCAAAGGGAGAAACGTCTCCCTCATAAAGACACTTATTGCGCCTTGAAGAAAGGGAATATCCTCCCTCGGAAACGTACAAATCGGTGAATATCTCCCTCGATCAGCATGAAGAAAGGAGTAATCCTCCTCGTAATTGGCCCACGGCAGTTGGCCTCGGGAAACCGACAAACGCTCCAGGGCGAACGTACCTCCAGAAGCCCAGATGCGGAGCTACCCGCACGCGAAGTTACTCAGAGTCACGAACCTCTGTGCAATTTTTCGGCGAATCTACATCCCAAAGCAAGATTTAAAGCGAACTCAACCATCATGGCGACGTTCATACTCCACACACCACCAATCAAAGCAGTTCAAAGTATTTTAAAGTCTGAGCCATTGCAGACTTTCGAAAACTTTGAAGGGGTCTTGTTGACACTTAAAAAGACAAGATTCTTATTGGTCCGAACAATGTCTAAACTTGTTGACATTTACAAAAGACAAGTGACAGACGAGCTTAAGACCAGTTTTCACCCATCTCCGAGGGACAAGGAAGCAACTTGGACTCCACTGATCCAGTAAGCAGACAGTGAACCCGGATTGTTTCTAAACAGACCTCAGCAGGTCTAAGGTGCTAACACTTAGCATCGCATGAGCCCAAAGGGATAGCCTCACTTGAGAGGCTAATATCACTCGACTTCGCCTCGAAGTCATTCGAAGCCTCGCCAAGAAGCTAACTCGCAACTTCGCCACAGAGGACTTCTAGCTCCGCCAAAGGGTTTCTTTCAGACTTCGCCAGAAGCTGCTTCTAGCTCCGCTATGAGCTCAATACGGACAGCTCCGCTATTGGTCTGCTATGGTCAACCTTTGACCAATCAAATCTCCGGATGAGGTCGGATCCAATCAGATCAAATCCAATTAAGATCAAATCAGAGATCAAATTTGGCAGTTGATTGCCACAATCTCTTGACTCTTCTAAAACGAGTAAGAAGATCAGGGAAAATCCTCTAACAATATGGAAAGGATCAAAACAGATCAAGAGGATCAACCGACCTGTCATTGCTAGCTTCGCAGAAGCTGATCCTAGCCTCGCAGCAAGGCTACTTTCCAGATTTAAACAGATTTGATTCAATCTGTTTTCATATCTTCGAGGGACGATTATGCCCTTTGCTCTCCCTATAAATAGCCCACCAGGGACATAGGGGGAGGGGACCGGTTCCAGAGGCCGATTTTCTAAGACCACGAAAAGGCTTAGACCAGGCACATACGCAAGAGAGAGGACTCTACAAGCAGAGACTTCTTCAAAAAATACCGCGCACTCTCGAATTTAGAGATCTTTTAGAGAATTGCTTTCTCTACCCAGGGTGTTGATACCCTAACATCGTCCTTCTTCTCAAGGAATCCCCAGAACCAGGCGAGAAGGAATTCCTAATTGAAGGCGATTTTGAGAAGCAGCAAGAGGGTTCTACCAACCTTCTGTTCTCTGATTCCCTGAACCAGTCGAGAAGGGAATCTCATCGCTCGCATCGTCAAAGGGACAAAGTGGTCGTGCGCTGACCAGACTCCTATCGGCACACTTCTCCAGAATCTCTGAGGAGATCTACTTGTAATCTTTTTAAGAATACTTGTAATTTAGCTCCTCAAACTCTTTTTTGTAAGTTTTCCCCTTTTGCAAATATAATGGAAAACAGAGGTAACCTAGAGGTTTAACGGCTTATTGCACACGCTCAGTGCAATCGCGTCACCTGCGAAAGTGGTGTAATAGCATTTGTAGTATAGTTTTTCTTTTTCTTGTTTTGCTCGGGACGAGCAAAAGATAAGTGTGGGGGAGTGATTAGTCTACGATTATGCATTATTATATCGCATTCCCTACCGATTTATGAATAAATTGTCGGTCTAAACCGTATTTTGGTCTGTCTTGCATATAAATCAAAAGATTAAGGGCAAAGAAGTAATAAAAGCTTAATTAAACCCATTTTTGGGTAATTAAATCCAGATTTCTTGGAGGTCAAGCAAGGGAACTTCTAGAAGATGCATTGAACCTAGACCTTTGCGCACGTCAGACGAAGATCTGGACGAATATATCAGAAACCGAATATACCAAGAAGGTCCTCGAAGCCCAGAGATGTTTCTCGCCAAAACCAGGGATTTAACTCCCTAGTTTTTCCACAAAAACACGACAAAATGTCGCGTTTTTGTGGCAATCTGGTGGGGCCACGCGTCGATCTTCAACACGTGGCCCCGTCTCGTCTTCTAGAACCTACTTTTGCCTATAAAAAGGGCAGGGGTTGACCAAAACGAAAGAAGTTTTTGATTTTAGGCTAGTTTTCTATCTTTAGTGTAGTGTAGGGTAGGTGTTCTTCATTTCTTGTATTTTGTATTTTCATTTCGTTTTTAGATCTTATAGTAGGGCTGAGAGATTCAGAGAGAGATAGAGAGAGATTGATGTAATAGATGGTGACAGTCTATGTAAAGGTGCCTCCTTTCTTCTCCACTGTAATCTTCTCCATCTTCTACATGATGCTTAACTAATTTCTTCTTCTCATGGCAATCTAACTACTAACCACTAACCATCTAACCACTTACTTGATAATTCACATGAAGCTAATAGCCTCTATAAGGCCTTGCTCTTGCAAGAGCTATTGATGGTCATGATGATGGATTCTAATATTCTAACTTGCTAACACCTAACCCACTAACTTGCTAACTTGCAATGTCTTCTTTATTTCATGCTCACCTCTAACCGATTTTGATGAATTAATAGTAGCTTGCAACTTGTTATGTGATATGGATATGTTGTTTGAATGTAGAAGAACAATCTTATGGGCCATGCTCTGTATCGTCTCTTGAAGCCAAAGGTTAGTGATGGCCAAGGATCCATGTGAGACAACTATCACTAAGAGGTTAGCATAGTTAGTGGAGCAATTAGTAGTTAGTACCCATGAGTTTTATTTTACTTTGTTTTGAAAACTATTTCCAAAATCCTTTTATCATTTTTCTATCAATGTTTTTATCAACTTTTTCGTTTTCCTTTGTTTCATCTTCTTTTCTATTTTGTTTTCCAAACCACTTCTCTTTTGTTATCACATCACCGCTTCATCGCTTTCTTCACCTATCACTTCTAGATTTATTTTCTTTTATTTTCTTTTTCTAATTCTTTTAATAAAGAAGACTTGTTAACATAACACGTGAATAAAAACTGTTAATGCTTCAATTGCCTCCTATCCCTATGGATTCGACCCGTTGAGCCAATGCTATAACGAAAGTATTGAGGGAACATTAGTACACACGAGCTTTTACATTGATTTCATATTACACATTTTCAAGGCTAGTTCAGCCCCGATCAAACACCGAGGTAAACCCCAAAGAACATGTCAAGACAATCATATTAAGAAGTGAAAAAGTTCTAACACAGGTTCAAGTCTCCAGAGAAGAAAAATCTACTCTAACAGATACTGGAGATGAAAACTCAGAATAGGCGAAGGAGGTAGGAGATGTACAGAGCTAGAGTGCAGCCACCCAGCTGAAATCTCGGCCAGGTAGCCGAACTATGATAGATTCTCAGGCTCTACAAGATCTACAGAGAAGTCAGTTATCTTGCCATATGTTCCCCCACTTCCATTCCCCCAGAAACACAAGCAAAAGACTTTAGATAAGCAGTTTGTTCAATTTCTGAATATGTTTAAAAAACTACATATTAACATTCCTTTGCCAGAGGCCCTAGCATAGATGCCCAAGTATGCCAAGTTCATGAAAGAGATCCTAAGGAATAAGAAAAAACTTGAGAATCATGAAACAGTAATGTTGAATGAAAAATGAAATGCTATTCTATAAAATAAACTACCTCCTAAGATTCAGATCAAGGGAGTTTTTCTATACTTTGCATTATAGGAAACTTAAAATTCGATAATATTTTATGTGATTTTAGTGCAAGTATTAATTTAATGCCTCTCTCTATTTCTGGGCATTAAGTTTAGGAGAACCGAAGCAGACTACTGTCTCACTCCAATTGGCTATAGTTCAATAAAGTACCCACTTGGTGTTATTGAAGATGTGCTTGTTAAAGTTAACAAGTTTTATTTCTCTGCAGATTTCATAGTACTTGACATGGAGGAAGATAGTAATGTTTCCCTCATATTAGGCCGACCTTTCTTAGCCACAGGAATTATTGGCCCAAAGGCCTTCCACTCTAGTTTTGATGATGATTAACTCATGTAGTTATGTGTACTAATAATCTTGTGATTTAGTTTTAGATCATTAATCAAGATATTAGTTGATGATTAGCTTCAACAAGATGATTTGGAAGCTATTCACATGGTGATTCAAGAGCCCGAGCGACAAGATCATATATAGTACTCATTGGAGTCTAGCTCGGTGAATCACGAAGTTTTGGATCGGGTCGGCTTGGAGACGGCGCTCTACAAGAAGACATCGGTACAATAGTTTTAGTTTTGTGTTTAGATCCAAATTGTATAGATTAGAATAGTATGATATGCTCAAGTTCACAACACACACGTTTTATGTTTTGGTTTTCGGTTTTTGGTTTAACCGATCTTGGTTTGCATGAATAGATATTATATCAAAACAAGTTTACATGGTTTAATGTATATTAGATTTGTTCTATATACATGCATGCTTCAACTGTTTAAACAAACTTAGCTTGATAGTCTATTTCGTGTGTTTTATGTTTTGGTATTTCTAACAAAACGTATTTTCGGAATTAATGTCAAAAACATGGATATGTATATGTTTCGTGTATATTGGATTATATCCATATGCAACATGCTTCAAAGTGTTTAAATATCATATTTTTGTAGTTGGATAAGTTTTGGACAAAATGTATTTTCTATTAAAAATACATGTTTGGTAAAATACAGTTTTTGATTTTTGGGAAAAATGATAAGACACAAAAATAGTTCAAATTGCATGATATTTGAGTTGAAATTTTTATCACATGTTTATATATCAATGCAAAATGTTAAAACTATTTTTGGGGATTTTTACAAGATTTACAAGAATTTTTAGAAATATTTTAACTGTTTTTCTGACCCAGTTTCTGACCCAGAACTGGCTGACAGGCCAGGTCGGTCGACCGCTCGGTCGACCGAACTAAGGGCCGGTCGACCGAGCGGTCGACTGACGTGCACAGAGCTGTGTACGTCTGACAGCACAGTGGGTCGACCGGACCAGAGAGCTTTGCTCTTTGTATCTGGGCGGTCGACCGGGCGGTCGACCGGAGCAGAGAAGTCTGCTCTCTGTATCTGGGGATCGACCGGCCGGTCGACCGGTAGCTGCCAGCGGTCAAATGTGACCGTTGGCCGGTCGACCGATAGGCCATTTATGGCATTTTCAGATGCCAACGGCTATAATTTTCTGGGGGCTATAAATACCCCATTAAAAAGAGGTTTTCTCTAAGATTTTAAGAACTAATTTTTCCTACTCTCCAGTGTTTTCACAGCAATCAAAAGAAGTTTTTGGACTTGAATTGAACAATCTATTTGGTGTTTTTGCTAGGGTTTGGAAATTAATGAAAAGGGTTTTTGGGAAAAGTGTTTAATTTATCTTCTTCATCTTGGTTTCTAGTTTTCCCAAGGATTTTTCTTTGAGATTTTGATTTCCATTTCTTTGGTTTTCTCCACACTTGAGCTACATCTACTATCTCATTCTATAGGATCTTTGTGTGGGAAAAAAATTGTATGTGGTTGTTTGTTAGACCACCAAGTTGTAAACCCAATCTTTGCTTGGCTTTGTGCCTTTCCCTCATTGTGTTGAGGAGGTTGTGAATTTGGATTGTATCCCTCAAGTGGTGAGGTGATCCTTGTGTAAGCTTTGTGCTAATCCCTCAAGTTGTGAGGTGATTGTTTGTTGGCTTGGTGCTTTGCCTCTAGAAGGAGGTTGTGGTTGTAAAGAGAGGAGTTGGGTACTCCTTGTAATTGTTATTGCCCCAAATCCTCGGTGGAGGTTCCCTTTGTGGGAGTCCTTTGTGGACAAGCTAGTGGACTTGAAATCCTTCTGGGTGAAGGCGGGGACGTAGAGCTGGGTGCTCGAACCTCGAAACAAATCTTGTTGTTTGCGCTTGATCGATTGACTCTTACTCTATCTCTCTCTCTCTTTACTTTTGTGCCTTGCATCATTTCACATTGATCATTCATACTTATATGCTTGGCTTGGTTGTGTGCATCTCTTGTTGCTTGCATTTAAGAGTAATTGCAATTAATTTTTAAATTCCGCATTTAGTTCACTAGATTAGCTTTATCACCTATTCACCCCCCCTCTAGGTGATTTCAATTGGTATCAGAGCCTACGCTCCTGATATTTAGGTTTAACCACCTAGGAGTGAGATCTTGGTTTGCTAGTCTACATTTGCATTTTCATTTGCACACATATAGTTGCACTCATGGATAGCCCTCCTATGTTTGATTTTTTCTAGACATAATTTTTGGAAGGCTAAGATGAGTAGTCATTTGAAAACCTTAGGACATAAAGTTTATCAAGCCACTACTAAAGAATTCAACCCCAATGATTGCAAGCAAAGAAAGCCAATGCACTTGCACTTAGAACACTTTGAGCATCTCTTAATGAAGATCTTTTACATGTGTTTGATCATTATGATTCGGCTTTTGCTGTTTGGAGCATATTGACTTCTCCCGAGCTTCCAAGGATCATCAACAAGATAAGGAGATCTAGAAGAGACATGTCCGACGAGCATTGCCTCATGGTCCAAGGGAAGAACTCCCTGAGGTACAATCGGAATCTCAACTAGATGATTACTCTAGTTCATATTGCTATGGATGCTTAGAAGTTTAAAATTTAAATGTAGAACTTGCCACAAGCTTGAAAAATTCTTGGAAAAATATGAACTTTTGAAAAAGAAGAACCTTGATTTAAAAGAAGAAATGAAGGATTTGTGTTCAAGTTTTGAATCGATTTTGTAAGAGAAGGAAGAGATTACTAGTGAACGTGACTCACTAAGATCTCAACTAGACCTTACCCTAAAAGAGATTGACGTTTTGAAAAACAAAAATGATTGTGATGATGTTGTGAAAAACAATGAGGTTTTATCTTCTAAATTAGATTTGTTTTAAAAGATAACCTTTCATTGAAAAATGAAATTGATTTCATTACAAAAGAATTGGATTTAGTTTTAAAGAAAAATGAATCTTTGAAAATTGATATTGATTCTCATGTGTGCCATGCTAGTATAGCTTCTTCACCTAGCACATCTTTTGCATGCTCCACTTTATCTTCTAGTATTGAAAATGACATAAATATTTTGAAGAAAAGTGTAGATTGTTTGGGCTCCACTTTGAGCCAATGTACTTTAATCATACACGCTTGGAAACCTTGGTTCGTAAGAAACAAGTTCCATCTTTGCATGCTCACCCTCCACGGCATACACATGCTCATCACGGTCACAAACTCCACACTATGTATGCTCATGTGTACACATGTACACATTGTGGACGAAAGGGCCACCTTGCTAGATTTTGCTATGATCGTTTACATTTTGAAAATTTAGCAACTAATTTTGTTTGGGTTCGGAAAGATACTAACCCCTATGGACCCAAAAGAAAATGGGTATCAAAGACCACCCCTTTGATTTTTGATGTAGGAGTGGGCTCTCGCATAACGTGAGAGTGTTGGTGCCTTGAAGTGGATGCATTCCGTGCTTAAAGGAAACAATTTGGATGCATCACTTTCAAGGGGAGTTTGGTGGAAAGGACCACCATTGGTTTGGAGAACTAGAGAGGTTCCTTCATCGGTTTTGGTATCTATCTCTAACTCCCGTTTTTATTTGCATGCTTTTCATGTTCATCTATTTATAGCGTGTCATGTTTTATTGTTCATTATATTTATGTCATGTTGATTAGATTAGTGTTATACATGTTTAGTTACTTGAGACACCCATGTTTTATATGGATCTATATCTATGTGTTCTCACCTTGTTTTTAACTAATATGTATGCCCTAGATCTAATGCATATGCATATACATAATGATCATATGGATGTTTATGATTTTAGTTTTATGACTCATGTTTTGGATATACGTTTAGATGTTAGTTTTCATTAAGACTAGGATTTATACTTGTACATATAGTGGGCCACAAATAAATCTTTATATATGTTTGTGCTTGAATGCCTATTTGTACCCATTAGATGTGCTAGTATAGTCTACTTTTGATGATTCGTGCATTTTAAACTTGTATTCCCATTTTGGATATGTTTTCATGACCATGTGTTTTAGACTTCATGTATTGTCCATCTCGTCTAAACTATTAGATATACATATACATCCTTGAGCCACGTGCCTTCATGCATATACCTTTGTGGTCTCTTTCATGTTTGGATATGTATGTATACTTTAGTTTGTACATGACATACATATGCCTTGAAGTTTAAATCGTTTTGATGATTTTCATGTTTTTAGGTAATTTCAATTGATAATGAAAATTTAGTTATTCATGTGTTAATGTTTTTAAGGAATTTCAATTGAGCTTAATTGAATATTTTCATGTTGATATGTATCACATAACACTTGTTCACTCACTTTATTAGTTTTCTCATGATTTTGTTTTCATGAGTATGATATATGCTTTATGGACTTTGAGTGTTTAGTGATCATGTGATTTACATGTATTCATGAAAAACAATTTTGTTTATTCCTTACTTGAAAGATTTCGTACTAGTTCAAAAAAATTTTCCTATAACTAGTTGCGATATTCTTATATGGTAGAGTTTTTCAAATATACTTCACTTTCAAACCTATTTTGAAAACCCTACCTTCTACGGGCGGATGGATGGGCGATCATGCTCATGTATGCTTTATAGTGAAAATCATTTGAATCTTGAACATGATGGGAGGATAGGAATATGAGATATACACTTGATCTTATTGTTGTTTCAATTGGTATCATTGAATTCTTTCAATTGGTATCAATATTGACATTTCTTGTATACTCATATATTTTTGTGTATATATGCTTTCATTTCAAATAGTATCAATTTCGATTGGTATCTAATATTCCATACATATATACTAGTTTATGCTAAGGCTTGAGCTTCAACTTTGTTTCAATTGATTTAGCTTTCAATTGGTATCTTAATTCGAGCCTACGTATTGTTTTTGTTGGTATTTCATAAAGGGGCAGAAAAAAACTCGTATTTTATCTTTCAATTGGTATTTAGTATTCCACTCCCTTGCTTTATGATAGAAAATAATAATTTCAATTGGTATCTTATGCTTTAAAGAATAATAATTTCAATTGGTATCAAGATTTGTGTTTAGAAATTCAAAATTTTGTAATGTTTAATTTCAATTGGTATCAAGATTGTTTATTTACAATTGGTATGTTGTTTGTTTACTTATCAATCGGTATCAAGATTTTTGTTTTTCAATTGGTATAGTTTCACTTTTAATTGGTATCTATATGCACTTCATTTAGGGGTGAGCATCGGTCGGTTCGGTTCAGTTTTTGCTAATTTTTGCAAAACCGAACCGAACCGATTAGACTTAGCAACCGAACCGAACCGAACCGACTCAGTTCAGTTCGGTTTTTCGGTTTTTCGGTTAGGCCAATATTTTTCCATCATTTCTTACATTTTTTAATCACCATTATATTATCATCCTTTAATATTCTAATCTCAAATATTCAATACCCAAATTAGAAATAAGAAAAAGACCCTAACCTTAATGTGAATTAAAAATTTCATATTCTAAAATTTTTACGCTATATTTGGGCTCTTATATCAAAACTCAGATAATTATTACTAAATTTTAATGGCAAGAATGAAAAAAAAAGAACTATATTAATATAAATATTATTCTTAATTGTGATGGTGTACTTAACATAACTTTCACATATTCAACATAAAAAAGATGGTATTGTTAGAAGTAATGAGATAAGTTTTCACCAGTTTTTGTTATGAACTATATGATTCACTAAATTGAATTTGGGTGGGGTGATATATAGGGTAAGAGATTTGGTTCGGTTCGGTCGAGTTCGGTTTTTGAAACACAAAACCGAAACCGAACCGAACTAGAGCGGTTCGGTTCGGTTTGAGTTCGGGTTTCGATTTTTGGTCGGTTATTTCGGTTATAACCGAACTCTGCTCACCCCTAACTTCATTGACACATTTTTAATTGGTATCATATTTGTTTTAGACTAAAAGGGGGAGAAAATCCCTTTATTGATTCTTTGTTTTGAACAAAAAGAGGAGAAGAATATGTTTTTTTTATTTGCTTTGTTTTTAACCCCTTTGTTGATGATTGACAAAAAGGGGGAGAAGAATTTGAGTTTATATATGCATATTATGCATGTTTTATGTATATATTATGCATGTTTTATGTTTTTATTTGGTATCAAAGCATTATTTAAAGAACATGTTTTTTTTTTGGTATCTAGAGCATAAAAGAGATCATTAGTTTTGTTTTGCATATATTAAGTTTAATTGGTATCTAGAACATGTTTATTTGTTTTTGAAAATTTCATTGGTATCTAGAGCCTTTTCTTGTTGTATGCATATCTATGCATGTTTCGTGTTTCATATTCATTGCATATTTATGTTTATTTGTTTATGCATGAGTTAAGGGGGAGCTTCTTTGAAGCTTAACTTTAATCCATGCATATATAACTCCAAGAGTTTTGTCATCATCAAAAAGGGGGAGATTGTTGGCCCAAAGGCCTTCCACTCTAGTTTTGATGATGATTAACTCATGTAGTTATGTGTACTAATAATCTTGTGATTTTAGTTTCATATCATTAATCAAGATATTAGTTGATGATTAGCTTCAACAAGATGATTTGGAAGCTATTCACATGGTGATTCAAGAGCCCGAGCGACAAGATCATATATAGCACTCATTGGAGTCTAGCTCGGTGAATCACGAAGTTTTGGATCGAGTCGGCTTGGAGACGGCGCTCTACAAGAAGACACCGGTACCATAGTTTTAGTTTTGTGTTTAGATCCAAATTGTAAAGATTAGAATAGTATGATATGCTCAAGTTCACAACACACACGTTTCATGTTTTCGTTTTCGGTTTTTGGTTTAACCGATCTTAGTTTGCATGAATACATATTATATCAAAACAAGTTTACATGGTTTAATGTGTATTAGATTTGTTCTATATACATGCATGCTTCAACTATTTAAACAAACTTAGCTTGATAGTCTATTTCGTGTGTTTTATGTTTTGGTATTTCTAGCAAAACGTATTTTTGGAATTAATATCAAAAACATGGATATGTATATGTTTCGTGTATATTGGATTATATCCATATGCAACATGCTTCAAAGTGTTTAAATATCATATTTTTGTAGTTGGATAAGTTTTGGACAAAATGTATTTTCTATTAAAAATACATGTTTGGTAAAATACAGTTTTTGGTTTTTGGTAAAAATGATAAGACACAAAAATAGTTCAAATTGCATGATATTTGAGTTGAAATTTTTATCACATGTTTATATATCAATGCAAAATGTTAAAACTATTTTTGAGGATTTTTACAAGATTTACAAGAATTTTTAAAAATATTTTAACTGTTTTTCTGACCCAATTTCTGACCCAGAACTGGCTGACAGGCCAGGTCGGTCGACCGAACCAAGGGCCGGTCGACCGAGCGGTCGACCGACGTTTACAGAGCTGTGCACGTCTGACAGCACAGTGGGTCGATCGACCGACCGGAGAGCTTTGCTCTCTGTATCTGGGCGATCGACCGGGCAGTCGACCGGAGCAGAGAAGTCTGCTCTCTGTATCTGGGCGGTCGACCGGTAGCTGCCAGCGGTCAAATGTGACCGTTGGCCGGTCGACCGACCGGTCGACCGGTAGGCCATTTCTGGCATTTTCAGCTGCCAACGGCTATAATTTTCTGGGGGCTATAAATACCCCATTAAAAAGAGGTTTTCTCTAAGATTTTAAGAGCTAATTTTTCCTACTCTCCAGTGTTTTCACAGCAATCAAAAAAGTTTTGGACTTGAATTGAACAATCTATTTGGTGTTTTTGCTAGGGTTTGGAAAATCAAAGAAAAGGGATTTTGGGAAAAGTGTTTGATTTATCTTCTTCATCTTGGTTTCTAGTTTTCCCAAGGATTTTTCTTTGAGATTTGATTTCCATTCCTTTGGTTTTCTCCACACTTGAGCTACATCTACTATCTCATTCTATAGGATCTTTGTGTGGAAAAGAAATTGTTTGTGATTGTTTGTTAGACCACCAAGTTGTAAACCCAATCTTTGCTTGGCTTTGTGCCTTTCCCTCATTGTGTTGAAGAGGTTGTGCATTTGGGTTATATCCCTCAAGTGGTGAGGTGATCCTCGTGTAAGCTTTGTGCTAATCCCTCAAGTTGTGAGGTGATTGTTTGTTGGCTTGGTGCTTTGCCTCTAGAAGGAGGTTGTGGTTGTAAAGAGAGGAGTTGGGTACTCCTTGTAATTGTTATTGCCCCAAATCCTCGGTGGAGGTTCCCTTTGTGGGAGTCCTTTATGGACAAGCTAGTGGACTTGAAATCCTTCTGGGTGAAGGCGGGGACGTAGAGCTGGGTGCTCGAACCTCGAAACAAATCTTGTTGTTTGCGCTTGATCGATTGACTCTTACTCTATCTCTCTCTCTCTTTACTTTTGTGCCTTGCATCATTTCACATTGATCATTCATACTTATATGCTTGGCTTGGTTGTGTGCATCTCTTGTTGCTTGCATTTAAGAGTAATTGCAATTAGTTTTTAAATTCCGCATTTAGTTCACTAGATTAGCTTTATCACCTATTCACCCCCCCTCTAGGTGATTTCAGGAAGAACTTAGATTGATGTGAAAAAAGGTGAACTCATCCTTCGGGTTCAAGATGAGCAAGTCACTTTCAAATTTTTAAAGCCACGCCACAACCATCGAATGTTGAGAAGTGCTTCAAAATTGATACTAATGACAAGCAAGTAGTTAAAGTACCAAAAGAGGAGCCTTAAAAGTTACTTAGCAAAGAGTCCAATCAACCCAAGTCCACCAAGTCCAAGAATGCAAAAATTGAGAAGCAAAGTTTCTACTTGAAAGCTGCACCGCTAAACCAAATATGGAAAAAAGATCAAAAGATTGCAAAAAACTTATCGAGGCTAACACCTTCCATACACGAGCCTCCATGAAGATCAAAGAAAGTCTAGCTAAAGGCTATAACTGAAGCGCTTCTTGGGTGGCAACCCAAGATTTTTAACCTTCTATTTTTTAATTTTTGATTTTGAATTTTTTAGTACTAACTTGTGTCTTCTGTATCTTAGGTTCCTCCCTCTGCAGACTGATCCAATACTCTCAGATGAATAATAAAATCACAACAACATAAGCACCAAAGACAGAGCACCAAAGGATCAAAAGTTCGGCCCGGTGGCTGAATTTTCGGCCAGCCAGACGAACGTTGGTGGGCATTTGACCAAGAATTTTTCAGGTGTAAACTTTTCAAATTACCTGTATTTTTGGGGTCATTTTCGAGATATGTGGTTTTCAAAATTGCTTTGTTTTGTGATAAATCAGATCTTGATTTAATAATGGAATTTTTTTTGAATTTGAAAATTTTGGGGTGATTTTCAATCCTGATTTTGTGTATGGGGACATAGCACAATTTAGGTATGGGGGTAGGGATCAAATCTTTTGAATTTTTTGAAATCTTTCCTTAATTTTTTTTACCTTTATCTTTATCTTTTCCTTATTTTTATCTTCTTTATTTCATCCTCTTTTGAAATTCAAATATTTTTCGAAATTCGAATTTCAAAACTCCCTCTTCTTTTTCCCAGAGCATTCAATTTCCAACATCTCCTAGGATTCCAATTTGAATTTGAAATTCAAATGAAGGGAAGTTTTGGGTTAATGGTACATACTTTTTCTATATAAACTAACTTCATCTTTCTTTTGTTTCTCACAAATTCGAGTCCAAACTCTCAAACCAGAGTATTCTATAGCAAGGAGGAGGAGTTCCAGATACCTCAGCCACTAGATCCTCAAAGCTCGAGTCAGAAGATCTTCCAGGCAACCGAGATTTCGGCCAGGTAGCCGAATTTTAACAGGATAGTTTCCCTTAATTCTTAGGGACAGTAAGTGTTCAACCTTCCATCTTTCATAGTGTCAAAATTCTAGTAAGTTCATCATGCCTAAGATCTATGCTGAGCATAACTTTTTCCTTATATTCGAAAGCATTTGGGATGTATTTTTTGGATCAAATAAGGGATAGGAATTAGAATTATTTGTTGCATGTTATTACCTTTGAATTCTATATTCTTTCCCTAGTACAAGAGTTTTATGATGGGTTTTCGGGGAATAACATTAATATAAATCAAGGAATAATTGAAGTGAATTGAAGAGAGGCGATGAAAATTTTACATCTACAAATAATTTTTGAATTAACGGGTATTCCTCTTATTAAAAGAGGGATTCAAGAACCGGGAAACCAAGGAGACTATATTCACTTAATGGGAGAAAATTGCAAGGTACCACCAAGGGGTGGTATTAGTGCCAAAACTTTGGATAGAAATGTGTATGCATTATGTAGATGGTTGATTCGTAATGTCTTGGGTGTATCACATGTTTCATCTTTTTACAACAAAGTTTTATACATTGCCTACATTTTGATGACTAAAGAAAAAGAATTTTCCATGTGCAACACATTATTAGACACCATTGGTAGCGCTAAAGATAAACGAAAAACCTTTTTGCCACTACCAATTCTTGTCACACAAATTTGCAAGGAATGGATGCTTGAAGATGTGGTTAAGTTAACAAGAAACTGGTTGATTGGGAAGGTGAAGAAAATAGAAAATGGGTTTATACAAATAAATAAAAATAGTAAAAGGTTGAGAGTTGGCTTTTGAAATAATTTTCTAAACAAAGAAATCGAAATAGAAAATTTTTTTTACCTTTTCAGTGCTTGTTTACCTTGAATCCGTCGCGATGACATACCTTGTCTTTGAAAGCGAGCAGAGTATGGTTTTTAGGATCTTCCCTATTCCCGAACTACACTATGAATTAAGAGGCAAGCTAAACTAATAAAGGAACAGTTATCCATCACCATAAGCCATCAATGGCACTTGCAATGGCAAAACAGTTTCGAGGCTGTAGGAATCATTTGGATTTACAAGCACTTAGAGTGAAGCAAACAAAAATAGAAGTAAAAAAGAAAATGTAACTTTGATTCAATTGAAATAACAATGAAAGAAAAGAAAACTTACTTACGCTGGCAAGTGATCGGTTCCTAAGATGGCACATTTTTTTATCATATTCTCATACTTATTATTAAACAAACTCTACTTGTTTCTAATTATTGTTTAATTTATTTGTAGGCCCAGTACTAAAAAAGAGGGAAGAGAAATGAGCCCAAAAAGCCCACCAAATTCTGAATTAAATCAGAATAAATTCAAAATCAGTGAATCAGGACAAATCTTGGCAAATCAGAGTGGTTGAAAACCAGTTAAAATGAATCATCCCAAATCAAGCGGTTGAAGCCAAAGATGAAAGGCTTGTTTTATCAAATTCTGAAGAAGAAACGGGAAAACCAGCAAGAGATAAGGAAAAATCTCCAAACGAAGAATCTGCCCCAGCCTGGTGTGGCTACCGGGCCACACCATGGCCATGGAAACGCGGCCAAAATCGCGTTTTCGCGCCCATATCAATTCAGTTGGGGGAGCATTGCTCCCCCTATCTCCTTACGCCTTCCCCCTCTGGGTTTTTGCCTATAAAAGGCAGGGTTTTCACTGTAAATGGGGACGACCATGCAGAGATAGGAGTTAGTCCAGTTTTTCATTCTTTGTAGTGTAGGTTTTTGTTTTCTTTTCATGTAATTTTTATTTCTTTGTAAGTATAGTTTAGACGGAGATTCATGTAAGTAAGAGAGAGAGGCTTATGTTGAGAGTGACACCGATGTAGCTCCTCCTTTCTTCCATCGTTTCTGCAAGCAATAAAAGGTAACTTTTTTTATGTTCGTCTTTACTTTTGTTTCCTTCTTCTTCTTTCTACTTTTTCTCTTTTGGTTTTGATGAGTATCTAAGTGAATATAGAAGCATCAGTATAACAATGTTTGTGTGAGTGCCGACGATATTTCATGATGATGTTCTCCTCCTCAAGACTCCGTATCATTTCATTCTTGTTCGTCTTGATGATGTAATGCGAATGGGGACTGAGTTTGATCTTATGGCTTATGCTTTGAACGCCTCCGAAGCAAGATAGAACATGCAAGGGTTCCAGGTAAGTCATCAACCAAAGGAGGTAAGTATTTCTTAAATCTTTTCTTTCTTTTCTTTTATTTCTTTAGTTTAGATCACCAACACCAACAACACACACTTCTTTTATCACACCTTTTTCCATTTCTTTGTACATATCCAATTCTGGTTTCTCCATCTTCCCAGTCTCTCACTTTCTGCCTAACTTCATTGTAATTTATTTTTCTTTTCTTTTTAAGAAACTAAATAAGAAGTTTAACTATTAATGGTAGCATAAAAGAGAACTTGCTAGAAAAGCTTCCATCGCTAGTCCCTCCTTGTGGATCACGACCCGCATAGCCACTTGCTATTGTGTAGAATTGAGTAACTTGCACTCTTTAATTTTAAAGTTCTAAAATTCTTTATTTGTGTGCAGGTGTAACCTCAATCAAATTTTGGCGCCATTGTCGGGGAGGGACGGTAAATAATTCTCTTTAAAGTTTACATTTTGGTTAACTTTCTTCTTTATTTTTGTACAGATTTAACAACAACGTATTCTTGCTGCAGTGGACATATAAGTGGCCTTGGACTCTGCTCAAGAAAGCAGAGCCAAGAAGCCCTCAGATTTGTTACAGTCCTATGGCAAACTGAGTGAACTACTAACCTGTATTTTCTGCAGGTTGGCTGAATTGCGTAGTTTAAATATCTGTAGTATTTATTTCCTTGTTTGTCTCACTGTATTTACTTTCTAACCTCAACAGTAAAATGATGATTGTAAATGCTAAAAAATGATTTAGACTTTGCATTTAGGCACGTGTCTATTTCATTATATTCTCTATTTACTGTTGAAGAGTGCTGGAGTAAAGGTACGTGTGCATAGCATCCAGTATAAGAACACTTTTGGATTGTTTTACATTGCTTAAGTGTTACTTTTCTTGTACACTGCACTAAATTGATCTAAGGGCTTGTCCTATAAACAAGATAAGGTGGGGAAGTCATTACCCTCCCTTAGCCCACAAACAATCTCCTCACTCACTAACCCATGCCTAACTAAAAATGAGTAGACGTTGGCCCTAGGAACATCTCAAACTCAATTAGGAGATTATCCTAAGGGGGAAAGGTGTTAGAATTTGACTCCTGCCAAATCAGTGTCTAGGAAGGGGATTAAGGGCCGAAAGCTGAAGGTTGGTAGTTACTTAATTAAGGAACGTCTTTGACGGATAACCTCCCACCAATCTTGCCCTGACCTGGCTGATTAGCTTGTGGTCAAAGTCTGCATTATATCTCCTATGGACAGTCTAACCAGTTAGGAGTCGTCTAGGTCAAAGGTCTACCCTAACTTAGGTTAGAATTTTTTTCTTTTTTTGTTTGCTTATTTGTTTGTTTTTTTTCTTTGTTTGTATTTTATTGTGTGATATGGCTTATAACAATAATTTTTTCAATTTTAATGGTAATCCATATTACACATCAACCTCTTTTCAAGATATTACCAACCCGGCATATCATAACTTTAACCAACCTAGTGTGCCGGATTGGTCTTATCTTTATCAATATAACTCATACCCCCAATCTTATAACCATAATTTTCAGAATAATTTCAACTCTTCACAGAGTCAGTGGGAATTCACCTCCCCCGAGTCCAATTTTCAACCAACTTGTCCTTCTTATCCACCTTGTCCACAATATTTCAAGATTCATACTCAGTTCCACTAGTCCAAAATAGAAAACCATCAATTTTGGAAATGAGTATGCTATTGGCCCAAAGGCCTTACACTCTAGTTTTGATGATGATTAACTCATGTAGTTATGTGTACTAATAATCTTGTGAGTTTAGTTTCAGATCATTAATCAAGTTATTAGTTGGTGAAAGCTTCCACACATCTTTCACATGTTGATTCAAGAGCCCGAGCGTCAAAGATCACATATAGCACTTGCTCGATGGATCAAGGAGTTTTAGATCGAGTCGGCTTGGAGATTGCGCTCTACAAGAAGACTTCGGTACAATAGTTTAGTTTTGTGTTTAGATCCAAATTGTAAAGATTAGAATAGTATAATAATGCTCAAGTTCACAACACACACGTTTCATGTTTTGAATATTGATTTTGGTTTTTCGGTTTTAGGTTTAACCGATCTTGGTTTTCATGAATAGATAGATCAAAACAAGTTTACATGGTTTAATGTATATATGATTTGTTCTATATACATGCATGCTTTAATTTCCTAGACTAACTTAGTCTTGACTTACTTATTCAGGTGTTTTATGTTTTGGTATTTTTGACAAAACATAATTTGGAATTATTGACAAAAAACATGATATTTAAACATTTGGAAGGGTTTTGGACAAAACGTATTTTCTATTCAAAATCCAAGTTTTTAGAAAATACGGTTTTTGGTTTTTGGTAAAAATGATAAGACACAAAAATAGTTCATATTGATTGATATTTGAGCTAAACTTTTTACAACATGTTTATATATCAATGCAAAATGATAAAACTATTTTGGTGATTTTTAGAAAAGATAAAAGAATTTTTAAACATGTTTTTAATTCTGTTTTCTGTTCCAGGCTTCACCAGTCGACTAGTCTTCTGACCAAGTCGACTTGGCTGAAGTCGGTCGACCGGGTCGGTCGACCGACGTGCACAGAATTGTGCACGTTTGGCAGACTTGGGACGGTCGACCGTCAGGGTCGACCGGGTCAGAGAGCAGAGCTCTCTGTTTGTTTGGGTCGACCGGGGCGGTCGACCGGTAGCTGCCAACGGGCAAAAATTGACCGTTGGCGGTCGACCGGACCGGTCGACCGGAAGGGTTATTTTGGCAAAAACTGCTGCCAACGGCTAGTTTCTGGATTTGCCTATAAATACCCCTTGGCAAGAGTTTTTCTCTAAGATTTTTTGTGCGAATTTTTCCTTACTCTCTGGTGTTTTCACAGCATTTAAAAGAGGTTTTTGGATTCAAATTGAACAATCTTTTTGGTGTTTTTATTAGGGTTTGAAAAACCAAAGAAAAGAGATTTTGGAAAAGCTTTTGTTTGAACTTCACTATCTTCATTTCTATTTTTTCCCAAAGATTTTCTTTGAGTTGCTGGTTTCAAATCCCTTGATTTTCTCCACATTTGAGCAAAAATCAACTATCTTTTCTATAGGATCTTTGTGTGTGAGAACGAGATTGTTTGTGGTTGTTGTTTAGACCACCAAGTTAAAAACCCTATCTTTGTTTGGCTTTATGCCTTGGGTTGTATCCCTCAAGTTGTGAGGTGATCCTTGTGTTTGCTTTGTGCTAATCCCTCGGGTTGTGAGGTGATTGTTTGTTGGATTGGAGCTTGCCTCAAGGAGGAGGTTGTTGTTGTAAAGAGAGGAGTTGGGTACTCCTTGTGAGAGTCCTAGGTGGACTAGCTAGTGGATTGGAAATCCTTCGTGTGTCGAAGGCGGGGATGTAGAGCTGGGTGCTCGAACCTCGAAACACATCTTGTTGTTTGCGCTTGATCCATTGACTCTCTCTATCTCTCTCTTTACTTTGTGCCTTGCAAATATTCATATTGTGCATTCATTATTGCTTGGCTTGGTTGTGTGTGCATCATTTGTTGACTGCACTTGAGTGTATTGCATTTAGTTTTTAAATTCCGCATTGAGTTGACTAGATTAGCATAATCACCTATTCACCCCCCTCTAGGTGATCTTTCAATTGGTATCAGAGCTAGTGCTCCTGATATTTAGGTTTAACCACCTACGAGTGAGATCTTGGTTTGCTAATCTTCATTTGCATTGTTCATTTGCACTCATTTAGTTTGCTCTCATGGATAGCCCTCCTATGTTTGACCATATTAGACTTGATGTTTGGAAGGCCAATATGAGTAGCCATTTAAAAAGACTAGGACATCTAGTTTATCAAGCCTCCACTATGGAATCATTCCCCAATAGTAGCAAGCATAAGAAGGCAAATGCATTAGCACTTAGAACACTTAGAGCATCTCTTAGTGAACATCTTTTACCGGTGTTTAATCATTATGACTCGGCTTTTGCAGTTTGGAGCTTATTGACGTCTCCCGAGCTTCCAAGGATTATCAACAAGATGAGGAGATCTAAGAGAGAAAAGTCCGAAGAGCGTTGCCTCATGGTCCAAGGGAATAACTCCCTTGAGGTACAATCGGATTCTCAATTAGATAATGGCTCTAGTTCCTATTACCATGGTTGTTTTGAAGTTCAAACTTTAAATTTGGAACATGCTCAAAAGCTTGAAAATTTATTGGAAAAACACAATGTTTTGAAAGAGGACAACCTTGTTTTGAAAAATGAATTAAAGGATTTGTGTTCTAATTTGAATCGGTTTTGCAAGAGAAGGAAGAGATCACTAGTGAACGTGACTCACTAAGATCTCAACTAGACCTTGCCCTTGATGAGATTGAGATTTTGAAAAACAAAAATGATTGTAATGATGTTGTGAAAAACAATGAGGTTTTATCTTCTAAATTGGATTTTGTTTTAAAAGATAACCTTGTTTTGAAAAATAAAATTGATTCTATTACAAAAGAATTGGATTTGGTTTTGAAGAAAAATGAATCTTTGAAAATTGATATTGACTCTCATGTGTGCCATGCTAGTATAGCTTCTTCTTATAGCACACCTATTGCATGCTCCACTTTATCTTCCTCCATTGAAAATGATATAAATGTTTTGAAGAAAAGTGTTGAATGTTTGGGCTCCACTTTGAGCCAATGCACATTGAATCATTCACGTTTGGAAACCTTGGCTCGCAAGAAACAAGGTCCATCTTTGCATGCACACCCTACAAGGCATACAGATGCTTCCCACGGTCACCACCTTTACACGTATGCTCATGTGTACACATGTACACATTGTGGCCGAAAAGGTCACATTGCTAGATTTTGTTATGATCGTGTTTATCATGAAAATTTAGCAACTAATTTTGTTTGGGTGAGAAAAGAAACAAACCCCTATGGACCCAAAAGAAAATGGGCACCAGAAACCACCTCCTTGACTTTTGATGTAGGTAGGAGCTCTCGCATCACGTGAGAGTATTGGTGCCTTGAGGTGGATGTGTTCTAAGCCTAAAAGAGAACCATTTGGATGCTTCACTCTCAAGGGGATTTGGTGGGAGGACCACCGTGGTTTGGAGAACTAGAGATGCACCTTCATGAGTTTTGGTATCATTTTTTAACTCCCATTTTTATCTGCATGCTTTTCATGTTCATCTATTTATAGCATGTCATTGCTTATTGTTCATTATGCCTATGCCATGCTTATTAGAATAGTGCTATACATGTTTAGTTACTTGAGCACCCATGTTTTATATGGATCTATATTTAGTGTTCTCACCTTGTTTAAACTAACATGTTTGCCCTAGATCTAATGCACATGCATATGCATTATGACCATTTGGATGTTTATGATTTTTATTTTTGTTGAATCATGTTTCATTGTTTCATGATTAGTATGATATTTGCCATGTTTATTAGACTTATGCTTTACATGATTAGTTGTTGAGACACCCATGTTTAGTATGGACCCATATTTTGTGTTCTCCTTATGTTTTAGCTATCATGTTAATCATAGATCTAATGCACATGTCTTTGTCATGCTAATCATATGGTTGACTATGATTTTTTTTTTTGTTTTAATGATTCATGTTTTGATAATTAACATGTATTATAATAGCTAAACAATAGTGATGTGTTTTATGATTTCTAATTTTGCCACATGTTTTGATGTTTATCGGGTATTATGTATTTCTTGATTCTAATAGCATGTGGATGTTCTTCATGATCATTTTTATGTCTTTCATGTTGATTTATATCCCGTTTTGTGCTTAATGATTTAATTACTTGTTTAGATGTTAGTTTTCATTAAGACTAGAATTTATACTTGCACATATAGTGGGACACAAATAAATCTTTATATATGTTTGTGCTTGGACGCTCATTTGTACCCATTAAATGTGCTAGTATAGCCTAGTTTTGATGATTCATGCATTTTAAACTTGTATTCCTATTTTTGGATTTGTTTTATGTGTATGAGTTTTCATTTCATGTATATGTTTATTTTGCCAAACCTTAATATATACATGTATACCCTTTGAGTCATTTGCCTTTCATGCAAATCTATATATATGGACTCAATTGTGTTTAGGGATATGTATGTATACTTATTGTGTTACATATACCTTGAAATGAAAATTAGTTGTGGTGAAAATTTAGTTTTTCTTGATTCGTGTTTATTTGTTTAACTTCATGTATATGTCTATCTTATCCAAACTATTAATTATACATGAACATCCTTGAGCCACGTGCCTTCATGCATATACTTTTGTGGACTCATTATGTTTAGGATATGTATGCATACTTTAGTTTGTACATGACATACATATGCCTTCAAGTTTAAATCATTTGGATGAATTTCATGTTTACTAAGTGATTTCACATTTATAATGAATCTCTTGTTTTTAAGATGATTTCAATTGGTGATTTCACATCTTAGATGAATTTCATGTTTTCAAGGAATTTCATATGAGCCTAATTGAATATTTTCATGATTGATATGTGTCACATTATACTTGTACACTCACTTTGTTAGTTTACTCATGATTTGTTTTCATGAGAATTTGATATGAGCTTTATGGACTTTGAGTGTTTAGTGATCATGTGATTTATATGTGTTTCACGAAAAACAATTTTGTTTTATTCCTTACTTGAAGGATTTCGTACTAGTTTTAAAAGTTTTTCCTATAACTAGTTCGTATTCTTCACTATGGTAGAGATTTTCAAACAAAGCTTATTTTCAAACCTATTTTTGAAAACCCCTACCATTCATGGGAGGATGGATGGGAGATCATGTTCATGAATGCTTTTAAAATGAAAATCATTAAAACTTGAACCATGATTGGGAGGTAGAAATATGATGTATACATTTGATCTTATTGTTATTTCAATTGGTATCATTGAATTCTTTCAATTGGTATCAATCTTGACATTTCTTGTATACTCATATGTGTTTGTATGTATGTATGCTTCATTCCAAGACTATCAATTTCTATTGGTATCTATTTTTCATACATATATATGTTTTATTTGTGCTTATTATATCCCTATATCTTTAAGCACAAAATCTTGTTTATGCTAGTGCTTGAGCTTTAACTTTGTTTCAATTGATTACTTTTAAATTGGTATCAAGCCTATGCTTCATTTTAGTTGGTATTTCATAAAGGGGGAGAAAATTTGATTTTGTCTTTCAATTGGTAATTTTCAATTGGTATTTGATTCCCACTCCCTTACTTTATGATTGAAAATTTCAAATTGGTATCATATGTTCAAAATGAAAATTATTTACAATTGGTATCAAAATTTTTGTGTTTAGACATTCAAAATTTATTATGTTTAATTCAATTGGTATCAAGATGTTTCATGTGTTTTTGCTTAAAATTGGTATCAATATTTTTTGTTTGTTTCCTTAAATTGGTATCAAGATGCTATTCTTTGACATATTTTCAATTGGTACCTTAATTGATTGTCACCTCTAATTGACTTTGTTTTTGTTTTAGACAAAAAGGAAAATATTATTTTTTTATTGATTCGTTGTTTCGAACAAAAAGGGGGAGAAAATTTATTGATCAAGTTATTGCTTTTACCCCTTATTGAAGATAGTTTCTTTGTATTAAAAAGAAAGAAGATTTTGTTTTGTTTTGGTTTTTACCCCTTTGTTGATGATTGACAAAAAGGGGGAGAAGAATTTGGGTTTATATATGCATGTTTTTGTTTGCGTATATTAAGTTTAATTTAGTTTAATTTTAATTGGCATCTAATGCATGTTTTGTAATTGGATGTTTTGTAATTGGTATCTCTAGAGTGTAATTGGTATCTAGAGCATGTTTTGTTTTAAACATTTCATTGGAATTGGTATCTAGAGCATGTTTTGTTTTTAAACATTTCATTGGTATCTAGAACCCTTTATTGTTTATGCATAGATATGCATGTTTCATGTTTCATGTTTAAGAGCCTTCATTGCATATTCATTACGTTTATTTGGTTATGCATGAGTTAAGGGGGAGCTTCTTTGAAGCTTAACTTTAATCCATGCATATATAACTCCATGAGTTTTGTCATCATCAAAAAGGGGGAGATTGTTGGCCCAAAGGCCTTCCACTCTAGTTTTGATGATGATTAACTCATATAGTTATGTGTACTAATAATCTTGTGAGTTTAGTTTCAGATCATTAATCAAGTTATTAGTTGGTGAAAGCTTCCACACATCTTTCACATGTTGATTCAAGAGCCCGAGCGTCAAAGATCACATATAGCACTTGCTCGATGGATCAAGGAGTTTTGGATCAAGTCGGCTTGGAGATTGCGCTCTACAAGAAGACTTCGGTATCATAGTTTAGTTTTGTGTTTAGATCCAAATTGTAAAGATTAGAATAGTATGATAATGCTCAAGTTCACAACACACACGTTTCATGTTTTGAATATTGGTTTTTGGTTTTTCGATTTTAGGTTTAACCGATCTTGGTTTTCATGAATAGATAGATTAAAACAAGTTTACATGGTTTAATGTATATATGATTTGTTCTATATACATGCATGCTTTAATTTCCTAGACTAACTTAGTCTTGACTTATTTATTCATGTGTTTTATGTTTTGGTATTTTTGACAAAACATAATTTGGAATTACTGACAAAAACATGATATTTAAACATTTGGAAGGGTTTTGGACAAAACGTATTTTCTATTCAAAATTCAAGTTTTTAGAAAATACGGTTTTTGGTTTTTGGTAAAAATGATAAGACACAAAAATAGTTCATATTGATTGATATTTGAGCTAAACTTTTTACCACATGTTTATATATCAATGCAAAATGATAAAACTATTTTGGTGATTTATAGAAAAGATAAAAGAATTTTTAAACATGTTTTTAATTCTGTTTTCTGTTCCAGGCTTCACCAGTCGACTAGTCTTCTGACCAAGTCGACTTGGCTGAAGTCGGTCGACCGGGTCGGTCGACCGACATGCACAGAATTGTGCACGTTTGGCAGACTTGGGACGGTCGACCGTCAGGGTCGACCGGGTCAGAGAGCAGAGCTCTCTGTTTGTTTGGGTCGACCAGGGCGGTCGACCGGTAGCTGCCAACGGGCAAAAATTGACTGTTGGGCGGTCGACCGGACCGGTCGACCGGAAGGGTTATTTTGGCAAAAACTGCTGCCAACGGCTAGTTTCTGGATTTGCCTATAAATACCCCTTTGGCAAGAGTTTTTCTCTAAGATTTTTTGTGCGAATTTTTCCTTACTCTCTGGTGTTTTCACAGCATTTAAAAGAGATTTTTGGATTCAAATTGAACAATCTTTTTGGTGTTTTTATTAGGGTTTGAAAAACCAAAGAAAAGGGATTTTGGGAAAAGCTTTTGTTTGAACTTCACTATCTTCATTTCTATTTTTTTTCCCAAAGATTTTCTTTGAGTTCTGGTTTCAAATCCCTTGGTTTTCTCCACACTTGAGCAAAAATCTACTATCTTTTCTATAGGATCTTTGTGTGTGAGAAAGAGATTGTTTGTGGTTGTTGTTTAGACCACCAAGTTAAAAACTCTATCTTTGTTTGGCTTTGTGCCTTGGGTTGTATCCCTCAAGTTGTGAGGTGATCCTTGTGTTTGCTTTGTGCTAATCACTCGGGTTGTGAGGTGATTGTTTGTTGGATTGGAGCTTGCCTCAAGGAGGAGGTTGTTGTTGTAAAGAGAGGAGTTGGGTACTCCTTGTGAGAGTCCTAGGTGGACTAGCTAGTGGATTGGAAATCCTTCGTGTATCGATGGCGGGGATGTAGAGCTGGGTGCTCAAACCTCGAAACACATCTTGTTGTTTGCGCTTGATCCATTGACTCTCTCTCTATCTCTCTCTATACTTTGTGCCTTGCAAATATTCATATTGTGCATTCATTATTGCTTGGCTTGGTTGTGTGTGCATCAATTGTTGATTGCACTTGAGTGTATTGCATTTAGTTTTTAAATTCCGCATTGAGTTGACTAGATTAGCATAATCACCTATTCACCCCCCTCTAGGTGATCTTTCATATGCGTCAGTCCAAACAACAATCAAAAAATCTGATGGACTCACAATTTTACCACCAATTTCAAAATAAAACTTCATCTTTTCAAGACCAATCGCAACAAAACGATGAACCTATCAACTATGAAAAGATGCTCGAAGTCATGACTCAGGCTCAAAACACTCGTAATCATGACAAAGATATGATGGTCCAAACTCTACGTTCTCACTGTTTGGCCAGTTCTGATGTCGTTAACCATTCTGTTAGAGCTGAAGAGTCATGTTGTTTTGGAAAACAAGGTTCCATTTCAGCACAATCATTTGAACTTGCCCAACTCTAAATTTTGAAAATGATATTGACAGTTTGGCAAGTTATTTCTTTCCTGAAATAGAACTTAAGAATGAATATGATCATGAACCTCAACTTAGTGATTCAATTCTACTTCCTGATTTAATAATGACTCCGGTGTCTTCACCTGATTTCAATCTTTTTCCCGAGTCAATATTGGATCCTGTGCCAATTCATCATGAAATTGAATCACCCATCTTTGTTGATCATCATATTAAACTTGACCAATTTAACACTTTTGAAAGTCCTATTGACAAATTGGCAAGTTCTCATTTTTATGAAATTGAACTCAATGAGAAATGTGACATAGATTCTCAAATTTATGATCCAGTTCAAATTCCCGAATCAATATTGACTCCTATTTTGTTACCCGACTTGAGTAATATTTTAGAGTCAGTTTTGATTCCCACACCTGTCATTCTTGAACTTGAATCACCAATATTAAGTCACATTCCATTGTGGGAAACTGAATGTGGACTTGAGTTTTAACTTCTTGATTTGGACCCACTTCCTAAGCCAATCTCGACTCCTAAACCTTTACTTGACTTAAGTCACTTTCCTGAGTCGGTATTAGTTCCAGTACTTTCTGAGTCCAAGTCAATCATTCTATCTTTTCGCACTCCATTTTGGGACAAGGCGGTTGACAAAATTGACTCCGAAATTAATTATGGAATTTGAAAATTAGATGGGATTAAATTTTTAATAAAAAACGTTCATATATACATCATTTTAGTGGGTTATATAAAAGAGATTTTTGGTGGATTCCTCCGAACTCCACAAAAATTCGATTGGGCCGCATTTCGTGGACCAATCAGACCACCACCGGAACCACCACCTTAAGGTAGTATTTTCCTTCCCTGTCTTCTTTTTCATGCATCTATGCATTAATTCATACATTGAGGACAATGCATGAGATAGGTGTGGGGGAGGGTTCTAACATAACTTAGGTTTTTCTTTTTATTTAAAAAAATACTTTTTTTTACTTTTAAAAACTTTTTGAAAATAGAAACAATATTTTGACATATTTTTGTAAGAAATTGAGTCAATTTTAAGGAATAGGAAAATCAAAATTAGGATTTCTTAAACTTGATCAAAATAAGATTATTTGTTTGATTTTTAGGGTTAGGAAGATAATTTGTCAAAGTAATTTAGTCTTGATCTTTACCTTAATGAAATATGCATACTTCATACACTTACACACTTAGGGTTTAAAAATAAAGATTCTTATGCCTTATATATAAAAAAAAAGAAAAAAATATCTATGAAAGATGAACAAATCTAATTATTGATTAGCTTGGTACTTTGGCCTAAGCAAGCCTTAGTATTTATGCGAAAGATGATTAGATAGTTTTAGAATATATATATATATATATATATATATATATATATATATATATATATATCTATATATAATCCTCTGATTAAGCTGGGTATTTGTGCCTAATAAAGCATAAGTATTCACGCCTAAAAGTGGTTCATAAAATAAAATCCTTAGTTTTGTGGCCTTGTTTGCTCGAGTCCTTAAGTCCTTGGGGTGTTTTTTCACCCGGTGCCCTAAGACTGTTTGGTTTGGGAGTCATCGATTAAAGGCTCGTTACATGGGCAGATTAGAAAGCCTAATAGAACTAAGGAATAATACCCCAAAATATATATATATATATATATATATATATATATATATATATATATATATATATATATAATAAATAAGGCATAAGAGTTAGAGTTAATGAACCCTTAGTCAAAATTTTCACGGTCACAAGGTGCATATGATTTAGGGTAAAGTAATAGACTAAATGAGAAATACAATTTTACTCCTTACTTTGATTGATAACAAATTTTTGAATAGAGACCAAGTTTAAGAATGAAAAATTTAATTTTCCTATAACTTATAGTTGCTTAAATCTTACAATTATATTTCAAATATTTTTCTCTTTCAAAATGTTTTTTAAAAATACTAACTCTTTGTTTCTATTTCTTTATGGATTTTGTGGGTGTAATCCACTGAAAACCCTCACGAGACAAAACTCGTCCTCTAGGGGAAACCTAGCGGTTTAATAGCTTGTTGCACATGCTCAGTGCAATCGAGTGACCTGCGAAAGTGGTCTAATAATCCTTAGTATAGTTAGTTGTTTTGCTCGAGGACGAGCAAAAGATAGGTATGGGGGTGTGATCGGTCTCTAAGATTGCACATTTTTTATCATATTCTTATACTTAATATAAAATAAACTCTGCTTGTTCCTAATTATTGTTTAATTTATTTGTAGGCCAAGTACTAAAGAAGAGGGAAGAGAAACGAGCCCAAAAAGCCCACCAAATTCTGAATTAAATCAGAATAAATTCGAAATCAGTGAATCAGGGCAAATCTTGGCAAATCAGAGAGGTTGAAAATCGGTTGAAATGAATCATCCCAAATCAAGCGGTTGAAGACAAAGATGAAAGGCCATTTTATCAAATTTTGAAGAAGAAACGGGAAAACCAGCAAGAGATAAGGAAAAATCTCCAAACGAAGAATCTACCCCAACCTGGTGTGGCCACCTGGCCATACCATGGCCGCGGAAACGCGACCAAAACTGCGTTTTCGTGGCCATATAAAATTCAGTTGGGGGAGCGTTTGCTCCCTGTAGGCTGTCCAAAAGTTACTGGAGGACAAGCTATTGAAAAGCAAAGTTTCAAGCTCTAGACGCGAGGGACTATCACCCGCGTCTCAGCATCAAGGCGCGTTGGCCTGACACCCGCGTCTCAGCATCAAGACGCGTCGGCCTGACACCCGCGTCTCAGCATCAAGGCACGTCGGCCTGACACCCGCGTCTCAGCATCAAGGCGTGTCGGCCTGACACCCGCGTCTCAGCATCAAGATGCGTCGGCCTGACACCCGCGTCTCAGCATCAAGGCGCGTCGGTCTGGCACCCGCGCCTCAGCATCAAGGCGCGTTGGCTTGACACCCGCGTCTCAGCATCAAGGCGCGTCGGCCTGAAACCCGCGTCTCAGTTATAACCGCCTTGGTTAAGGGACCAATCACTCCCTACACGCAAGGGAAACCAGCTCCCATCGTGGCGTGTCTTTAGCAGGCACGTGGGTTAGTTACCGCCCATATAGCGGGGAAGTTGGCCCTCATTGTGGAGCGCTTTTAGGGGGGGCACGTTCACCCCTAAGACCTCTATAAATAGCCCCGTCGCTATGAAGAAGAGGTTGGACTTTTGGCAATCAAAAAGAAGGAGAAGAGGACAACGGAGAGATCATCAACAGAGAGAGAACTCGACTCTTCAAGCTAGCTTGCTGTGTACAAGTTACTCTTCGCTTACCTTCTCTTTTAGAGTTTTGGTAGACGGAGCTGAGTTACTCTTTCTACCGGCCGAAGAGGAGATCCCTGAAGGACGGTTATCCGGTCAACGGAGAACAAGATTCACTCTCCACCGCCACACGAAGAACCCAGCCTTAAACAAAGGGGGGATTCAAGATTCAATATCCTCCCTCCCTTGTAACTGGAAGGAACAGTTGTTGTTGTAATCCTTTTCATTTGATTCAAGGAAAACTTTTACTGCAATTCACTGTCTCCCTCTTTCCCGGGTCATACAAGAGATGGCGACTCCGCTGGGGACAACTTTCGTTACTGACGAACAGGTAGTGGCGCAAGATGACGTCCACCATGAGGGAAAGATGGTCGAATCGCTCGTTGTCGAGTTCGACCAGGCGAAGTACGAAGAGTTCCTCTCTTCTGGCTCCAAGAGCCCAAAGACCCGCGTCTGCCGCCGGGTCTCAACGGGGAATGGCCTCGAGTCCCGATCTGTGGCTCTCTCGAGCTCCCCTGCTGCCGACTGTGCTAAGCAAGAGACGCGCGTCAACGCCTCTCAGAAGGCCCGCGTGGTCCCAGGCACATCTGCCTTTGCGACCAACCGCGTCGCACAGAACACCCGCGTCAGCGTCTCTCAGGAGACCCGCGTGGTCAAAATCCCTGGTGCCCAGCATCAGGATGTCGTTGGTCTCTCTCTACCTCCTCGACGCAATCGAAACGCTGAGCGTCGACAGAGGAGACGTGCGCGTCAGCTGCAAGTTAGAACCGTCGGTTGTCCAACTGAGGCTGGACGCGACGTACAATCTCGCGCCTTGCCTGCGCCACGTCCAGTACGTGAAATCCGCGTCTGGCGGCCCAAACGCGCAACTCCTCAAGTTGAGTCCTCTGAGGACCAACTTACCAAGCGCCAAGACGAAGCTTCTGCGTCTCGTCAAACGCAGGAAGCACGCACCCAGAGACGAGGGGCCCAGTAGCCTACCCTCTCTCAAGCGTCTCTGCTCCGACGCACCAAACAACAACGCGACACTCGCGTCTCATCTCAACAGAGACGCCAGACGCGCGTTCCACAGCCGCGACGCGAAAACCGCGTCCCTGAAGTCTGCGTCCAGATTGTGCAGCACATGGATGCCTCCCGTCTTCGACGTTGCGAGGTTGATCTTTTCAGTCCCCCTCCCATAGATTTGAGGGATTATCTGACGAAGAAAAGAAATGCCAATCAGGCCACTTCGTCGTGTTGCTGCCAACGGCTCATCCATATGCTCACTGAGTGCCGTTGCGGGTCAGGCGTGCACCAGCAGTCGTTAGTCAGACAGCTGACCCTGATTCCTCCGTCAGCTAAAAGAAGACACTCCCACAGAAGGAGAACCTTCTCTGACGTTGAGTACCCGGAGCTCACTGCGAATATGACAAGCAGGAGCAAGGGAAAACAACTTGCAGTCAGCTCAGACGACTCCGAGTCTGACTCTGAACCGGAAGGAGTGTATCGACACACTCGCACCCGGACTGGGGCCATTCCCCCAATTAATTATAATGCCTTAGCCCATGGCATTAATGATTCCCACTCCGCTGTAGCGGAATCAAGGGCTTCGAACTCTTCCGTCGAGAAGGAGACCTCCGCCTACATGACAGGCACTCCTGAGGAGACGACTAAACATTTGGAGCAGATCCAGAAGGCACAAATGGATATGATTCTTGCTCAGCAGGAATCTATCAACTCCCTCAAGCAGGCGATTGCACAGCTGCTCGAAGACAGGAGGAGGTCCCCTCCTAAAAAGTCAAAGGGCAAAGCGAAAAAGGGAGAAAGCTCATCTTCTGAACCTTCTGAGGAGACGCGGCGATCTACCTCCGGCTCGTCCAAGTCCTCGTCGCAAGTAAAAGGCGACCAAGACTAGGGAAAGGCTCATGTTAAAAGAATGAGCCAACTGGAGCGACGCCTCGAGGCCCTTGCTAATTGCAAAGACCTCCAAGAAGTAGGAGTGGTCCGGCCCTATCCGGCTGAGTGGGATTCAGTCCCGTACCCTCCTAAGTTCAAGGCTCCAACCCTCCAAGCATTTGACGGGAAGGGGTCCCCAACCAGCACATCTACTACTTCAAATCCCGACCGGGAATGTAGTGGATAATGACGCTATTTTGCGCGCCTGTTCATTGGCACCCTGAAAGGGTTAGCCTTTGAATGGTTTATGAAGCTCCTAGAAGGTTCTATCAAGAACTGGGGCGATCTGGAGAAGCTGTTCTTAACACGCTTCTTCAAGGATGACTCGGAGGTCACAATGCCTACCCTTCTAGCTACCAAACAGCGGAGAGGGGAGTCTGTCAAATCTTTCGTGGAAAGATTTCGGAACATGGCACTCCGGTGTCCAAGCGGTATGACCCAGGCCACCCTGGTGGGAACATGCCGCCACAATCTCCAAACCTCACTCCTTGCTCAAATAGGAGTTGCTGAAAGCCGCACCTGGAAGCAATTAGTCCAACAAGGTGAACAGGCTGAGGAGATTGTCGCCCGCGTCCGAGCGAAGGAAGGTAAGCCTAGGCCGGAAAGGTCGACAAGGCGTGCGCCGGACACATCCCTCCAAACAAAGCGGAAGGATAATTTGGCCACGGAGACCAAATCTCCTGCCAAACCTCAAACAGGAAAGGCGAGTGGCTCTTCAAGCCAGCCACGCGCCAACAAACAATATTCCTTCAAGGAGGAACATGTCGATTCGCTCTTTAAACTACTCAACAAGAGCAACCGACTGAAGCTCCCTGAAGCTCGACGCCCAGAGGAAGTCGGCAAGACCGACAATCCCAATTACTGCATGTACCACAGAATGTTGGGACATCCTACCAAAAGCTGCTACGTCTTTAAGGACGTCCTTCAAGCTCTGATTGACGCGGAGGTGTTAAAACTCCGACCAGAGCAGAAGAAGGTGACGGCTAATGTGACGTCAGTTCTCCAGTTCGGGAGACAACCTCCAACGCCTGCGGGGGTAGCTCCTATCCCAAGAGGAGAGCTGAGAGTGGTCAACACAGACCCTCACCAGCAGCAAGAGAAAGGCTTGGTACCCATCCCTACACCTCAAGGGGAAATTATGTGGGTCCACCCTGACCTTGTCAATGAACAACAATGGACTACTGTGACCAACAGGAAATCCAAAGGCAAGGCAAAAGCCTCATCCTGCAATGTGGTAGGTGCCTCCTCTCGAGAAGCGGAGACTGATATCCCTTCACTGACCGACTCAGAGGAGGAAACGATAGTCCTGGCCGCAGAGCCCAACCAACCGATGGCGGGAACCCGTTCAGGACAGGCGTACTTGAAACAGTACGACGAGAAGGCAGTAACCCTCCACAACCAACTGCGGAGCCAGTCAGGCCCTCCACAAAGCCACCTGTGGAGAAGCAGAAGGGGACTCGATTTTCTCGAGCCCTTCAAAAGGGCATTACAGAAGGATCTACGCCACCTTACCGCTTTGATGTCCTGGCTCAGTTGGCCAACATTCCGGCACGCATTACCTTGTATGAACTTCTTAGACTATCAAAGTCAACCAGGGAAGCTCTGCAAGAAGCTCTGGCAAATGCTGAGGTCTTCATGACCCAGGTGCCGAAGGAGGAAGATGTAGAGCATTGCCTCCACACCTCCCAGAATGCCCCTGCATCACCTTCACGGCAGATGATATGCAGGTGAAAGGGAAGCATGATCGACCCCTGTACTTCACAGGGTATATCGGATCGTCTGAGGTGAACCGCATCCAGGTAGATCCAGGGTCCGCGTTGAGCATCATGCCTCGCCGGGTCATGCAACATCTCGGCATTCCTACCCATCGTTTGAGCCCTACCCAGACGACTATCTATGGGTTCAATGCCAACCAGACCCGTCCGATGGGGAAGATCAAGCTCAAATGTCAGATTGGAAGCCTCAAGTCGGAGGTGACATGCTACATCATCGATGCCGACACTTCTTACAATCTGTTGCTGGGACGACCGTGGATTCACCGCAACTCCATCGTTCCCTCCACTCTCCACCAAGTCATGAAGTACATTGACGGGGGTGGAAATGTACGGACGTTGATTGCCGAAAGGCATCCGTTCAAAGGGGTCGAGAATTATTTCACCGACTCTTTGCTGTACCAAGATCCGGTGGAAACGGATGAAGCCCCACAACCAGAAGAGCCAGACTCTGGTAATGAGGCTGACACTGAGCTTGAGAAAGAAGAGTGCCTGTGGGAGTTAGAACCACTTGTAACGGGCACTAATAAACCCGATGTCGATAATACCACCGATGATGTAGGCGGTTGGTATATTAATGAAGATTTAGATTTTGCGTATTTTTCTGCGTGTGCTTCTGATTCAATACCGTCAGACACTAGCACTGATATAGATGACGATCTCTGGTCGGCAATGGTTGCCTTGACATCATTGCATGTACCAGTGAAATCGTCCTTCGAGACATACCAAGACAATGATAATGCGCAAGAATCTATATTCATGGTTCCAGCGAGACAGAAAGGCCAAAAACCAATTCTCTTTAGGCGAATTTCGTCTGAACCAACGCCCCGCGACGAATCGGAAGGCGAGGAGGAATCACCTCAGTTCGATCATTATGAACCAAAAGCACTCAAAATGATGAAGTGCATGGGGTACGATCTAACCGACAGACCCGGGTTGAACTTCGGCAAAGGAAGGAGGACGTTGCTTCAATCCTTTGTGCCAAAAGGGAAGACCCCCGATTATTATCATCGGACACGCCGGGGGTTGGGCTATGTATCAACTCCGGTTCCATCAGCCTCCGATTCTCAAGAATCGTCGAGCAACAATTATTCTTCAGACACATCATCCTGGGAGTCAGATGTCAGTGTCGGCAACATCTTCAAGGAACTTTCAGTGAACATGGTTTCGACAAGCCACCTCGAAGATGGAGATGAAGAAATGATTCAATCCGATACAGATCCTTGGATCAAACATTTAAATGCTCTTTGGGACACCCGCTTTGAACAGCGTGAGCCACCACAGAAGACAAGGTCGTTCAAGTCAATCTAGGAGATGAGGCTAACCCTAAGCCCATCTTCATAAGTGACAGCCTGTCACCTTCGGAGAAGAAAGATCTAATATCTCTTGTACAAGAGTATATAGACGTCTTCGCCTGGAATTATGAGGACATGCCAGGACTCGATCCTCAAGTGGCTATGCACTGCCTCAGCATCAATCCGGACGTAAAGCCTGTCAAACAACAGCAGCGACGGTTTCGCCCAGAAATAATGGAGGCAATTCAATCAGAAGTCAGAAAACTTATTGATTCTGGCTTCATTAGGGAAGAACAACATCCCGACTGGGTAGCCAACATCGTCCCCGTCTCCAAGAAGAACGGGAAGATCCGAATCTGCATCGACTTCCGTGATCTAAATGAGGCTTGTCCCAAAGACGAATTCCCATTGCCAATCACAGATGTTATGATTGACAATACTTGCGGATTCGAGCGAATGTCCTTCATGGATGGATTCTCAGGATACAATCAAATCAAAATGTATCCTGATGACGAAAAGCATACTTCCTTCAGAACTCCTCTAGGGGTTTATTGCTATACCGTCATGCCCTTCGGACTGAAAAATGCAGGGGCAACATACCAAAGGGCCATGAACGCCATTTTCCATCAGCAAATACGCAAAACGGTGGAATGTTATGTTGATGACATCGCGGTAAAAAGCCGCACTAAAGGTGATCATATAGCAGACCTGAAGGTGGTCTTCGACATCATGCGGGTTCATCAATTGAAGATGAATCCCATAAAGTCCTTCCTGGGGGTGGCCAGTGGCAAATTCTTAGGATTTGTTGTAACATCCACCGGAATTCACTTGGACTCAGAAAAGGTTCGCGCTATCCAGGAGATGCAACCCCCGAGAAATCTCAAGGAACTCAGGGGATTGCAAGGACGATTGGCATACATCCGCAGGTTTATCTTAAACCTCTTCGGAAGATGCCAACCCTTCGCTAAGCTGATGAAGAAGGTTGTCTCATTTGTTGGGATGACGCTTGCCAACGAGCGTTCGAGAAAATCAAGAATACCTCACCCAACCACCAGTCCTTGCAGCTCCAGTAGCCGGAAAGCCGTTTCTGGTGTACGTCCGAGCAATGGATCATTCTTTGGGAGCTCTACTAGCTCAGAATGACGATCAGGGACGTGAGCAAGCAATCTACTATCTGAGTAGAACAATGATCGGAGCCGAACATCGGTATAACCCGATCGAGAAGGAATGTTTGGCACTAGTGTTTGCTATCCAGAAAATGCGACACTATCTGGTAGGCCAAACTATAAACGTCATATCAAAAGTCAACCCCTGAGGTTACTTATGACTAAACCTTCATCGCTAAATGGCCAACTGGCAAAATGGGCCATATTGCTCTCCCAATATGAGATGCGCTTTTTACCACAAAAGGCCATTAAGGGACAAGCAGTCGCGGATTTCCTAGCTGAGCACCCAGATCCGAGGGCAGCCAAAGTCTACGAGGATCTCCCAGATGAAGTTGCTGAAGTCTGCCTGACTCAGACATCGTTCGAAAGTCAAGTATGGCAACTTTTCTTCGACGGTGCATCAAGAACAAGCCCGAAGGGACACTTAGTAGCAGGGGTAGGGGTAGTACTTGTATCCCCACAAAATTATGTGATTCCCCGAGCTGTCTCATTAACTGAGCCTTGTTCCAACAATGTGGCAGAGTACAACGCTCTTTTGATTGGGATGCAATTCGCCGACGAGATTGGCGTTAAAAATCTCGAGGCATACGGCGACTCCAAGCTCATCGTCAGCCAAGTTCGCGGGGAGTACGAAGTCAGACATGAAGACTTAGTACCCTATTACAACGCGACTATCCGCATGGCCGAGGGGTTTACAAGCTTCTACATCGACCATGTACCGCGCAGGCAAAATGCGCACGCCGATGCACTCGCATCCCTGGCTGCCTCCTTAGCTCTTCCAGCTGGAGCAATGGAGAAGATATTCGTCTACAGCCACGACCTGTATTGCCCGAGGATTATCAGGAGTCAACGGGAGGTCGTCACCGCGAAGAAGCACTTGAAGCATCAACCGGTCCAGAGCTTAAAGACTGGCGATTCCCCTATATCGACTACGTCTTATACGACATCCTGCCTGAAGACACCAAAGAGGCGGCTGCCATTCGAAGGAAAGCCCCCAAATTCTATTATAATGCGATTACGCGAACATTGTATCGTCGATCGCATGACGGGATCTTGCTCCGGTGCCTCTCACCAAAGGAGGCTCAAGAGGTATTGAAAGAAGCCCACGACGGTATGTGTGGAGCCCATCAACCTGGCCCAAAACTGGCACATCGACTCCAAAGATTGGGTTACTACTGGCCCAAGATGATTGCCGATGCCGTCACTTATGCAAAGAGATGTCACGCCTGCCAAGTGCACGGCGATTTCATCCATCAAGCACCAGGGTACCTCCACTCTACGGCCTCTACCTGGCTATTTGAAATGTGGGGCATGGACGTGGTTGTTCCTATCAGCCCACCATCATCAAAAGGACATCGGTTCATTTTGGCAATAACCGATTATTTCTCCAAATGGGCCGAAGCCATCCCTTTGAAGGAGGTCAAATCGTCGAACGTGATCAAATTCGTGAAACACCATGTTATTTACCGTTTCGGCGAACCTCGGCGAATTGTCCACGACAATGGGCCTCAGTTCATCAGCCAGGCTTTCCAGAGATTCTGCGCTAAGTTCAGAATCCAGAGAGTGTCCTCAACGGCATACTATCCTGCCACTAATGGCCTCGCAGAAGCTTTCAACAAGACTATTGGCAAGCTTCTCAAGAAGTTCGTCTCGAAAAGTCAACGAGACTGGGACGACAAGTTGGGTGAATGCTTATGGGCTTACCGCACAACTGTACGAACCCCAACTAAAGCTACGCCATTTTCTTTGGTCTATGGGTGCGAAGCCGTGCTCCCACTAGAGATCCAAATTCTATCTCTACGCGTCGCCTTGACAGCGGAGATGACAACCGAGGAGAAGTATCGACAGCGACTCCAAGAACTGGAGGCCTTAGATGATAAGCGTCTGCAGGCCGAACAACAAATCGAGCTCTACCAAGCTCGAATTACCAGAGCCTTCAACAAGAAAGTTAAAGTGCGAACTTTCAAGAAAGGCGATCTTGTCTTAGCCGTCAGAAGACCCATGGTAATGACGCACAAGACAAAAGGAAAATTCCAACCCAAATGGGAAGGACCATTTGTAGTAGAGTCAGTCTACTCAAATGGGTCATATCGCCTCATAACCCGAATGGCGATACACTTATGATGCCGATCAATGGCAGGTTCCTGAAGCAATACTATCCTTAGATGGTATTCTTCAGCTGATCAAGTTAAAAATACACCTCTGATCAAAATAAGAAGAGCTTCTTCGTTAATATCCGACGCCCCCGACGGCTAAGGATAGAAGAAAATGTTGGCTTTTAAGTCCAACATAAGTCTTCGACAACTCATCATGCTGAGGGGAATAGCATGGCTAGCCCAACTCAAACGGTAGTTGGTAAAGGCACCTCAAACCCGTTGACAGCTGAGGATTTGCTAAAAATCCTAAGGGACACGTTCCCATTTGATCCGACGCCTCCGACGGCTAAGGATAGAGGAAAATGTTGGCTTCTAAGCCCAACATCAGTCTTCGACAACTCATCATGCTTAGGGGAATAGCATGGCTAGCCCAACTCAAACGGTAGTTGGTAAAGGCACCTCAAATCCGTTGATAGCTGATGGTTTGCTAAAAATCCTAAAGTGGGCTTGGCTCTACTCTTTCCTCCAAAATCCCCTACCAATTCTCATCCACAGAATGGTAGGTCTACAAAATACAACCATTACTAAGTTAACACTATACCTCTGGTAATGAAAACTTTTCAATATTCCTTGTCGAGTACAAATTTTGTTTGTCAACTCTACACGGAGTATCAAATTTTCAAATCTGCCAAGTTAATACTACACCTCTGGCACTTCAAAACTTTCACTTGTCAATTCTCATCAACAGAATGACAGATCCTCAAATTACTCTTACCATGAGTCAATCTTTGTCAAGTTAATATCACACCTCTGACAAATTACTGTTAAAGTTTAACACTACACCTCTAAACAGTAATCAAGTTTCTGCCAGGTTTAATATTACACCTCTGACAGTCACTTTTCTTCAGACTTCCACACCGAAGCTGAAATGGATGATGCTAAGTTAACACCACACCTCTAGAATCCAAGTCATTGCTAAGTTCAACAGTACACCTATGGCCATGACTTTCCCTCGGACTTCCTTATGCAAGCCGAGATGACCAATGCTAAGTTCAACATTACACCTCTAGCATTACCCTCACTGTTAAGTTAAACATTACACCTATGACAGTGACACTTTTGAGTTAAGTTAATATCACACCTCTGACTCACATCCTTGTCAAGTTAACATTACACTTCTGACAAGACCACTTCCAACCCGTTAAGTTAATATCACACCTCTGACGGTAACAAACTTTCCTAGATTCCCCACAAGTCTAGCTTCACTTGTTATTCTCTTCAACAGAATAACAAGTCCACTTAAAAAAAAAAAATATTGTTAGGTTAACACTACACCATCGACAGTGTTTTCATCAAATTCCCAGTTGAGCTTAATCAAGTTAATCCCAAACACTGATAAAAGTTCACCCTCCCTGAGGGTACCAATTCTACTTGCACTTTCTCTTATAAAGTGGCGGGTCCATCAAAAATTTCACCCCTGTCAAGTTAATATTACACCTCTGACAGTATCATGAGAGTTCCTGAAATAGGATCTTTTCTCCACAAAATTTGACTTGTTAAAATTTTCATTTTTGATAAGCCAAAGATTCTTTGCTTCTATGCGTTTGACCAAAAAGAGACAAAAAAGAGTTCAAGACAATGGAAGAGGCAAAAAGAGAAGTGTCACTTTTATTTATTTCCAGGTACATGAAAGTGATACAAAAACGCTCTCTTATACAATAAGATTGAGTGTTACAGTCAAAACGCTCTCTTACAATAAGATGGAGTGTTACAATTAAGGAGTACAAAGAAGTCCCTCTCCCTCTCAGAGGTTGCACTCACTCCTTAAAGCCGCGTCTGATTCCAAGTACGCGATGTTTTGTGGCTACAATAGAAGCTGGTTACACCACGATGCATGATGTAAACATCGAAAGAGCCCTAGCTGACTAAGCTAAGAGCAATGGTGTTCTTAAGGTCCGGTGGAAGCAGAAAGTCCGGCAACCCTTCGTTTATGAACATCTCTTCCCCCAGCAGGCCATCCAGCAGACATGAGGAGTCCTTGATGTTACTTCTGGGGTGGGAGAGGAAGAGGATCCTACCTGCCGCCGTGTCCACCGTAACCTCCTCGCCGCCATACTTACCCAGACCATCTCTTACCAGCAGGCATGATTGGTGCAGTGGATCTGAAGAGACCTTGGCGAGAGTCGATTCCTCGTCAGGGACATAATATATTCCCTTGTGGACGACGAGGACCATAATATATTCTCTTGTGGACGAACATCGAACAAGTTCGCCGTCCGATACATTCTCCCACGGACTTAGCGAACATGAAGAAGGATGACTAAGCCTACCTGCAAAGATAAACAAGAGGGTTAGCAAATCTGAAACTTGGTATACTTTAAAGAATACTAAGTAACAAACGCGGCTATTATGGAGAATTGTAAACGCGGGAATAAGCCCGCGCGGTGAGCCAAACTACTGCGTCAGCAGAGACAGACGCGAATCAGAACTGTGGAACACATAGGATTCAAACGCAGCCACATCTTACGCCCGCGCCTAAAAGCACAAGACGTGAAAAATTTTCAAACGCCGAAAACTGCCATCTCTCTGTTGAATAAACAGGAGTTGCAAGATTCGGGTCTGAAAATTTCAGCCCAATTTGGAATTCATCCGAGTCAATGGCCTTAAAACGCGAACTTCATGAGCAAAGCCCGCGTCAAGTGCCAAGGACTTTAGTACCCGCGTTCAGGGAAGCTCAAATCAATGGCACAAATTCCAGAAAAAGAATGCACCAAGATTTCATTTAGACGGTGACGTCTCCTTAAGAGAGGCCAAGGTGCAGGCCTGGATGGACTAAAGACGTCGGGGTGACATACCAGCAGAGGCCTCTACCAAGAGTTGGGCTCTCTGCATCCAAACGCGAATGAGCAAGAGGATCCAAGAGACGCTTTTTCTTGAAGAGACCAAACAGGAGCATAAAAGCCCTGGGTCATCTTCATCCACAGAGCCATCTTTATCCATGAACACAGGATCCCTTTTAGAGACTTTGAAGGAGGCGAGACTTCTCAGAGCAAACCAAAGAAAGAACAGTCCAAGGTCTGGATTGTTAAAGAGGAGGAGGGTCAGCCCTATTTATAGGCAGACCCTAATAACTGTCATTAATGGTGCGCTAATCGGAACCGTTCCCTTGGTGGCCGCACGACTGCCGAGGTCCAATGAGAGACTGACGCATGGAGTGTCGCTTGGGAACCGTCGCAGACACTGGTCTCCAACCGCCAGCGCCGGTTTCGCATTAAAAGGCATTAACGCCTTTAGTCCAATGAAAAATCGACGCGTGGACAACTGCCTTGGGAAACAACGGATGACCGGTTTCCCAATCGTCAGCGAAGACTTGACGGTCAAAGATCTCTGAAAATCTTTTAGTCAGGCTGCATTAAACGCAGATAGGGATGCCGCGTCCGGCTGCATTGAACGCAGATGGGAAAGCCGCGTCCAAGAATCTGCGTCACCTTTCTCAAATTGGAAGGCGTTCACCTGCGTTTTAAAGGAGCGTCCATGTGACTCAAAGTCGCGTCCCTTCAGCAAACGGGGCCCTTTCTAAGGGAAAACACTTAACCATTCTGAGATTAGTGGAAAATACGCAAGGCTGCGTCCCTCGCATCCGCTCAAGTCGCGTCTTCATTGACAGGACAAATTCGCATTTGTCCCCACGGATCAATGCCGCGTTTCAAAGGACTTAGTTCTATCTGAGTTCTTATGAATTGATGACCGCGTCTCTCTATGGATTGACGCTGCGTTTCGATGAAGTCTAAGTTCCTATGGAATGATGACCGCGTCTCACCCTGTGATTGACGCTGCGTCTCATCAAAAGGACTTAGTCCTATCTAAGCTCCTGGACGGATGACCGCGTCTCACTCTATGGATCAATGCCGCGTCTCAGCAAGCTCGACGCCGCGTCTCATTGAAAGAACTTGGTCTTACCTAAGTTCAGTATTCACAGCCAGTGATCAGGGAGTTGAATTCATCCACAGCTAAACAAAGAAGATGGGACAAAAACTTCAAAAACTTTTATTATATCGAAAATAGTAAGAGTGGATACAAACACTCTAGTAGAGTGTCCTCTTCTTTACAAAAAAAAAGGGAAAAAGGGGAAAAGGCTAAAAGTCTTGATCCGGCAAAGAACGGATGCGCTCCCTAAGACGATGCATCTCGTGCTGACGTGCCTTCTCAGCCTCCATCATGGCTTGGACCCGCAGCTCCTCCTCAGATAAAAAGGGTTTTGCAGCCAGCTGTGCTCGCAGAGATTCCAACCTGGAGGAATGAATGATCTGGCTTTCTTCAGCTCGTGCCTTCGCAGCTTGTTGCTCCTCCAGCCTCTTCCGGACAGTGGCAAGCGTCTTCTCATTTTCCACGATCATGGCTTCCGCCTTAGCAATGGCAGACCGAGCATTGGTAATGGCGAGCTCTGCGTTTTGCCGGATGAACTCGGATTCCATTGAATCGTCAGCCAGTTTCTGACATTCAGCTTGGGAACGCTCGAGATTGCGGACCTCTTCAGCAACTTGTGCTTCCACCTCCTGTCGCTCTTGTTCCTGGGTGGCTAGGAGCCTAGTCAAGATGACCTGGGCTTCTTGAGAAGAACTAGCATTGTCCAAAGACTTCAGCTCTTTCAGGTCACTTCCCAGTCGCTCCACCAACAGCATACACGACTTGGCAAGCAGGGAGCCTCCGGTTAATTCGATGTTACCGGCCATGTTTCCGAGAAACGTCCGGGCAAAGTCAAAAGAGCTACGCCCAGACAAGATAAAATCGATGCACGATCGCATCGCGTCAAGGAACTGCTGCACCATTTTGCGTGTCAGGAAATCCATGGTGTCATCACCCGAGGTACTCCCCGACCCCCTTTCTATCATGAAGAAAGGGGTGCAAGCCGGCTCTTTTTGCGCGAGAGTCGTGCTGGCCACTGGCACTTCCGGAAGTGTTATCGCTGCAGGAGTCTCCACAGCTAATGAGGGAGCAGTAAGCGCAACCTCTGGAAGGTCCAGAGATGTTGAATTCTTGGGCGAGCCCAGCGGAGTGGAAGTCTCCCTGGCTTCAATAGTAACCTCTTCACCCTGCAGAATGGATTCTTCCCCAGCCTTAGGAGTTGCCTCCTCTTCCGGCAAAATTGAAGGCTCCCCAATTTCAGTAGTTGCCCCCTCTGGAATTATCTCGGCAACTGAAGCCTTGACTCCTTCGGACTGGGTCAGCTCTTTTACCGTCTCCTCGATATGCGAGGAGATCACAGCTTCAATGTCCCCAGCCGACCCTGCAGCATAAAATAAGAATGTTAAAACATCCCCTTCAAAACGAAAAGGGAAATTAGGTCAAAAGGTGAAAAGAGTACCTTCAGTGGGAGTAATCACCAGCTGTGATACTGTTGATGGCTCACCCCCGTATATTTCTTCCTCTGAGATGTGGGAGAACTTACTCGGATCAGGAAGAGCGGGTTCATCGCTGTAGTCGACCTCGTCTTCAAACTCGCTCTCCCCTGAGAGTGAGGAAGACGATAGCGCCCCGCGCGAGACTTCTGCAGCCGGAGCCTTGCCACCAATCACCCCAGTGGTAGGGCTGGGGTCAACTGCCCGAGGACTGGAGATGAAGACACAAGGCGACCCAGGTTGCTGTGCCTTATCTCTCCCTTCATGAGCAAGCAAAAACCCGGGTTGAACTGAAATCCCCGGAATATCGACATCTCCTCCACTCATGATATCAACCTCTAGCTGCTCATCCTCGTCAGCGGTGGTGGCTCTGTCAACGAGTTCCCCTTCCTCCGTAGACCTACGGTCTCTGCTGCTCGACCTAGGGGCACGGACTAAAGGAACATCCTCTTCAGCTATATCTTCTTCCCTCGGTACCTCAACGACAGCAAGGATGTCTTCGGATCGGGAGACTTCGGTCGTCAAGTCTCTCCGAACCCTCTTGGGAGCAGGTTCAGCAGTTGAAACAGAGTGTTGACCACGCTTGCTTACCGCCTGTCGAGTCTTTGCCGCTCGTGGCTTCGCCCTTGCTGCTTGCGGTTCCTCCCTTGTTGGTCGCGGCTCCGCTCTGATTGCTCGTGGCTCCCTTCCCGACCTTCTCTCGGCCTCCTTCTGAGCCTTCAGGTACTGGTCGATGATTTCGAGGGTTTACCAGACTCTGACTTTGCCTCGAGATTTGCATTGATGCTCTCAATACATGAAGACCCCGGAGCAAAGTCCGGTGACTGGTTAACCTGAGAATACCAGGTGCAGAAGCTGAAGCTCATGCGGCACTTGGACCCCTCAATAGGTAGACGGAAAGTTGCTCCCGTCCCTCCGGCCACACTGTAGTACCAAGCCTGAGCACCTTCGAACAAGTTCCCTTCGAAGGCGAGTCGAGCATTGGGATTCCCGACGTACAGTTGATCGTAGCCGAACTGTCGAGCGAAAACGATTCGGCATGTACGGCTCGATGGTGCATGAAGTCCCTTGTCGGAAAAGCACATATCCGGGCCGGATATTAATCAACCACCAAAAGGCTCCCGCGGACAACCTCGTGAAGCCATCTGAGCCCGCGGAATCAGTACATTGATCCCCGGAGGATGCACCAGGGATCTCGGGGAAGCAGCGATTGATCTGGTAATTCGCGGGATCTGAAAGTCGCTTCCGGACGTAATATATATAAACGTCACTCCACCTCGAATCCTCCAACCGCTGTACAAAAGGGACGGAACTCTCCCTCCAACGCACCGCCGTCATCAAAGAAGGGCAGTGCATCACGTACCAAGGTAGAAGGTACGTATAAGGCAGCTCGATCCGAGGGTTAGGACGCTTCACCGTCGGATTCCCCTCTGAGTCGACATACGGCTTGCCGTGGGAGTCGGCAGTTTTCGGCGCCTCGCAGAAACTCTTGGTTAGCGCCCGCAACCCGCTCTGAATGCCAGCCACCATGGCTGGGAGAAGGGCTATAGGGTTGCTATGAGCCAGGAGCACCGCCGGGTACACCACGTCAGCAACAATAACTTCATGTGGCAACGTGGGCACCACACAACGCTTCAGCCACAGCATCAAGAAGCCTGCCAACAGTGCCCTATCGGAGATAGGGGTCCGGGCTTGATGGTGGAAGCTTTCAAAAACCAGGTCAGGGTCGAAACCGTCCTCGTTCGAGACCGTGGTGTAGAAGCCTTCAGAAGCCTGGTCGATCCTGTCTTCAATCTCCCTGTCGGAACTGGGAACCAGTCGGGTTATCGGAGTGTCTTTACTATCGATACCATTAAATAAATAACTGGCCCAAGACAGTTGCTTGACTCCCTGCGACCGCCAATTGGTTATCTGACCACAAATGTGGAAGTGACACATCACTTCCCAGTAAGTCTCGTACACCCGAGGAAACTCTTTCTTCAAGTGGTGGAGCTCCTCAGTGGTCGGGACATATTCCTCATACGGGATGTCCCCTGTTGCTAGCCCCGAGATCTCATGCAGCTCGTGCAGTGCAAGGCCCATCTCTCCAACCGGGGTAAAGAATGTCCCCGTCAGCGGATTATAGCGCTCCAGCATCCGAAAAAGTTATGAAAGCCTGGTGGGATACCCCACTGTACGGCCCTGACCGCCACGTACAGTCCCACGCGCTTTAGCAGATCCCCAAGGTCGGTGAGGACGAAACCTACCATTCTGCCCCACCAGTAGTTCTCCGTGGAATGGACCCACCCAGGCGCACGAAACCCGACCGGATAATCACCCTCCGCTTCCATGAACGAGTTGAGGAAGGTAGTGCCAAGTTGTGGTATCTCTCCAACCGGAACCTCAGACTTGCGCGACCCAGGGAAAAGGCCGAGAACCGACCTGTCATGGCTATCATGACGATGCACTTTATGGGAACCCAAATCGCCGAGGGTAATCTCGGGGACATATCGAGAAATGTCCCATTCCATCTTCCGAGGGACGGACATGTGCTGGAAGTAGGACAGCGGGAACATCCTCTCCATGTCCGGAAGAAAGAACCTTCCACCCTTTATCTGACGGAGCCATTTATAAGTTCCGTTATACACACGATGGCCGCCATCTTTGATATGATCTCCGAAGAAGAAGGCAGGCTTCTCCAACTTGACGTGAGCATCCGTTGTGAATGCCGCATCGGTCATAAGTACCCGAAGAGTTCTCATATCAACATTAGAGAGCCTCTCCCTGCGATCCTGCGACTGGTCAGCAGTCACAGGGACAGTCCTTCGTAGCACAAAAGTCAAGTCCTGGTCAGCACCACCCACATGTCCAAAGTGGCGCGTCTTGGCGAGTGAGGCAGAAGGATGGGGCACTGCAAAAGAAAAGGACACTCTATTAGAAGCAAAAATGCTAAGTGTTCATAACCCAGACGCAGAAGAGATACTGGACGCAGGAATTATCAAATCCGCGTCCAGACCTGCGAAATCGCGCCCAGACGCAGAAGAGATACTGGACGCAGGAATTATCAAATCCGCGTCCAGGCCTGCGAAACTGCGTCCAAACGCAGAAGAGATACTGGACGCAGGAATTATCAAACCCGCGTCCAGACCTGCAGGATCTGCATCTCCACCACCAGAAAGTCATGGAATGTCCTTGATGTCACTTCTGAGGTGCGAAAAGAAGGGAGTTATCCACCTTAACCCTTCTATCACCATAATCGCCAGAAGTTAAGGAGGGTAATTCCCTTCCTTACATACCCCCAGATTTCTAAGTACTTGGACTCAAGTGCCAGATTCATCAAAATCGGCAGCTGATGGAACAGAACGCAAGGATCAAATCCGCGTTCTGCAAACCAAGTCCGCGTCTGAACCCTTCACAATTAGAAATATTCTAAGTGAAGAATCCGAAACGCAGGACCCAATGGCGCGAGGGTCCAAACCCGCGCCTCGGTTATCAACTCAAAGACTGCGTCTGAAACCGCATCTAAGAATCAAACACGAGCTATATCTTGTGTTAAAGATTCTTAGGGTTCTATGAACTTCCGTTAATGGCGAAATCCACGCCCAACAGGCATTATACCTGGGAAAGCAGCATCCTGCGCAGAAGAAGCGCCCCTCCGGGCCTCGTCGACGGTCGCCCGTGAAGAAGATGCGGTTGGCTTGGTCTTGGGTGCCATTGTTAATCAAGAATCTGATGTGAGTATTAATAGGAGAAGAAGAACTCTGTTTCTTAAAAAAACCTAAAATAGAACGCCCAGAGAAGAAGAGGTATCTCTCCAACTGTGGCTATTTATAGGCACAAGGATTCGCAAAGAAACGCGGCGTGTGACCCGATAAAAGCTGCAGCAAATCATCGCATGACGCGTAGAGCAAATCTTCGCGAAGATCATGCGTCACGACTCCACAGCGAATCGTCATTTGACACGTGGCGCGGGTCAGTTAATGAACCAAGAAATCCGCGCGCCAAAAGGTGAAATCCTGCCGGTTCCCCAGGCCAGCTGGCGGCGTAATCATCACACGGCACAGATTCGCACCCAAGGGACGCACCTCTTCGATGGACATGCCCTGTCAGCATCTCCATAAATGCATTCGGAAGGTCGCGTCTCTCTACAAAGTTCGCGTCCGACCCAGCGGGCCCAACATCGCGTCTGCCTCATAGAAGATCAGGCGCGTTTCCATTGCCAAAAGACGCACCCTACAGAAATCGCGTCTTTAAAGCAGTACCATCTCGGCTTTTTTGAAAAGAACCTGCGTTCGGCCTCCTGCTTCTGTAAAATCAGTTCAACAGTACACTGACTCAAGCAGACGACTCACCACTCCTCGCTTAAAGCACACCCGTGACAGACTAAAAGCAATCGGGGAGGTTTAGACTGTGCATCTAGACACTCAACATGATCAACTCTGGTGGCTTCAAAGAGTTCAAACAGTACACTCACGAAGACCAACTCCAGATAAGATCGAACCCGGAGTATCAACAGTCCAGCCATGAAGGTGAATTCTGCTAGAGTCCAAAGTATTTCGAAATCCGTCCCAGTTAACTGCGGAATATCGAAAACTTTGGAGGGGGTTCTGTAGGCTGTCCAAAAGTTACTGGAGGACAAGCTATTGAAAAGCAAAGTTTCAAGCTCTAGACGCGAGGGACTATCACCCGCGTCTCAGCATCAAGGCGCGTTGGCCTGACACCCGCGTCTCAGCATCAAGACGCGTCGGCCTGACACCCGCGTCTCAGCATCAAGGCACGTCGGCCTGACACCCGCGTCTCAGCATCAAGGCGCGTCGGTCTGGCACCCGCGCCTCAGCATCAAGGCGCGTTGGCCTGACACCCGCGTCTCAGCATCAAGGCGCGTCGGCCTGACACCCGCGTCTCAGCATCAAGGCGCGTCGGCCTGACACCCGCGTCTCAGCATCAAGGCGCGTCGGTCTGGCACCCGCGCCTCAGCATCAAGGCGCGTTGGCTTGACACCCGTGTCTCAGCATCAAGGCGCGTCGGCCTGAAACCCGCGTCTCAGTTATAACCGCCTTGGTTAAGAGACCAATCACTGCCTACACGCAAGGGAAACCAGCTCCCATCGTGGCGTGTCTTTAGCAGGCACGTGGGTTAGTTACCGCCCATGTAGCGGGGAAGTTGGCCCTCATTGTGGAGCGCTTTTAGGGGGGGCACGTTCACCCCCTAAGACCTCTATAAATAGCCCCGTCGCTATGAAGAAGAGGTCGGACTTTTGGCAATCAAAAAGAAGGAGAAGAGGACAACGGAGAGATCATCAACAGAGAGAGAACTCGACTCTTCAAGCTAGCTTGCTGCGTACAAGTTACTCTTCGCTTACCTTCTCTTTTAGAGTTTTGGTAGACGGAGCTGAGTTACTCTTTCTACCGGCCGAAGAGGAGATCCCTGAAGGACGGTCATCCAGTCAACGGAGAACAAGATTCACTCTCCATCGCCACACGAAGAACCTAGCCTTAAACAAAGGGGGGATTCAAGATTCAATATCCTCCCTCCCTTGTAACCGGAAGGAACAGTTGTTGTTGTAATCCTTTTCATTTGATTCAAGGAAAACTTTTACTACAATTCACTGTCTCCCTCTTTCCCGGGTCATACACTCCCCTCATCTCCTTATGCCTCCCCCCTTTGGGTTTTTGCTTATAAAAGGCAGGGTTTTCACTGTAAATGGGGACGACCATGCAGAGATAGGAGTTAGTCCAGTTTTTCATTCTTTATAGTGTAGGTTTTTGTTTTCTTTTCATGTAATTTTTATTTCTTTGTAAGTATAGTTTAGACGGAGATTCATGTAAGTAAGAGAGAGAGGCTTATGTTGAGAGTGACACCGATGTAGCTCCTCCTTTCTTCCATCATTTCTGCAAGCAATAAAAGGTAACTTTTTTTTTATGTTTGTCTTTACTTTTGTTTCCTTCTTCTTCTTTCTACTTTTCTCTTTTAATTTTGATGAGTATCTAAGTGAATATAGAAGCATCAGTATAACAATGTTTGTGTGAGTGCCAACGATATTTCATGATGATGTTCTCCTCCTCAAGACTTCGTATCATTTCATTCTTATTCGTCTTGATGATGTAATACGTATGGGGACTGAGTTCGATCTTAAGGCTTATGCGTTGAAAGCCTCCGAAGCAAGGTAGAACATGCAAGGGTTCCAGGTAAGTCATCAACCAAAGGAGGTAAGTATTTCTTAAATCTTTTCTTTCTTTTCTTTTATTCTTTAGTTTAAGATCACCAACCCAACAACACCCACTTCTTTATCACTCCTTTTCCATTTCTTTGTACATATCCAATTCTGGTTTCTCCATCTTCCCAATCTCTCAGTTTCTGCCTAACTTCATTGTAATTTATTTTTCTTTTCTTTTTAAGAAACTAAAGAAGAACTTTAACCATTAATGGTAGCATAAAAGAGAACTTGCTAGAAAAGCTTCCATCGCTAGTCCCTCCTTGTGGATCACGACCCGCATAGCCACTTGCTATTGCGGCAGAATTGAGTAACTTGCACTCTTTAATTTTAAAGTTCTAAAATTCTTTATTTTGTGCGCAGGTCCAACCTCAATCAAATTTTAGCGCCGTTGTCGGGAGGGACGGTAAGTAATTCTCTTTAAAGTTTACATTTTTGGTTAACTTTCTTCTTTGTTTTTTGTACAAATTTAACAACAAGAAATTCTTGCTGCAGTGGACACATAAGTGGCCTTGGACTCTGCTGAAGAAAGCAGAGCCAAGAAGCCCTCAGATTTGCTACAGTCCTATGGTAAACTGAGTGAACTACTAACCTGTATTTTCTGCAGGTTGGCTGAATTGCGTAGTTTAAATATCTGTAGTATTTATTTCCTTGTTTGTCTCACTGTATTTACTTTCTAACCTCAACAGTAAAATGATGATTGTAAATGCAAAATGATTTAGACTTTGCATTTAGGCACGTGTCTATTTCATTATATTTTCTATTTACTGTTGAAGAGTGCTGGAGAAAAGGTACGTGTGCATAGCATCTAGTATAAGAACACTTTGGATTGTTTACATTGTTTAAGTGTTGCTTTTCTTGTACACTGCACTAAATTGATCTAAGGGCTTGTCCTATAAACAAGATAAGGTGGGGAAGTCATTACCCTCCCTTAGCCCACAAACAATCTCCTCACTCACTAACCCAAGCCTAACTAAAAATGAGTAGACGTTGGCCCTAGGAACATCTCGGACTCAATTAGGAGATTATCCTAAGGGGGAAAGGTGTTAGAATTTGACTCCTGCCAAATCAGTGTCTAGGAAGGGGATTAAGGGCCGAAAGCTGAAGGTTGGTGGTTACTTAATTAAGGAACGTCTTTGACAGATAACCTCCCACCAATCTTGCCCTGACCTGGCTGATTAGCTTGTGGTCAAAGTCTGCATTATACCTCCTATGGACAGTCTAACCAGTTAGGAGTCGTCTAGGTCAAAGGTCTACCCTAACTTAGGTTAGAATTTTTCCTTTTTGTTTGCTTATTTGTTTGTTTTTTTTTTTCTTTGTTTGTATTTTATTGTGTGATATGGCTTATAACAATAATTTTTCCAATTTTAATGGTAATCCATATTACACATCAACCTCTTTTTAAGATATTACCAACCCGGCATATCATAACTTTAACCAACCTAGTGTGCCGGATTGGTCTTATCCGAATCAATATAACTCATACCCCCAATCTTATAACCATAATTTCTAGAATAATTTCAACTCTTCACAGAGTCAGTGGGAATTCACCTCCCCGAGTCCAATTTAGAACCAACTTGTCCATCTTATCCACCTTGTCCACAATATTTTCAAGATTCATACTCAGTTCATCCAGTCCAAAATAGAAAACCATCAATTTTGGAAATGAGTATGCGTGAGTCCAAAGAAAAATCACAAAATCTGATGGACTCACAATTTTACCACCAATTCCAAAACAAAACTTCATCTTTTTAAGACCAATCGCAACAAAACGATGAACCTATCAACTATGAAAAGATGCTTGAAGCCATGTCTCAGGCTCAAAACGCTCGTAATCATGACAAAGATATGATGGTCCAAACTCTACGTTCTCACCGTTTGGCCAGTTCTGATGTCGTTAACCATTCTGTTAGAGCTGAAGAGTCATGTTGTTTTGGAAAAAAGGTTCCATTTCAGCACAATCATTTGAACTTGCCCAAACTCCAAATTTTGAAAATGATATTGACAGTTTGGCAAGTTATTCCTTTCCTGAAATAGAACTTGAGAATGAATATGATCTTGAACCTCAACTTAGTGATTCAATTCTACATCCTGATTCAATAATGACTCCGGTATCTTCACCTAATTTCAATCTTTTTCCCGTGTCAACATTGGATCCTGTGCCAATTCTTCATGAAATTGAATCACCCATCTTGATGATAATCATATTGAACTTGACCAATTTCACACTTTTGAAAGTCCTATTGAAAAATTGGCAAGTTCTCATTTTTATGAAATTGAACTCAATGAGAAATGTGACATAGATTCTCAAATTTGTGATCCAGTTCAAATTTTCGATTCAATATTGACTCCTGTTTTGTTATCCGACTTGAGTAATATTTTAGAGTAAGTTTTGATTCCCACACCTGTCATTCTTGAACTTGAATCACCAATATTAAGTCACATTCTATTATGGGAAACTGAATGTGGACTTGAGTTTCAACTTCTTGATTTGTACCCACTTTCTGAGCCAATCTCGACTCCTGAACCTTTACTTGACTTAAGTCACTTTCCTGAGTCGGTATTAGTTTCAGTACTTCCTGAGTCCAAGTCAATCATTCTATCTTTTCGTACTCCATTTTGGGACAAGGCGGTTGACAAAATTGACTCCAAAATTAATTATGGAATTTGAAAATTAGATGGAGTTAAATTTTAATAAAAAACGTTCATATATACATCATTTTAGTGGGTTACATAAAAGAGATTTCAGGTGGATTCCTCCGAACTCCACGAAAATTCGATTGGGCCGCATTTTCGGACCAATCAGACCACCACCGGAACCACCACATTAAGGTAGTATTTTCCTTCCCTGTCTTCTTTTTCATGCATCTATGCATTTATTCATACATTGAGGACAATGCATGAGATAGGTGTGGGGGAGGGTTCTAACATAACTTAGATTTTTTTTTTACTTAAAAAAAATAATTTTTTTTACTTTTAAAAACTTTTGAAAATGGAAACAATATTTTGACATATTTTTTGTAAGAAATTGAGTCAATTTTAAGGAATAGGAAAATCAAAATTAGGATTTCTTAAACTTGATCAAAATAAGATTATTTGTTTAATTTTTAGGGTTAGGAAGATAATTTGTCAAAGTAATTTGGTCTTGATCTTTACCTTAATGAAATATGCATACTTCATACACTTACACACTTAGGGTTTAAAAACAAAGATTCTTATGCCTTATATATAAAAAAAAAGAAAAAAATATCTATGAAAGATGAACAAATCTAATTATTGATTAGCTAGGTACTTTGGCCTAAGCAAGCCTTAGTATTTATGCGAAAGATGATTAGATAAGTTTGAGATATATATATATATATATATATATATATATATATATATATATATAATCCTCTGATTAAGCTAGGTATTTGTGCCTAATAAAGCATAAGTATTCACGCCTAAAAGTAGTTCATATAATAAAATCCTTAGTTTTGTGGCCTTGTTTGCTCGAGTCCTTAAGTCCTTGGGGTGTTTTCTCACCCGATGCCCTAAGACTGTTTGGTTTGGGAGTCATCGATTAAAGGCTCGTTACATGGGTAGATTAGAAAGCCTAATAGAACTAAGGAATAATACCACAATATATATATATATATATATATATATATATATATAGGCATGCGAGTTAGAGTTAATGAACCCTTAGTCAAAATTTTTACGGTCACAAGGTGCATATGATTTAGGGTAAAGTAATAGACTAAATGAGAAGTACAATTTTACTCCTTACTTTGATTGATAACAAATTTTTGAATAGAGGCTAAGTTTAGAAATGAAAAATTAAGTTTTCCTATAACTTATAGCTTACGTAAATCTTATAATTATATTTCAAATATTTTTCTCTTTCAAAATGCTTTTCAAAAATACTAACTCTTTGTTTCTTTTTCTTTATGGATTTTGTGGGTGTAATCCACTGAAAACCCTCACGAGACAAAACTCGTCCTCTAGGAGAAACATAGAGGTTTAACGGCTTGTTACACATGCTCAGTTCAATCGAGTGACCTGCGAAAGTGGTCTAATAATCCTTAGTATAGTTTAGTTGTTTTGCTCGAGGACGAGCAAAAGATAGGTATGGGGGTATGATCGGTCGCTAAGATTGCACATTTTTTATCATATTCTCATACTTATTATAAAATAAACTCTACTTGTATCAATTATTGTTTAATTTATTTGTAGGCCCTGTACTAAAGAAGAGGGAAGAGAAACGAGCCCAAAAAGCCCACCAAATTCTGAATTAAATCAGAATAAATTCGAAATTAGTGAATCAGGGCAAATCTTGGCAAATCAGAGAGGTTGAAAACCAGTTGAAATGAATCATCCCAAATCAAGCGGTTGAAGCCGAAGATGAAAGGTCGTTTTATCAAATTCTGAAGAAGAAACGGGAAAACTAGTAAGAGATAAGGAAAAATCTCCAAACGAAGAATCTGCCCCAACCTGGTGTGGCCACCTGGCCACACCATGGCCGCGGAAACGCGGCCAAAACCGCGTATCCGCGGCCATATCAATTCAGTTGGGGGAGCGTTTGCTCCCCTATCTTCTTACGCCTCCCCCTTCTGGGTTTTTGCCTATAAAAGGCAGGGTTTTCACTATAAATGGGGATGACCATGCAGAGATAGGAGTTAGTCCAGTTTTTCATTCTTTGTAGTGTAAGTTTTTGTTTTCTTTTCATTTAATTTTTATTTCTTTGTAAGTGTAGTTTAGACGGAGATTCATGTAAGTAAGAGGGAGGCTTATGTTGAGAGTGACACCGATGTACCTCCTCCTTTCTTCCATCGTTTCTGCAAGCAATAAAAGGTAACTTTTTTTATGTTTGTCTTTACTTTTGTTTCCTTCTTCTTCTTTCTACTTTTCCTCTTTTGGTTTTGATGAGTATCTAAGTGAATATAGAAGCATCAGTATAACAATGTTTGTGTGAGTGCCAACGATATTTCATGATGATGTTCTCCTCCTTAAGACTCCGTATCATTTCATTCTTGTTCGTCTTGATGATGTAATGCGAATGGGGACTGAGTTCGATCTTATGGCTTATGCGTTGAACGCCTCCGAAGTAAGGTAGAACATGCAAGGGTTCCAGGTAAGTCATCAACCAAAGGAGGTAAGTATTTCTTAAATCTTTTCTTTCTTTTCTTTTATTTCTTTAGTTTAGATCACCATCACCAACAACACCCACTTCTTTTATCACTCCTTTTCCATTTCTTTGTACATATCCAATTCTGGTTTCTCCATCTCCCCAATCTCTCACTTTCTGCCTAACTTCATTGTAATTTATTTTTCTTTTCTTTTTAATAAACTAAAGAAGAACTTTAACCATTAATGGTAGCATAAAAGAGAACTTGCTAGAAAAGCTTCCATCGCTAGTCCTTCCTTGTGAATCATGACCCGCATAGCCACTTGCTATTGCGGTAGAATTGAGTAACTTGGACTCTTTAATTTTAAAGTTCTAAAATTCTTTATTTTATGTGCAGGTCCAACCTCAATCGTCACTCTCAGTACATAAATAAAAAGAAGATTACATAAAAGAAAACTAAAAATTCTAAGTTATAAACTAAAGTACAGTCAGCCTATACTCTTTGCTCAATTGTTTCCTCAATACTCTGAATTTGCAGGTATTTATAGCAAAAACATAATGGGGGAGAGCGTCTGAAGATAGGGAGAGCAAACACTCCCCCTTATCTCTTAACAGGGTCGTAGATCAGCGATTTTGGCTGCAAATTCATGGTGGCCACATCCAGGGGGAGCGGGTGTCTGATTTGGTCCTTATCCCTTTTATCTGATGGGATTTTCGCTTTGAGTTTTTAATTTGATGAAGCCTCCTTTGATCTTCATTCTTAACCAACTTGATTTGTAAAGATCCGATTTAACTTATTTTTCAACTGGTTTTATCTCTTTGAGTTGTCCTGATTTACCCTGATCCTTGATTTGGATTAATCCTGAACTATATCAGAATTTAAATGGGCTCTTGGGCTTATTTGCTCTTCCTTCTCCCTTGGTAAAGGACTTGCAAATAATTGGACAAAAAAGGTGATTAAAGTAGATTTTATTAAACAATAAATGTGAGAATGTGACGATAAATATGCAATATCGGTGAACAATCACTCAACTACTTTCTTGTACTCTAAATCAAGTAAAAGAGTGATGGGATCTTCTAAATCAAACCAAGTATGCTAGAGAGCTTATCAGGAAATTTGGGTTTGAAGATGCAAAGATATGCAAGACTCCCATAGCTACTACAACGAAGCTTGACAAAGATGAAAAAAGTAAAATTGTTGACATTAAACGCTATGATAGTATTATTGGTAATTTGCTTTATTTGACGGCTAGTGGGCCAGATATTATGTTTAATGTACGTCTTTATGCAAGATGACAATATTATCCTAAAGAGTCTCACTTAATTGTCATAAAACGCATTATTACATATCTTAAGGGCACATTGGAATGGGCTTGTGGTATCCAAAGACCGGATAATTCTCATTGATGAGTTTTTCGGATGCCGACTATGCCAGTTGTAGAGTGGATATGAAGAGCACTAGAGGACCTTATCAATTTCTAAGAAATTACCTTTGGTTGAAAAATGAAAGAGTAAGGATTTACCGTGTAGCTTCGGGCTAACGGGCCGTGTCCACGAGGAGGAATGCGATGAAAGCTTTTTAGTGCTTTGTTTAAAAAGCTAAGAATGGTGCTAGTTTTTTAATTGAAAAGAGAACGGAGAGAAGGAAAATGATTAAAAGAAAAACTTAAAATTTGGAGAAGGCTTTGGAGAAGATGATTTAAAAAAGCTTTGAAAATTGTTTGGCTGTTTTTAATATGAGAAGAAGATCTGGGCTCACTAATTTTCTACTCTACTATGTACTTCTTTCAAGAACATTTGAGTGTATCACTTTTATCATAAGCAAAAACTTTTAATTTCTTTTAATGTTCAAGTAAAATAAATAAGATGGTTTCATTTAAATCTTAAGCTCTTTCGATACAAATTATTAAAAAGATAATGTTAAACCATCAAGCGCGAAGAAACAACTATGGAATAAAAACACTTTCATGTGCTTTCAAGAACGAAGTTTAACTAAGATGTTTCTTTGATTCAAAAAGTGTTGCTTTCATAAAAATCAATTAGAGAGAGGTGATAGAAGAGAGTAATTATTGAGCCTAGAAAATTGATTAAGCGACTCATGAAAGATAAAAAATAATGCATGTAAATAAAGCTAGACATACCGTGAATTGGAGTAGAAGAAGAGAAAGCTAGACTTTTTATTGCTGTCACTTCAATCTTCAGATTACAAGCACTCAATTCCTCTCTCTCACTGGTATATGATCTGTACTACAAATTACAAAATAAAGTTACAACTTCTATACTATCTAACAAAGAGCCTAAAACCTTAAAGAATAAACAAAAATTCTGATCCTAGTCTTCGCTCATTTTTCAGTACAAAACCCTGCCTTTTAGGCAAAAACTCAGAGGGAAGGGAGTAAGGAACGCTCCCCTTATCTCCACTACAGAGCCGCGGATCCGCGGCTCTAGCCGCGGATCCGCGGTCAGGATGTGGCCAATTGGCCACATCCAGGTGGGGACTTGGTTGATTTGTGATTTGACGCCCTTTTGTCTGGCTCGATTTGCTGTTAGGCTGGATTCTGATCTGATCTCCGGTGATTTTCAAGCTAACCGATTTGGATTCTGATAAAACCAAATTAACCGGCTTCCAACCTCCCTGATCTGGAATAATCTATCCTGTTCTTCTGATTTTGAATAAATTCTGAATTAAATCAGAATTTGATGGGCTTTTGGGCTCGTTTCTCTTCCCTTTCCTTAAGTAATGAGCGTGCACTTTATAAAGAAAAATAGAACTTATTAATATAATTTATTTAGATAATAAGCATGGTAATGTGACAATATGTATACAATATATGTGACCGATCACACCCCCACACTTATCTTTTGCTCGCCCTCGAGCAAAACATCAAAACTAATTCTAATCAATTATTAGACCACTTTCGCAGGTCACTCGATTGCACTGAGCATGTGCAACAAGCCGTTAAACCTCTAGGTTACCCTAGAGGACGAGTTTTGTCCCGTGAGGGTTTTCAGTGGATTGCACCCACAAAATCCATAAAGAAAGAGAAAAAAAAAAGTTAGTATTTTCGAAAAGCATTTTGAAAAGAGAAAATATTTGAAGTATATTTGTGAGAGTTTAAGTAAACTATAAGTTATAGGAATATCAAAATTTTCATTTCTAAACCTAGTCTCTATTCAAAAATATGTCATCAATCAAAGTAAGGAGTCAAATTGTGTTTCTCATCTAGTCTATTACTTTATCCTGAGTCATATGCACCATTGTGACTGTGAAGTTTGACTAAGGGTTCTTTTAACATTAACTCCTATGTCTTATTTATATTTATTTATTTATTTATTTTTTGTGGTATTTATTCCTCAATTCCATTAGGCTTTCTAATCTGCCCATGTAACGAGACTTTAGTCGGTGACACCCAAACCGGACAGTTTTAGGGTACCAGGTGAGAAAGCACCCCTAAGGACTTAAACACTCGAGCAGAGAAGGCCACGAAACCAAGGTTTTTATTTATAAAATGCACCCCTTTTAGGCGTGAATACTTATACTTCATGAGGCATAAATACCCAGCTTAGTCAGAGGATTTATGTATATTATTTTCTTTTTTAAACTTATCTAATTATCTTTTGCATAAATACCAAGGCTTACTTAGGCCAAAGCACCTAGCTAATCGATAATTAGATTTATTTATTTTGTATACATATGTAGTATTTTTTTATGAGGCATAAGAGTCTTTGTTTTTGAACCCTAAGTGTGTAAGTGTATAAAGTGTGCATATTTCATCAAGATAAAGATCAAGACTAAATTACTTTCATAAATTTTCTTCCTAACACTAAAAATAAAACAAGTCATCTGACTTTGACCAAGTATAAGAAATCCTAATTATGATTTTTCTATTCCTTAAAATTGACTTAATTTCTTACAAAAAAATATATGAAAATATTGTTCTTACCTTTCAAAAAGTTTTTTTATATATATATTTCCTTTTTTTTATTAATCATGTTAGAACCCTCCCCCACACTTATATCATGCATTATCCCCAATGTATGAAAGAAATGTATAGATGCATGAAATGAAATGTAAAAGAGGTGCATATATTATACAAAAATATGTACAACATCAAGTTTCTCCCACACCTAGATCTTTTTCGGTCTCATCCATCTAGCTCTCTTCCCATCATTCCAATGGGTCCTCTTTAAAGGGCATAGTGGGGAGGCCAATTTTTTTGACATTTTAGCTCTCTTCCTCCCCAGTCTCACCTTCTTTAGGTGTTTCTTCTTCATATTACTACATTCATTATTTAAAAAATTGATCTCCACCACACTTCTCAGTTGGAACTTCTTCATTATGAATTCCTAGGAATTCTAACTCAGTTTCATATATCTCCTCAAAGTTTAGGTTAACACTTTCCCCTGAAGATGTGTAATTAACCAAAATATCCCTAGTTGGTTCATCCAAACACATGAGTTCTTCTTCGAAGAGGTCTTCAAAGAGTATGTCAATCAGAGGTTCTTGAGTTATATTCTCATGCAATATATTATTGGTTGGCTCATCGAAAGTGAAGATATTCAAATCAAATTTCCCTTTTTTAAAGGGTACTCTAACATTAGGATCTCCGACATATGCCTTCTCATCAAGATAATCGCATTCATTCTTAAATAATTCATTAAGAAACAGCGACTCATTCTCTATACCTTCACTCTCTTCATCACAAATGTTTTCAACAAAGTTTACCTCAAATGTTTGGTCTCTTATCTTACGAGGTTGTTTTTCTTGGTTGAAGACATTGACTTCTCTAGTCATATCCCAAAAGGTTAATCTCATAGACCCATTCCTATAATTAATAATAGCATTGGCAGTAGTAAGGAATGGGCGCCCTAGGATAACAGGAGTTTGAGCCCTAGGATTGGACATAGGTTGTGTCTCAAGAACTATAAAGTCAACTGGGTAGATAAACTCTCCAACTCAGATAAGAACATCATTAATTTTTCCTTTAGGAACTTTCACAGAACGGTCAGCCAGTTGGATAGTGACTCGAGTTGGACTAAGATTGCCCAACCGAGTTGTTGATAAACTGAGAATAGAAGCAGGTTTATACTTGCTCCCAAATCAAGAAGTGCATGACTAATCTCGGCTTGTCCTATAGTGCAGGCAATGGTGGGACAACCCGGATCCTTGTACTTGACAGGGATCGGACCCGATAGTAGCTCATTAATGTTAGTGGCTAAGAAGACTTTCTTGGGTACATTAGTCTTTCTCTTCTTGGTGCACATGTCCTTAAGAAATTTTGCATAGGATGGGACTTGTTGGATCGCATCAAGGAGTGGCACATTTATCTTAACTTGATTAAATATCTCAATTATCTTATCCATGTGTGGATTTTTCTTGTTGTTCTTTAGCCTATTAGGAAATGGTACTATAGGCTTGTACACCTGACTGGTTGACTTATCTGTTTCAGATTCGTCAGATTTGGAAAGATTGGGACTAGATGTGGTAAAAGCTGACGTGTGATTGTGCTAACTGGGATTGGATGGATTGACACTTGGTTATCAACTTTCTTTCCCGACCTCAATGTATGAACAACATTACATTGATTCAATGATTGATCCTCAACCAAATGAGCTTGTTGAGAATTTCTAGGATTTATAATTTGTTGACTGGGCAAGGTACCCTTTTGCCTCTCATTCTGTGGATTTGCTAAGTGGCTCATTTAACCCTCCAGCCTCTGTATTGTTTGCATGAGGGAATCTTGATTCTTCATGTACCTTTTCATATTTCTCTCAAAGTCAGTCATTCTCCTTTTAAGCTAAGGATTCTGAAAGGAAGGTTGTGGAGCTTGGTTGGGAAATTTTTTTGATAATGTGAAAAATTGTTGGGAGAATTTTGAGGGTGATTTGGAAAATTGGGTTGATGATTGGAAGAATTATTAGAATGATGGAAGTGGCTTGCATGGTTTGACCGTGGGTGATCATTATTTTGTTGGCTCTATGAGAAATTTGGGTGATTTCTCAAGCCAGGATTGTACATTGGAGCGTAAGGATCATTGTTCGGCCTTGAAAAAGTCGCATTCATCGGTTCAGAAAGGTGCTGTTGAGCTTGAAATACAGGACACTCCTCAAACACATGATTCATGGCCTGACAGTAAGTACAACCCGGAGTTGGAAATTGGTTCGGGCTGACTTGATTGACTGGACTTGGTTCCGTAGTTTCTAAAGCTTCCAATCTTCTCGCTAGGTTAGCTAACTTAGCCTTGTTAGCTATGGATGATTCAATTGAATGGAGACCTCCTTTTGAAGAGATGGATTTTGGATTCCTAGAGCTTTCACTAGTTGGTTCCCATTGGATGGTATTTTCAGCTAAATTCTCATATAAATCCCATCCTTCATTTTCATCCTTCTGTAAGAATCCCCTTAGCACATGCTTTCTAAAAGGGTCTTGGTTTAGTAGTCTAAACCGTCATAAAGAATTTGGCATTGTCGCAATTTTTCTATTCCATGATGAGGACATTGGACAAGGAGGTCTTTGAAGCGTTCAAAGTACCTCTAAAACGGTTAACTAGGTTCTTGCTTAAACTGCATGTTATTTTTCCTAACGAGAGCGGTCTTATGATTTGGATAGAATTTCTTCAAGAAGACCTTGATGAAACAATCCTAGGATGTGATAGAGCTGGCCGCTAAGCTGTATAGCCATTTCTTGGCTAAGTCCTTAAGAGCAAAAGGGACAAATCTCAACCTAATAGCATCATCTGCAAGGTGTGGGATTTTCATCATTAAGCATACTTCTTCAAATTCTCTTATGAAGAAATAAGTATCTTCGGACTCCAAGCCATGGAACTTAGGGAGTGTATTAATGAACTGTGGCTTAAGCTCAAAGTTGTGTTCACCAACCAATGAAAGTTGGATGCAGGATGGAAGTGAGATTCTAATGGGATAGAACCTATCCTGCAAAGATGTCGGTTGAGACATAACCGAATCTAGTCTTGGTTCGAACTTGGGTGGTGATGTGTTTCTAGTTAACCTAGATGAATTAGGGTCTCTTGACTACGCTTGCATATACAAACACAATCACAAACAAGTTCACCAATAGTCAACAAAAGTAAACAACCAAGCCTAGTCTAAGATAACCTTGACCTAGATAACTCCTAACTGGGTGATTGTCCACAGGAGGTATAATGCAGACATTGACCACAAGCCAATCAGCCAGGTCAAGGCAAGATTGGTAGGAGGTTATCCGTCAAAGACGTTCCTTAATTAAGTAACGATCAACTTTCGGGCTTTCGGCCCTTAATCCCCTTCCTAGACACCAATTTGGCAGGAATCAAATTCTAACACCTTCCCCCTTAGGATAATCTCCTAGTGAGTTCGAGATGTCCCTAAGGCCAATGTCTATCAGATTTTACTTAGGCTTAGGTCGTGCGTGCTTGAAGATGGTTTGTGGGCTAAGGAAGGGTAATGACTTCCCCACCTTATCTTGAATTGGGTTTTGCCCTTAGAATTTATGGTGCAAAGTGTGCAAGATATAGAAAAGTAGCATTCAAAAGCAAATATTACCCAAGAATGTTTCCTAAACTATATACTATGCATACGTACCTTGTCTCCAGCTATCTTCAACAGTAATTGTAAAGTAAACGTAATTAGACAAATGCCTAGAATGCAAGTCTAAATATTTTTTAAGCAATTAACAATCACTCAAATTACTATTGGATTAAAACAGGGACTGTGAATAGCAGATATAGCAAGAATATAGCACACACAAAACTTAATTTTTGCAAGTAATATGTCCTGCAAAAAAGAGTTTTAGTAGTCCAACAAATTTTCAACTTTTGCAACGCAATTTCTTGAAATTTTGTTTCCTACTTTCGAGAGTAGGGGCACAGAATAGTAAGTCTTCTCCTGCAAAGTTTGAATGCTAAACCTGAATCTTGACGTCCCTGAAACAAGATACCAAACTTGTTAAAAAAATAATTACACCGTTCCCTCCCCGGCAATGGCGCTAAAAATTGGTTGAAAAATGAAAGAGTAAGGATTTACCATATAGCTTTGGGCTAACGGGTCGTGTCCACGAGGAGGAATGCGATGAAAGCTTTTCGGTGTTTTGTTTAAAAAATCTAAGAATGGTGCTAGTTTTTTAGTTGAAAAGAGAATGGAGAGAAGGAAAATGATTAAAAGAAAAACTTAAAATTTGGAGAAGGTGATTTAAAAAAGCTTTGAGAATTGTTTGGTTGTTTTTAATATGAGAAGAAGATCTGAGCTCACTAATTTTCTACTCTACTATGTACTTCTCTCAAGAACATTTGAGTGCATCACTTTTATCATAAGCAAAAACTTTTAGTTTCTTTTAATATTCAAGTAAAACAAATAAGATGGTTTCATTTAAATCTTAAGCTCTTTCGTTACAAATCATTAAAAAGAGAATGTTAAACCATCAAGCGCGAAAAAACAAGTATGGAATAAAAATACTTTAAAAGTATTTGTGCATTGAAAATCTAAGTTTAAAATAAAAACATCCTCATGTGCTTTCAAGAACGAAGTTTAACTAAGATGTTTCTCTGATTCAAAAAGTGTTGCTTTCATAAAAATCAATTAAGAGAGAAGTGATAGAAGAGAGTAATTAGTGAGCCTAAAAAATCGATTTAGCTACTCATGGAAGATAAAAAATAATGCATGTAAATAAAGCTAGACATACCGTGAATTGGAGTGGAAGAAGAGAAAGCTAGATCCTTTTATTTTTGTCACTTCAATCTTCAGATTACAAGCAATCAATTCCTCTCTCTCACTGGTATATAATCTGAACTACAAATTACAAAATAAAGTTACAACTTCTATACTATCTAACAAAGAGCCTAAAAGCTTAAATAATAAACAAAAATTCTAATCCTAGTCTTCACTCATTTTTCAGTACAAAACCCTGCCTTTTATAGGCAAAAGCCCAGAGGGAAGGGAGTGAGGAGATAAGGGGAGCAAACGCTCCCCTTATCTCCACCACAGAGCCACGATCTGTGGCTCTGGCCATGGATCCGTGGCCAGGATGTGGCCAATTGGCCACATCCAGGTGGGGAATTGGTTGATTTGTAATTTGACGCCCTTTTGTCTGGCTAGATTTGCCGTTATGCTGTGATTCTGATCTGATCTCCGGTGATTTTCAAGCTAACCGATTTGGATTCTAATAAAAACTAATTAACCGGCTTCCAACCTCCCTAATCTGCCATAATCTGCCCTGATCTTCTGATTTAGAATTAATTCTAAATTAAATCAAAATTTGATGGGCTTTTGGGCTTGTTTCTCTTTCCTTTCCTTAAGTAATGGGCCTGCACTTTATAAAGAAAAATATGACTTATTAATATGATTTATTTAGATAATAAGCATTGTAATGTGACAATATGTATGCAATATATGTGACCGATCAACCTTGTTTCATGATCTTCTAAGAAATAAAATTCTGTAGCACTCTCAACCGCCGAGACGGAGTATGTTGTAGTCGGGATTTGTTGTGCACAAGTCCTTTGGATGAACCACTCTTCTTGATTATGATTTACATTTTGATCATATTAAAATATTTTATGATAATACTAGTACCATTCATATGGTTAAGAATGCAAATCAACCTAGCATGACCAAACACATAGAGATTAGATATCACTTTCTTAGATATCATTATGAGAAACGAGATATTGAAATTGATTTTTTTTTTTACTGATTTTCAATTAGCAGATATTTTTACTAAACCATTTGATTTTAATAGATTTCTTTTATTTGTAGTGAATTGAATATTTGCATTATGGATTCATGAAAATTTTCCATTGTTTCTCTTAAAATTGATATTCATATTTGTTTTGCTTACTATACATGTACTTTAAATTGATAGCTTTCAATGCTCATTTTATTGGTATCTACTAATTTTAATTGATTTATGTGTCCCTTTTTGATTTATGACAAAAAGTGAAAGAAGATTTATGAGTTATTAAGTTATTTTATTTGGTATTTTATTAATTTTTATTGGAGAAGATTTATGAGTTATTTCATTTTGGTATCTATGCTTATCATATTGTTTTGCAAATTTGTATGCCTTCAATTGGTATTCCAAGTTTTTCATTTCTATTGACATTCATGTTTTGTGTTAAAATTAGTATTTGGGATTTGTTGAATTAATTGGTAATTGAAGAGATTTATGAGTTAGAGATTTATGATTTAGCTACTACTTACTATTACCTCTATTTCATGTTTATATGCCTTGTTGCATAATAATTTTGTGGTTGGAGGCATGGATGGAGGTTGGTATATTTATGCATGGTTTTTCATATTTCATATCTATACCTATATGCATATGATGACTTGTTTTGAAATTGTCACATTCTTTAGTCATAAATGATTGAATTTGATAGATAAGTATAAGCTTAGGGGAGCTTTACTGAGCTCTTCATATTATTCTTTTAAATAACTCATATGTTTTATCATCATCAAAAAGGGGGAGATTGTTGGCCCAAGGTTGCAATCATCGATTTCTTGTTTTGATGATAAGAAAACTTATGAAGTTATTTAGTACTAATCAAGTTCAAGTGTTTTAAGTATTTTTTTAGAGTTCAAGAGGATTCAAAGTGTTTTCTCCTCAAAAAGAAGGTATTGACGTCTCAAGCTCACTTAAGGATGGGATTTAAGTTAGGACAATCGAGATTGACTTTTTAGAGAAGTCCACTTGAAGATTGCTTGAGAACTTGTAGAACCTATATAAGAAAATAGTATGTTTAAAGTATAATGTGTAGAATTGATGCTCAAAAAGTCACACACACAAAATAAAAGATTTCAAAATACGAGTTTTTATGTAGTTTATCTCATTTTGATTTTTTAAGGTTTGGTGTTTGATACATGTCCTATGTTTTTCCAAATTTATATATCTTATTTCTAACATGTATCCCAAAGCCTATGTATTGCCAAAACATTTTTCTAACTATTATAAAATATTTAAAAATAAGTTTAAATTCAAAATTTACCTAAAAATATGTTTTTATGCTAGGTCGGTCGACCGGGCAGTCGATCGAACCTCGAGGCCATTTATGACCTTAGCCTATGCATGCCGTGCACATTTGTCAGGCGACCAACCGGTTGACCGGGCGGTCTAACACTAGTTTGGTCTCGGTTGAGATTAGCTGACCGGGCGGTTGACCGACGCCAATGGATATTTTAAACTAGTTAAACTACCGGTCGACCGATGTTCTGTCGCAGCTACAGTAAAGGCTAGTTTTTGAAAATTTATTTCTTGACTTTTTCCCAATGGGTATATTTGCTTATTTTGGGTCTAATCTCTCTCCTAATGACCTGATAGACTCTTCTAATAGTGTTTTATTATTTTTCTATATATAGTATTCATTTGTAGAGGATTACTAACATTTATTTTTGGAAAATATTTGAAAAATCAAATTTATTCAAGAGAAAAGATTTCAAGTTTTCATGCTTCAAGTGCTTTTATTCCAAAATTAATTTTTGCAAGTTTTCAGCTCTTAAATTGTATCATTTCAGCAGATTTTCTCTTTCACAAACTTTTTGAGTTTTATCTCACATCAAATACTATAAGAAGTTGTAAAAGGGATTATTTGTAATCTTTGTGGTCACCAAGAGCTTGTAAACCTCATTGGCTTTGTGCTACCTCTTGTGTAGAGGATTAAAAGTTGGAATTGTGTACTCTGATCTTGTGTGTGTTGGCCCAAAGGCCCATCACTCTAGTTTTGATGATGATCAACTCATGAAGTTATGATTACTAATGATCTTGTGTTTAATTAGTGACAGATTCATTATCAAGATCTTAGTAGGTGCATAGCTCAACAAAGGACAAAATATCAAGATTTGGAGCTAGCACGGTGTGATCCAAGGAGTTTTTGGATCAAGCTTGGACCAAGTCAAGAAGATGAGAAGCCTTCAAGTGAAGACTTCAAGAAGACGAAGACTTGTGTCTAGGTATAAGTTTTTTTTATGTTTTAGATAAAATGTAAAGGATAGATAGTTGGTGGATTGCTCAAGTATATATCACACACACACTCTTGATTTAGAATTGTTTTCATAAAAGATTTTGTAGTTAGAAAAGATTTTTCTTTGTGACAAAATACTATTTGGATTTTGGTATTTTTATTTATACATATCTTTTATCCAAAATCAAATTTAGAGCTTTATGACAAAAACATAGATATTACTTTATGATTGTGTAGTGGATCATATCCATACACACTATGCTTTAGAATGAAATCAAATATCTTGTTTTTATATTTTGTGAAGTTATGAAAACCAAGTTTGAAAAATACATGCTTTGATTTTTGATAAAATTTGCAAGACGCTGAAATGATATGAATATGTTGATATATGTCTTGAAAATTTTATCACAAGTTTGGTTTTCAATATAGAATGTTAAAACAAGTTTATGAAATTTTTATAAGTGTTTAAAAGATTTTAAAATAAAATTTTAAACCTGTTTTCCAGACCTGGAAGTGGCTGACAGGCCGGTCTGGTCGACCGAGCGGTCGACCGCACCATGGTCCGATCGACCCACGGTCGACCGACGTGCACAGACTTGTGCGTGTCTGTCAGCACAGTGGTCCGGTCGACCGCTGCAGAGAGTTCTGCTCTCTAGATTTCTGGGTCGACCGGAGGCTCCAACGGTCGGATTTTCGACCGTTGGCGGTCGACCGGGCGGTCGACCGGCAGCACTTACAGACCCCAACGGTCACATTTTTCTGATCTCTATAAAAGGGGGTTTGGTCATTGTTTTGAGCAAAAGATTTTTGGAGATTTCTAAGCCAGTTTTTCCTATCCTTTTAACAGAGTTTTCTCCACATATTTGAGTGCAAATACTTCCAATCAAAAGGGAAGAATTTATCAAGAGTGATTTAAAGTGTGATTCTTTGAGTTTTCCTCCACCTTTCACATCCTTGATTTTCTCACACCACACTTGAGCAACCATTGATTATACATCCTATAGGTGTGTTGTAGTGAGAGTGCTTTAGGTGATCAAAGTGTTGTGATCACCAAAGATCTTTTCTTTGATCTTTGAGGAGACGGGCAAGTGTGCTCGTCGTTGTTTCGAGTTCGGGTGCGGACTTGTTGTACGAGGTGCGGCCTCGGCGAGCCGGTGGGCTTGCGGTGTGTACGGGACTAGGGAGTCCGAGGGCTTGTAGGTGTTGCGGCACCGAGGAGAGATCCATTGGGATCTTGCATAGTGAAAATCCTTCGTGTGTCGAAGGCGGGGATGTAGAGCAAGTGTGCTCGAACCTCGAAACATACCCTTGTGTTTGCGATTGCTTACTCTCTCTCTCTTTGTCTCTTTTATATCTTGCATACTTTTATTGTTCATCTTTATATGCTAGATATACATTGTGTGCTAAATTGATATACTTGCTTGGGATTGTTGACTAACACTTGTATTCAACTAAGAGAGCCAACGCGGCTCCTCAACCCATTCAAGGGGAATCTAGAGGAGTTTGTCCAGAGCCCTTCACGGGGAATTCGGCAACACTCTTTGGTTATACGTGGTGTTTAGTGTAAAAGTTTTAAATTGGTCATTATTGCTTTTAGCTTCCGCATCATTTGCATAATTTACCATTAAGTGACATTAGATTAGCCATCACCTATTCACCCCCCCTCTAGGTGAACTTACAATTGGTATCAGAGCTTGATACTCTGATTTGGGTCTAACAACCTAGAGTAAAAGATCCTCATTTTTAGGCTAATCACAAGATTTGTACACACACCATGGACTTCATGTCACCACCCACCTTTGACATCCTTAACATCAACATTTGGAAGGTTAAGATGTCATTGTACCTCAAGGCCTTAGGCATTCATGTATATCTTGCTACTACTAATGATTCATATTTTAATAATAGCAAGTACTTTGAGGCTAATGCAAAAGCCCTTCATGCTATCAAGTCAACCCTAAATGATGATTATTTATCTAGGGTTTCTAATGTTGAATCGGCTTTTGTAGTATGGAACATCATCACCTCCCTCGGCGAAAAAGATCTATACTATGCGGGGAGTGACTCGGACGTTGGAAGCGACACCTCCAACAAGTGCTACATGGTCCAAGGGGATAACCCCCTTGAGGTAAACTCCGAATCTGATGATGAGGACATGTCATATGATGAGCTATCTACTTTTTGTCATCTATTGCTTGAAAAATATGACATGATTAAAAAGGAAAATAAAAATTTGAAAAAGAATATTGCTTGCATGCATGTAGAACAAGACTCTTTTAAATCTCACATTGCATGTTTAGAAAAAGACAACAATAATTTGAAAAAGAATTTTGATGCCATGCTTAATGAAAAAGATTCATTAGAAAATAAAATGGCATGCTTAGAAAAAGAAAATAAAAATTTAAAAAATGAGAATGTTTCCTTGCTTACAAAATTGAATGATTTATGTGAAGGAAACACTATTTTGAAAAAGAAAGTTGATTTGGTGAAAAAACAAAAAGAAGTTATTTTTCAAGAAAATATTACTTTGAAAAGAAAATTTGTTGAAAAGGAAAAAGAATTTGTTTCTAAAAAGAAGAAGAAAAATGATTCTATATCTCACCATGCTTTACATGCCACCACTAATGAGATTAAAGATTTGAAAAATAAAATGGATGGTTTGAGTTCAACTTTGAACTCTTGTGCTTTTCATCATTCTAGGTTGGAGTCAATGTTTTCAAAGAAACAAACTCCACACATTCATGCACATCCACATCATCATGCTTATGTTGCACAACATGATCACACTCCTACACATAAGCATACTAAGGTGTACATATGTACACATTGTGGCCGCAAAGGCCATTTAGCAAAGTTTTGTTATGACAATATTAATTCTTTAAATTTTGCTAATTATAAAAGATTTTGGGTTCCTTACAAGTCTAACCCCAAAGGACCCAAGAAAATATGGGTACCAAAACCCCCACCATTTGCTTGTGATGTAGGTGAGGGCTCTCACAAAACGTGAGAGAATTGGTGCCTTGGTAGTGGATGCAAATGGACTTGATGGACACACATTTGGAGCACCGCTATCAAGGAAGCTTGGTGGGACAACCACCATATTTGGAGCTTTGGAGTTGGTAACACTCTCTAAATTCCTACTTTTATTTACATGCTTATTCATTTGATATCATATAGCATGTTCATGTTTTATGTATCTTTGTGCTTCATGTGGTATGAACTAGTTTAAATGTAGATTTTATCAAACTTGCATGTATACATGTACAAATAGTGAATTACAATTGACTCATATATGATTGAACTTCATGCTCATTTGTATCCACTAAATGCATATGTATAATCTAGTTTTGATGATTCTTGTTTATACATGTTTTACCTATTTTATGACTTTACTTCATGTATATGTATTTTTAATTCACATCTAATAAATATACATGTATACCCGTGAGTCTCTTGCCTTCATGCAAACATTATTAATAGACTCTTTTATATTTGGGATATGTATGTGTATTGTTAGGATTGGATTAATCATACATATACCATGAGATTAGTGTTTTGATGAAAAATGATTTTTCGTGTTTTTGTTAAAAAATGTGACTTATGATCTTTTTGAGCTTCATTGACTATTTTCATAAAAATGCTATTTACATGATAGTTTAACACTCACACTTTTATTAAAAATTATTTTGAGCTATATAGACCATGAGTGCTTAAATTTTTATGTATCTAGTTATGTTTATGAAAAACATTAGATTTGATATATTTGAAGGATCTTTAAATAGTTTTTCAAAAACAATTTATACTAGTTATTTGTTCTTCAAATAATTTTTTTTTGAGATTTACACATGATTCTATTTTTCTCAAAATTTGATGCTTAATGTATTGAATATTAGTTTATATGTTCGTTTTATCAACACTAGGATTTATACTTATACATATCATGGGGCCACAAATAAATCTATTTATATTTGTGCTTGAATGCTTATTTGAACCCATGAAATGTGCTTGTAGTGCTTAGTTTTTATGATACATACATCTTTAAACTTGTATTCTCACTTCTTGGATTTGATTTATGATCATGTGTTTTTCATTTCATGTATATGTGTATTTTGCCAAACCCTAAGATATACATGTATACCTCTTGAGTCATTTGCCTTTAATTCAAATCTAATTATATGGACTCAATTGTGTTTAAGAGATATGTATGTATACTCATTGTGTTGTCAAAACATACATATATCTTGAAATATATATATTTTTTTTAAAATTTTTTTTGATGATTTTCATGTTTTCTTATTTAAGGAAATATTGAGCTTTATTGACATTTTCATAATACCATGTTCCACATAACACTAGTGCACTCACCTCTTTTGAAAACTTTATGGACTTCATGGATAATAGAGTGTTTTTAGTGCCATGTGATTTACTTGTGTTTCATGAAAACATTTTTTTTTGGTGCAAATTCTTCATTTGGTAGAGTTTTTCAAACTAATCTTATTTTCAAATCTATCTTTTGAAGACCCCTACCATCCATGGGAGGATGGATGGGCGATTATGCCTTGTATGCTTCATTGAAAATCTTTTACCTTGTGCATATGAAGGGTGGTAGGTTATGAGATATACACTTGATTTTATTGTTATGTCAATTGGTATCATTGAATCGTTTCAATTGGTATCAATATGAACTTATTTTGTATATACTCATATTTTGTCTCTTATATATATGTATGTTTCAATTTCACTTGGTATACTCATTTCTCATACATATATATGATTTCCATGTGCTTAACTTACAATTGGCTCACATTTTTAAAAGCACAAAGTTTATGATGAAAAATAAAAATTTTTTTCATATGTTTACTATTGATATCAAAATAAAAAAAAATATTTATGTTGATTTGATATCTCAAAATGTGTTTTATTAAGTAAGTTCAAAATTTTTAAAGAAAAAATTCAAAATGTTTGATTTGTATTTCCTATATGCAAGGAGAGCTTAATATCTCTCTTACATATAGATTCATGTTGAGTATATTATAAATTGAGGAGCTTGACAACTCTTCTTTATATGATATACGAGTGTAGGGGGAGCTTCACATCTCCTCTTATGCTTTACATAATATGTGTTATGTGAGTTAGGGCTTGTCATCCCTTTTTCATGTAATGCATATGTGTAGGGAAGCTAACTTAGCGTCTTCCTCTTCATGAATGTATATCGCATATAAATTTTTATTGATTGTTTTATTTCACCCCTTCTTGATCTTTTTGTTTTTGACAAAAAGGGGGAGAAAATATTTTGTTTGATTTGATTTTACTTTGAACCCTTTATTGATGATTGACAAAAAGGGGGAGAAGAATTTGAGAGTTATATGCATGTTGAGTAAGATTTATGTTTATGCATATGTATTTTTGTATTGCAAATAGGAGAAAAAGATTTTAATTTATGCTTGTTGCATGTTTTATCTCCATACTTGCATACATATTCATGTGCCTCATTGCCATATTTATTATTTTGTGTTATGCATGAGTTAAGGGGGAGCTTCGTTGAAGCTTTACTTTAATCCATGCATATATAACTTCATGAGTTTTGTCATCATCAAAAAGGGGGAGATTGTTGGCCCAAAGGCCCATCACTCTAGTTTTGATGATGATCAACTCATGAAGTTATGATTACTAATGATCTTGTGTTTAATTAGTGACAGATTCATTATCAAGATCTTAGTAGGTGCATAGCTCAACAAAGGACAAAATATCAAGATTTGGAGCTAGCACGGTGTGATCCAAGGAGTTTTTGGATCAAGCTTGGACCAAGTCAAGAAGATGAGAAGCCTTCAAGTGAAGAATTCAAGAAGATGAAGACTTGTGTCTAGGTATAAGTTTTTTTATGTTTTAGATAAAATGTAAAGGATAGATAGTTGGTGGATTGCTCAAGTATATATCACACACACACTCTTGATTTAGAATTGTTTTCATAAAAGATTTTGTAGTTAGAAAAGATTTTTCTTTGTGACAAAATACTATTTGAATTTTGGTATTTTATTTATACATATCTTTTATCCAAAATCAAATTTAGAGCTTTATGACAAAAACATAGATATTACTTTATGATTGTGTAGTGGATCATATCCATACACACTATGCTTTAGAATGAAATCAAATATCTTGTTTTTATATTTTGTGAAGTTATGAAAACCAAGTTTGAAAAATACATGCTTTGATTTTTGATAAAATTTGCAAGACGCTGAAATGATATGAATATGTTGATATATGTCTTGAAAATTTTTATCACAAGTTTGGTTTTCAATATAGAATGTTAAAACAAGTTTATGGAATTTTTATAAGTGTTTAAAAGATTTTAAAATAAAATTTTAAACCTGTTTTCCAGACCTGGAAGTGGCTGACAGGCCGGTCCGGTCGACCGAGCGGTCGACCGCACCATGGTCCGGTCGACCCACGGTCGACCGACGTGCACAGACTTGTGCGTGTCTGTCAGCACAGTGGTCCGGTCGACCGGACGGTCGACCGCTGCAGAGAGTTCTCCTCTCTGGATTTCTGGGTCGACCGGGCGGTCGACCGGAGGCTCCAACGGTCGGATTTTCGACCGTTGGCGGTCGACCGGGCGGTCGACCGGCAGCACTGACAGACCCCAACGGTCACATTTTTCTGACCTCTATAAAAGGGAGTTTGGTCATTGTTTTGAGCAAAAGATTTTTGGAGATTTCTAAGCCAGTTTTTCCCATCCTTTTAACAAAGTTTTCTCCACATATTTGAGTGCAAATACTTCCAATCAAAAGGGAAGAATTTATCAAGAGTGATTTAAAGTGTGATTCTTTGAGTTTTCCTCCACCTTTCACATCCTTGATTTTCTCACACCACACTTGAGCAACCATTGATTATACATCCTATAGGTGTGTTGTAGTGAGAGTGCTTTAGGTGATCAAAGTGTTGTGATCACCAAAGATCTTTTCTTTGTTCTTTGAGGAGACGGGCAAGTGTGCTCGTCATTGTTTCGAGTTCGGGTGCGGACTTGTTGTACGAGGTGCGGCCTCGGCGAGCCGGTGGGCTTGCGGTGTGTACGGGACTAGGGAGTCCGAGGGCTTGTAGGTGTTGCGGCACCGAGGAGAGATCCATTGGGATCTTGCATAGTGGAAATCCTTCGTGTGTCGAAGGCGGGGATGTAGAGCAAGTGTGCTCGAACCTCGAAACATACCCTTGTGTTTGCGATTGCTTACTCTCTCTCTCTTTGTCTCTTTTATATCTTGCATACTTTTATTGTTCATCTTTATATGCTAGATATACATTGTGTGCTAAATTGATTTACTTGCTTGGGATTGTTGACTAACACTTGTATTCAACCAAGAGAGCCAACGCGGCACCTCAACCCATTCAAGGGAAATCTAGAGGAGTTTGTCCAGAGCCCTTCACGGGGAATTCGGCAACACTCTTTGGTTATACGTGGTGTTTAGTGTAAAAGTTTTAAATTGGTCATTATTGCTTTTAGCTTCCGCATCATTTGCATAATTTACAATTAAGTGACCATTAGATTAGCCATCACCTATTCACCCCCCCTCTAGGTGAACTTACAGTGTGGACCTTGTAGCTCCTTTGTGGAGCCTCCTTTGTGGAAATATCCTTAGTAGATAGTGAAATCCTTCACGCGAGAAAGGCAGGAACGTAGAATTTGGTGCTCGAACCTCGAAACAAATCTCTTATGTTTGCTATTGCTTTTTCTCTTGCACTTACTCTATTTTAATTGCTTCCACTTGTGTTTTTACTTTTATTTCACTTACTATTCATATCTAGCATCATTCATACTTGTTGGTTTTCACTCTCTAAATCAAGAAGGCAATTGGGCATCTCAACTCATTGTCTAGAGAAATATAGAGAAGTTCTAGAGCCCTTCATCAGGAATCCAGATTCACTTCTTGATTTGAGTTGACCGTTTTCATTATTCATTTTATTAACTGTTGCATTTTAATATTATTGACCATTAGATTAGCATTACACCTATTCACCCCCCTCAGGTGTACTTTCAGATTTAGCCTTGAACTTAGTTTTTATCAGTCTAGCCTCTTCGTACAAGTTGCCTACTGATAATCCCCTGAGACCTAACTTTAGCTTGCATAAAGGCCACAAGTATAAAGAATAGTGACATTCAAAGAAGAGGTTTTGACAGATTCTAAATGAGTTTGGCACAACACATATATTAAAAGAAGAAATCCCAATATTTTGCAAAAAATCCCTTGTGAGAAGCTTTGAATGAAGTGTTCTGAGACGACAAATAGACAATTTAGGGCTATTACAAAGAAACCATATAATTTCTGCAAATTCAAATATAGCTTCTGAAGTTCTGATAAGTTCCCAAGCTGAAGAAAAACTGAAAATGCTAGAAATAGCAAGTTTCCAACACGAAGCATCCTCTATGTCTGATACAAGTGAAGGTTCTTGATAGATTATTCCTATTTAGGCCTCAGAACGTGATCTTTTAAAACCTAACTTCCATTGTGAATAACATCATTAACCTTCTATGTTTGTAAATAAGCACTAATCAAGGTGTTAGGTAAAGCAGTATACAAAGGCCCAGTAGAATCTAGAACCATCTGTCACATAACAGGGAAATCTTTCCTCCATTGCCCAGAATTTTTACCATATTAGAGAGTGTTGATATGTCTTTAATGAATAGAAACAAACTAAGCCATCTCTGTAGACTTTTTCTCAAAATCAATTAGCCCCCTTATGAAATCTATAGCCACACTAAAGTCATCAATATCCACCATATGAAATCTCTAGTCACCCTAAAAATCATCAATAGCCACCCTATAAAGATCTTAGCCACCCTAATGAAATCAATTCGGCCACCCTATAATTTTGATGTAAACGTGGGGTGAAGTGATGAAGGGGTTCAGAAATTTTGCCTATAAATAGGCATCACATTGCATGAGATTTAAGGCGAGGAAGTGAGAACGAGAGAGTTGCTAAATATTATTTTATCCTCTCCTTTCTCTTACCATTTATCTTTCTTTTGTTAAGCTCTAGTCAGTTGGGTTTCATTGGGCTTGGGTGAGTGAGTTTAGAGTTGTAATCTCTTGTACTTTCCTCTTTTGATTAGTGGATTCCTCTTGATGTCTTCTCCGTGGATGTAGGTCACATTGACGAAGCCACATTAAATATTGGTGTGCTATCATATTTTATTTCTATTAGCTTATATTGCTATCTGTTTAATCTCTCTTTATACTTTCCATCTCTTACATTAGAAGCCCACTGTTACGACAAACTGGTATTAGAGCTAGTGTTATTTTTTTGTGGGTTTCGAGATGGCTTCGCCTAAGTACAAAGTAGAGAAATTCGATGGGAGAAATAGCTTCAATTTGTGGAGAGTCAAAATGCGGGCTCTTTTGGTGTAACAAAGCTTGTGTTGAAAGTCTTGTTCGGTAAGAACAAGTTGCCTGAATCCATGTCCGAGGACGAAAAGTAAGAACTCGAGATGAAGGCACATAGTGCCATACAACTTTGTCTAGCTGATGAAGTCTTGTAGGAGGTTGTCGATGAAGATAGCACTGTTGGTTTGTGGCTTATATTAGAGAGTTTGTATATGACAAAGTCCCTGACCAACAAACTCTACTTGAAGCAGCGCCTCTTCACCCTTCGCATGAAGAAAGGTATGCCAATCAAAGACCACTTAGATGAGCTCAATAAAATTCTCATGAATTTAAAAAATATTGATGTTAGAATAGATGAAGAAGATCAAGCTCTCATCTTATTATGCTCATTACCTCCTTCTTTTGAAAATTTTGTTAATAATATGCTCAATGGTAGAGATACACTTTCTTTAGAAGATATCAAATCAGCCTTACATTCTAAGGAGTTCAGACAAAAAAATGTCAGTTGTAGGAAGTGATGATCAAGCTGAAGGCTTGTTCGTCTGTGGTCGTACCGAGAAGGGTCGAGAAAAATCTCGAGGAAAATCTAGATCTAAATCCAGGTTAAGAAAAAATATTGAATGTCACTATTGATCGGTCACTGATATTGCATAATTATTATCATATTCTCATACTTATTATATAATAAACTCTACTTTTAATCCTAAATATTTTCTAATTTATATGCAGGTCCATTGCTTAAAGAAAGGAAGAGAAACGAGCCCAAAAGCCCATTAAAATTCTGATTTAATTCAAAATTAATTCGAACTTAGAAAATCAGGGCAGATCAGGGCAAATCAGATCGGTTGAAAAATAGTTAGAATAAATCCCTACAAATCTATTAGTTAAAAGCCCAAGATCAAAAGCCGTTTCATCAAACTAGGAGCTAAAACGACCAATCCAGAACCAGATAAAGTCAGATCATGAAGCAAGGAGCTGTAACCCCCGCGGCTGTGGCCACCTGGCCACAGCCAGGCCGTAAAAACGCGGCCAAAGTCGTGTTTTCGCGACCTTGTTGTTTCAGTTGGGGAGCTTTTGCTCCCCCTATCTTCCTACGCCCCTCCCCATTGGGTTTTGCCTATAAATACTGGGTTTTTCAGAGCGTACAGGAGACGATCAAGCAGAGAGTAGAATTTAGACTAATTTGTAGTTTGTAACTTAGGTTTTTTATTTTCTTTCATATAATTTTTATTTTCTTTATGTAACTGAGAGGGGAGGATACTTTCATGGAAGAATGAGAGCAAGTTTATACTGAAGGTGACACCGGTGTAAGTGATCTTTTCTTCCATTGCTATTTGAATAGAATCGAAGTTTCTTTTTTATTCTTTACTCTTGTTTTTGTTTACTTCTCTCTTCTGTGTTTGTGGATCCAAATGAAACCGATAGCCTCGAAGTTGCCTTGCCCTTGCAAGTGCCGTTGATAGCTTATGGTGATGGATATCCATTTCTATGATAGTGTAGCTTGCCCCTTCAATTCATAGTGTAATAAGGGAATGGCTAAGAATCTATTTGTCATACTTCGCTCGCCTTCAAGAAAAGGTACTTCGTCGATATGAGTCAAAGGAAAGCAGGCGTCGAAGAGGTAAGTAACTTTTATAGGTTTTAGTTTTCTTTTCTTTTAATTTTAGTGTAAATTACCAACACCACAATCTTTCAAATCTCTTTCACTCTTTTTCAAATTCTTTGTACATATCTACTTTCATTTTCTCCACCATCTCTACCTACCACTTTCTTCCTAACTTAACTTTAACTCTTTTCATTTTATTTTAAAGAACTAAAAGAAGATCTTTAACCATTCTTTGTAACTTAAAAGAGTACTTGCTAAAAAACTTTCCATCGCTAGTCCCTCATTGTGGATCACGACCCGCATAGCCACTTATTATTGCGGTAGTATTGAGTACTTGCACTCTTTATTCTAAGTTCTAAAATTCTATATTTTTGTGTGCAGGTTCAAACTCAATCAAATTTTGTGTCGTTGCCTGGGAGGGACGGTAAGTTATTCTCTTTTTAGATTTACATTTTTGGTTAAATTTCTTCTTTGTTTTTGGTGCATAGATTTTGTTGGAACTTGATTCTGATGATATGTTTGTGAAGCCATTTCATTGGAGCTCTATCTCACAAGCTCATACAGCGTTCTACATGCTCAAGACTTCCCAAGGACATTGGCTATGGATGTGTATTGTATTGTTTATTAGAATGTTAAAAGTCTTGAACACACACGCACATCATAGGCCTATAGTCGACCTATACTCTTGATTAGTCGACTATAGAGACCTATAGTCGACTAACTCCTAACTATAGTCGACTTAGTTTTGCCTAAGATACATACCAACTCTATGTTTCTGTTCTGCATAAAATGTGTAGTCGACTTATACCTTTCCTAGTCGACTAATATATGTCCTAGTTGACTAATATACTCTGCTGGTCCACTAAGTTCAGTTTTTAGAAACATGTCTTTTGTATCAGCCATTCCCTAGTCGACTTGCTCCCTTTATAAGTAGACTACTATAGGCAAAAATCAATACCCTAGTCGACTAACCCCCAATCTCAAGTCGACTAATGGCAGTTTCTGACTGTTGTACAGTTATTGAATTTTAGTGTTTTATCCAACGTGTCAATATTAAATTTGTCTTGATAACTACCCTAACTGACCATAGATTTCACCTATAAATAGGGATGTTGTCCTAGGCTAAAAATGCCAACTCATATCAATAGTTTTCTGCCCAAAAACTCTGTTCAAAATTATGTTTTTTAGAAAACTGTTTCTACTTTCAATACTTCACTCAAATTCCAATCCTTTAGTGAAGATTTCTAAGAGTCCACCTATAAGAGTCCTTGTTCACAATCACATACAGATTTAAGGTTTATAGAATTGATTGTATTCACTCAAAGAGAAAGATTGTACAAGAGCGTCTGCGGGTTGAAGAGAAGTTGTACAAGGTATTATGTCTTCTTGGTTGTAACAAGAGTTGTATACATTTGGAAAATGGGATTTGTCAAGTGGTATACAACGTGTTGATTTTGGGTGTACAAAATTAAAGGTTAAAGGAAAATCTCAAGCGGGTGGCTTAGGGACTGGATGTAGGTCAAGAGGACCGAACCAGGATAAATCACTTGTGTTCGCGTTTGATTTACTTTCTGTGTTTTATTTCCTTTTATGTAAGTTTTTATTTAATGCTAATATCTTTGTTTGAGTGTTAATGTAATTTTTAGATCCAATAATTTGTATCAGAGCCCTACATACCCGGTCAACAGCCTACAAGGATGGCAACAGAGTTTACTTCATCACAATTCAAAGAAGGACATTCTACACAACGTCCACCGCTATTCGATGGATCGAATTACAACTACTGAAAGTGTAGAATGAAGATCTACTTGCAATCACTCAACTATGAACTTTGAAACATAGTAGAAGCAGCATACACCAAACCGACTACCAATTACAGCGCTTAGAGTGATGATCAAAAGAAGAATGCGAACTCTGACGCTAAAGCGATGAATACATTATTATGTGCCTTAACCAAAGAAGAATTCAATCGTGTGTCAACAGGCACATCTGCAAATCAAATATGGCATGTACTACAGGTAACACATGAAGGTACAAATAAGGTTAAAATATCCAAATTTTTTGTTTTTGTTCACAGGTTTGAACTCTTCAAAATGATGGAGAATGAAACAATTTCAGAAATGATAACAAGGTTCACCGATATTACAAATTCCTTAGTATCCCTTGGAAAGGAATACACCCAAGTCGAAAAATTTCGCAAGATCCTTCGTGCACTCACATCAGATTGGGAGAAGAAGACAACTGCAATTGAAGAAGCAAATAATTTGTCCACTATATTATTAGAAAACCTCATTAATAATTTAATGGCATATGAAGTACAACTGGAAGACAGAAAGAAGAATGTACAACAACCTTTCTCAAAGAAGAAAAAACTTGCTTTCCATGCATCCTCAGATATGGAAATTCAGATGACGATGAAGAGGAGATGACAATGCTCTCAAGAAAGTTCAGAAAGTTCTTGAAGTAAGGTAAGTTTAAATATTTTAATTGTAATAAAATAGGTCATATGAAGAAGGATTCTCATTGCTCAAAAACAAAGGTAAATTCAAGAGCAAAAAGTTCAAAAAGAAGAAAGATTATTAAACATCATGGGAGAATAGTGATTCCTCTTGCTCTGACGAAGAAGCCACTGAACATACCAACATTTGTTTCATGGCTCAAGAAGAAGATGAGGTACAATATACTGAACTCTTAGATGCATTTCATGAATTATACAATGATCTTAAGAATGAAAAGATAAAGAATAAAGTTTTGTCAAAGGAAAATGAAAAACTATTCATAGAAAATTCATGTTATGTTTCTCAAATTTCTTCTATAAATTCTCAAAAAGATGATTTTAAAAAAGTGATATCATCATTGAAAAAGGATTGTGAGAATTTTATAAAAGAAAATGTTATGCTTAAAAAGGAAACTTTATCTTTAAATGAAAGAATTACTGTTTTAAATAAAGACATATCAAGTTTCAAGATGAAGTATGAAGAGATTTTGAAAAATGTGACTAAATTTAATCATGAAAAAGAAAAGTTAAATGATTTTTTATCATATCAAAAGATGTCACATAATCATTATGGTCTTGGATTCTTAAATCAAAGTGAAAAATCTATACATGTTTGTAAAAAGAATCATAATCCATATAATTCTTTTGTGAAAAAAAAATACTGATATTATTTCAAAAAGAATTAAGAATAAGTTCATATGGATTCCTAAAAACTTAAGCATTATTGATAAAAATACTTATATTGCATCATATATACATTCTATATGTATTCATGCAATTATATGTATACTAATAGATGGAAACCAATTCAAATTGGGTTTGAATTCCTAAAGGTTAATGCTTTGATCTTATAAATGATTGGTACCATTTTTATGTTTACCTTTCAGGTACCATATAAAAAAGTTTGATAAGAAAAATATTTCAAGCATTTATCATATGTATATATATATGTTATGATATATTTTTTGCAGAGGGAGAACACATGTTTTTTGTTCTATATCTGTTATAACCTGTTCTATGAAGGGGGAGAACATATAACATATTCTCTGCAGGGGGAGTTTTCGTGTACACAAAATGTCATCATCAAAAAGGGGGAGAATGTTGGAACTTAATTCTGATAATACATTTGTGAAGCCATTTCATTGGAGCTCTATCTCGCAAGCTTATACAGCATTCTACATGCTCAAGACTTTCCAAGGACAATGGCTATGGATGTGTATTGTATTGTTTATTAGAATGTTAAAAGTCTTGAACACACACACATGTCATAAGCCTATAATCGACTTATACTCTTGATTAGTCGACTATAAAGACCTATAGTCGACTAACTCCTAACTATAGTCGACTTAGTTTTGCCTAAGATACATACCAACTCTCTGTTTCTGTTCTGCATACAATGTGTAGTCGACTTATACCTTTCCTAGTCGACTAATATATGTCCTAGTTGACTAATATACTCTGCTTGTCGACTAAGTTCAGTTTTCAGAAACATGTCTTTTGTATCAGCCATTCCCTAGTCGACTTGCCCCCTTTATAAGTCGACTACTATAGGCAAAAATCAATACCCTAGTCAACTAACCCCCAATCTCAAGTCGACTAATAGCAGTTTATGACTGTTGCACAGTTATTGAATTCTGGTGTTTTATCCAACATTTTAATATTCAAATTTGTCCTGAAAACTACCCTAACTGACCATAGATTTCACCTATAAATAGGGATGTTGTCCTAGGCTAAAAACCAATTCATATCAATAGTTTTCTACCCAAAAACTCAGTTCAAAAATCTGTTTTTTAGAAAACTATTTCTATATTAAATTCTTCGCTCAAATTTTATTCCTATAGTGAAGATTTCTGAGAGTCCACCTATAAGAGTCCTTGTTCACGATCATATACAGATTCAAGGCTTATAGGATTGATTGTATTCACTCAAAGAGAAAGATTGTATAAGAGCGTCTTCGGGTTGAAGAGAAGTTGTACAAGGTGTTATGTCTTCTTGGTTGTAAGAAGAGTTGTACACATTTGGCAAAAGAGATTTGTCAAGTGGTATACAAGGTGTTGATTTTGGGTGTACAAAATCAAAGGTTAAAGGAAATCTCAAGCAGGTGGCTTGGGACTGGATGTAGGTCAAGAGGACCAAACTAGGATAAATCACTTATGTTTGCGTTTGATTTACTTTTTGTAATTTATTTCCTTTTATGCAAGTTTTTATTTAACGCTAATATCTTTGTTTGAGTGTTGACGTAATTTTTAGATCCAACAGATTTAACAATAAGAAATTTTTTCTGCAGCAGACATATAAGTGGCCCTGGACTCTGCTCAAGAAAGCAGAGCCCAGAAGCCCTCAGATTTGCTACATTCCTGTAACTACTAACCTGTATTTTCTATAGGTTGGCTGAATTGCATAGTTTAATCTCTATAGCATTTATTTTTTGTTTGACTCACTATATATACATTTCTAATGCAACAGTAAAAAGTTGATTGTAAATGCTGAAAATGATTTAGACTTGTATTTAGGCACGTGTCTATTTTATTACATTTTCTATTTACTATTGAAGAGTGCTCGAGCCAAGGTATGTGTGCATAGCATTTAGTATAAGGTTCATTTTTATATGAAATATTGCTTAAGTGTTATTTTTTTCTATATACTTGTACATTGTACTAAATTGATTTAAGGGTTTGTCTTATAAACAAGATAAGGTGGGGAAGTCATTACCCTCCCTTAGCCCACAAACAATCTCCTCACTCACTAACCCAAGCCTAACTAAAACTGAGTAGACATTGGCCCCAGGGACATCTCGAACTCAAATAGGAGACTGACTTAAGGGGGAAGTTGATTTGAATCTGACTCTTACCAAATCGGTGACTAAGGTTGGGGATTGAGTGGCGAAACCCCGAAGGCTAGTGGTTTGGCATAATTAGGTCCGTTGCTTTAAGCACGGATACCTCCCACCAGTCTTGCCCCTACCTGACTGATTAACTTGTGGTCAGATTCAGCAATATATCTCCCATGGACAGTTTAACCAGTTAGGAGTCGTCTAGACCTAAGGTTTACCCTAACTTATTTTAGATTTTTTTCTTTTATTTGTTTGTTTTTCTTTGTTTGTATTTGACATCTCCTTTGTGATATGACTTATAACAATAATTTTTCCAATTTTAATAGTAATCCATATTACACCCCTACTTCTTTTTCGGATATTACCAACCCGACATATCATAACTTTAACCAACCAAGTGTGTCAGATTGGTCTTATCCGAATCAATATAACCCATGCCCCCCAATCTTATGACTATAATTTTCAAAATAATTTCTACTCTTCATAGAGTCAAAGGGGACTCACCTCCCCCCGAGTCCAATTTTCAACCAACTTGTCCTCCTTATCCATCTTGTCCACAATATTTTCAAGATTCATACTCAGTTCCACCAGTTTAAAATAGAAAACCATCAATCTTTAAAATGAGTATGCGTGAGTCCAAGCAACAATCACAAAATCTGAAGGACTCACAATTTCATCACAAATTTCAAAACAAAACTTCATCTTTTCAAGTCCAATCGCAACAAAACAATGAACCAATCTACTATGAAAAGATGCTTGAAATCATGACTCAGGCTCAAATCGCTCGTAATCATGACATAGATATGATGGTCCAAACTCTCCATTCTCACCATTTGACCATTTCTGATGTCGCTAACCATTCTGTTAGAGCCGAAGAATCATATTGTTTTGAAAAACAAGATTCCATTTCAGCACACCCATTGAACTTGCCCAAACCCCAAATTTTGAAAGCGAAATTGATGTTTTGGCAAGTTATCCCTTTCCTGAAATTGAACTTGAGAATGAATATGATCCAGAACCTAAACTTGGTAATTCAATTCTACTTCCTGATTCAATAATGATCTGGTGTCTTCACCTGATTTTAATCTTCTTCCCGAGTCAACATTAGATCCTGTGCCAATTCATTATGAAATTGAATCACCAATCTTTTATGATCATCATATTGAACTTGACCAATTTCATACATTTGAAAGTCCCATTGACAAATTGGTAAGTTCTCATTTTTATGAAATTAAACTCAATGAGAAATGTGACCTAGATTCTCAAATTTGTGATCCAGTTCAAATTCCTGAATCAATATTGACTCATGTTTTGTTACCCAACTTGAGTAATATTTTAGAGTCAGTTTTGATTCCCACACCTATCATTTTTGAACTTAAATTACCAATGTTACGTGATTGGTCGCTAATGTTGCACATTTATTATCATATTCCCACACTTATTATAGAATAAACTCTGCATTGTTCTAATTAAATGTTTAATTTATTTGCAGGCCCATTCCTAAAGGAGAGTGAAGAGAAATAAGCCCAAAAGCCCACCAAATTCTGAATTAAATCAAAATTAATTCGAACTCAGTGAATCAGGGCAAAATCAGAGAGGTTGAAAACCGGTTGAGAAGAATCCTCCCAGAATCGATCGGTTGAAGCAAAGATCAAAGGCCATTTCGTCAAATTCTCGGACTTAAACTGCAAATCCAACTGAAGATAAAGCCAGAACGAGAAGCCGGGAAGCTCCACCAACAGGGTGTGGCCACCTGGCTATACCCTGGCCGCGGAAACGTGGATAAAGCCGCATTTCCGCGGCTTGGTTAGAGAGTTAGGGGGAGCGTTTGCTCCCCCTATCTTCATACTCTCCTGTAGGTTGGGTTTTTGCCTATAAAAGGGCAGGATTTGCACTGAAAATGGGACGACCAATGAGAGATAGGATTTAGCCCAGTTTTCCATTTTGTAGTTTAGGTTTTTGTTTTCTTTTATGTAACTTTAATTTGTATGTAAGCTTAGGTTAGATTGAGATTCATGTAAGTAAGAGAGAGAGGCTTATGTTGAGAGTGACACCGATATACCCTCCTCCTTTCTTCCATCGTTTCAAGCAATAAAAGGTAATACATTTTATGTTCTTCTTTACTTTCATTTTCTTATTCTTCTTTCTACTTTACCTCTTTTGGTTTTGATGAGCTTGCAAGTGAATCCAGAAGCATAAGTATAACAATGTCTGTGTGAGTGCCAAAGATAATTCATGGTGATGTTCTCTTCCTCAAGATCCGTATCACTTCATTCTTGCTCGTCTTGATAATATAATGCGAATGGGGACTGAGCTCGATCCTATGGCTTATGCGTTGAAAGCCTCCGAAGCAAGGTAGAACATGCAAGGGTTCAAGGTAAGTCATCAACCAAACTAGGTGAGTACTTCTTTAATCTTCTTTCTTTTCTTTCTTAGTTTAGATCATCAACACGATTTCTTTCATCACTTCTTTTCCATTTCTTTGTAAATAGTCATTCTCCATCTTTCTCCACCTTCTCATTCTACCGCTTTCTTTTAACTTTAACCTAACTCTTTTTTTTCATTTTCATTTCTTAAAACAAAGAAGAACTTTCGGTTTTCTTCACAAAAATGTCAATACAAACCTTGAACGCTTCTATCGCTAACTCTCCTTGTGGATCACGACCCGCATAGCCACTTGCTATTGCGGTAAAATTGAGCACCTTGCACTTCTATTTTGTATCTCTGAAATTCTGTATTTTTGTGCAGGTTCCAGCTCAATCAAATTTTGGCGCCGTTGCCGGGGAGGGTAACGGTTTTTATTGAATTTTTTGAACTAAAACGGATTTTTCTTCTCTGTTGCAGGTTACAGGGCAGGAAAAGCAAGAAAAAAAGATTGCAGTAACATATAAGTGGTCTTGAGCCTCTGTTCCAGAAAACAGAGACCAAGTACCCTCTGAATTGCTGTGTTTGCTCGGCTCTAGCCGCGTTTCCGCGGCAAGAAAGAGTTCACTACTAACTGGCTTTTTGCAGGGCTGCTTGCTTTGCAAAATTATAGTTTTCTACAAACTTTATTTCTTATATGCCATCACCAGAAGCCTGCTAATAAACTAACAGTAAAACATTTGTTGAAAAAGTTAAAAAAATTGATTAGACGTTTGCATTTTAGGCACGTGTCTTTTCAATTCATTTACTTTACTGTTGAAGAGTGCTGGAGCAAGGTACGTTCGCATTGCATTTAGAATAGGACTCATCTCTTGGTTGATTTACATCGCTTTGAGTGAATCTTGTTTGCATATCTTGCACACTTGCACAAACTGATCTTAAGGGCACCACCCAATAACAAGATAAGGTGGGAATTTAATCACCCTTCCTTGGCCCAAAAATCAGATTCCAAGCACTCACTAACCCGAGCCTAACTAAAAATGAGTAGACGTTGGCCCTAGGGACATCTCGGACTCAATTAGGAGATTATCCTAAGGAGGAAAGGTGTTGGAATTTGACTCCTGCCAAATCAGTATCTAGGAAGGGGATTAAGGGCGGAAAGCCCGAAGATTGGTGGTTATTTAATTAAGGAACGTCTTTGACGGATAACCTCCCACCAATCTTGCCCTAACCTAGCTGATTAGCTTGTGGTCAAAGTCTGCATTATACCTCCCGTGGACAGTCTAACCAGTTAGGAGTCGTCTAGGTCATAGGTCTACCCTAACTTAGTTTAGAATTTTTTTCTTTTTATTTGTTTGCTTATTTGTTTGTTTTTTTCTTTGTTTGTATTCTATTGTGTGATATGTCTTATAATAACAATTTTTCCAATCTTAATAGTAATCCATATTACACACCGACCTCTTTTTCGGATATTACCAACCCAACATATCATAACTTTAACCAACCAAGTGTGCCGGATTGGTCTTATCCGAATCAATATAACCCATGCCCCCAATCTTATAACCATAATTTTCAGAATAATTTCAACTCTTCACAGAGTCAGTGGGGATTCACCTTCCCCGAGTCTAATTTTCAACCAATTTGTCCTCCATATCCACCTAGTCCACAATATTTCCATGATTCATACTCAGTTCCATCAGTCCAAAATAGAAACCATCAATTTTGGAAATGAGTATGCGTGAGTCCAAACAAAAATCACAAAATTTGATTGACTCACAATTTCACCACCAAATCCAAGACAACACTTCATCTTTTCATCAAAACAATGAACCTATCAATTATGAAGAGATGCTTGAAGCAATGACTCAGGCTCAAAACGCTCGTAATCGTGACATAGATATGATGGTCCAATCTCTACGTTCCCACCGTTTGACTAGTTCTGATGTCACTAACCATTTTGTTAGAGCCGAAGAGTCAAGTTGTTTTGGAAATCAAGGTTCCATTTCAGAACAATTATTTGAACTTGCCCAAACTCCAAATTTTGAAAATGATATTGACAGTTTGGCAAGTTATCCCTTTCCTGAAATTGAACTTGAAAATGAATATGATCATGAACCTCGACTTAGTGATTCAATTCTACTTCTTGATTCAATAATGACTCCGGTGTCTTCACCTGATTTCAATCTCTTTCCCGAGTCAACATTGGATCCTGTGCCAATTCATCATGAAATTGAATCACCCATCTTTGATGATCATATTGAACTTGACCAATTTTATACTTTTGAAAGTCCTATTGACAGATTGGCAAGTTCTCATTTTTATGACATTGAACTCAATGAGAAATGTGACCTAGATTCTCAAATCTGTGATCCAGTTCAAATTCCCGAATCAATATTGACTCCTGTTTTGTTACCGGTCTTGAGTAACATTTTAGAGTCAGTTTTGATTCCCACACCGATCATTCTTGAACTTGAAACACCAATATTAAGTCACATTCCATTGTTGGAAAATAAATGTGGACTTGAGTTTCAACTTCTTGACTTGGACACACTTCTTGAACCAATCTCGACTCCTGAACCTTTACTTGACTTAAGTCACCTTCCTGAGTCGGTATTAGTTCCTGTACTTCTTGAGTCCAAGCCAATCATTCTAACCATTCACACTCCATTTTGGGACAAGGCGGTTGACAAATTTGACTCCGAAATTAACTATGGAATTTGAAAATTAGATGGGGTTAAATATTTAATAAAAATCATTCATGCATATATCATTTTAATGGGTTATATTAGAGAGATTTCTGGTGGGTTCCTTCGAACTCCACAAAAAGTCGATTGGGCGGCATTTCGTGGACCAATCAGACCACCACTGGAACCACCACCTTAAGGTAACATTTTCCTTCCCTGTCTTCTTTTTCATGCATCTATGCATTAATTCATACATTGAGGACAATGCATGAGATATGTGTGGGGGAGGGTTCTAACATAACTTAGGCTTTTCTTTACTTTTAAAAAAAACTTTTTGAAAATAGAAAGAATATTTTGACATATTTTTTGTAAGAAATTGAGTCAATTTTAAGGAATAGGAAAATCAAAATTAGGATTTCTTAAATTTGGTCAAATAAGATTATTTGTTTGATTTTTAGGGTTAGGAAGAAAATTTGTCAAAGTAATTTAGTCTTGATCTTTACCTTGATGAAATATGCATACTTCATACACTTACACACTTAGGGTTCAAAAACAAAGATTCTTATGCCTTATATAAAAAAAATAAAAAAAGAAAAGAAAAAGAAAAAAATATAAACAAATCTAATTATTGATTAACTAGGTGCTTTGACCTAAGCAAGCCTTAGTATTTATACGAAAGATGATTAGATAAGTTTGAGAAAAATATATATATATAAAAATCCTCTGATTAAGCTGGGTATATGTGCCTAATTAAGCATAAGTATTCACGCCTAAAAGGGGTTCATATAATAAAATCCTTAGTTTTGTGGCCTTGTTTGCTTGAGTCCTTAAGTTCTTGGGGTGTTTTCTCACCGGTGCCCTAAGACCGTTTGGTTTGGGAGTCATCGATTAAAGGCTCGTTACATGGGTAGATTAGAAAGCCTAATAGAACTAAGGAATAATACCACAAAAATATATATATATATAAATAAATAAGGCATAAGAGTTAGAGTTAATGAACCCTTAGTCAAAATATTCACTGTCACAAGGTGCATATGACTTAGGGTAAAGTAATAGACTAAATGAGAAGCACAATTTGACTCCTTACTTTAATTGATAACAAATTTTGAATAGAGATTAAGTTTAGGAATGAAAAATTCAGTTTTCCTATAACTTATAGATTACTTAAATCTTACAATTATATTTCAAATATTTTTCTCTTTCGAAATGCTTTTCGAAAATACTAACTCTTTGTTTCTCTTTCTTCATGGATTTTGTGGGTGTAATCCACTGAAAACCCTCACGAGACAAAACTCGTCCTCTAGGGGAAACCTAGAGGTTTAATGGCTTGTTGCACATGCTCAGTGCAATCGCGTGACCTGCGAAAGTGGTCTAATAATCCTTAATATAGTTTAGTTGTTTTGCTCGAGGACGAGCAAAAGATAGGTATGGCGTTGTGATTGGTCGCTAATGTTGCACATTTATTATCATATTCCCATACTTATTATAGAATAAACTCTGCATTGTCCTAATTAAATGTTTAATTTATTTGCAAGCCCATTCCTAAAGGAGAGTGAAGAGAAATGAGCCCAAAAGCCCACCAAATTCTGAATTAAATCAGAATTAATTCGAACTCAGTGAATCAGGGCAAAATCAGAGAGGTTGAAAACTGGTTGAGAAGAATCCTCCCAGAATCGATCGATTGAAGCAAAGATCAAAGGCCATTTTATCAAAATCCCGAACTTAAACTGCAAATCCAACTGAAGATAAAGCCAGAACGAGAAGCCGAGAAGCTCCACCAACAGGGTGTGGCCACCTGGCCACACCCTGGCCGCGGAAACGCGGCCAAAGCCGTGTTTTCATGGCTTGGTTAGAGAGTTAGGGGAGCGTTTGCTCCCCCTATCTTCATACTCTCCTGTAGGTTGGGTTTTTGCCTATAAAAGGGCAGGATTTGCACTGAAAATGGGACGACCAATGAGAGATAGGATTTAGCCCAGTTTTCCATTTTGTAGTTTAGGTTTTTGTTTTCTTTTTATGTAACTTTAATTTGTATGTAAGCTTAGGTTAGATTGAGATTCATGTAAGTAAGAGAGAGGCTTATGTTGAGAGTGACATCCTCCTTTCTTCCATCGTTTCAAGCAATAAAAGGTAATACATTTTATGTTCTTCTTTACTTTCATTTTCTTCTTCTTCTTTCTACTTTACCTCTTTTGGTTTTGATGAGCTTGCAAGTGAATCTAGAAGCATAAGTATAACAATGTCTGTGTGAGTGCCAAAGATAATTCATGGTGATGTTCTCCTCCTTAAGATCCGTATCACTTCATTCTTGCTCGTCTTGATGATATAATGCGAATGGGGACTGAGCTCGATCCTATGGCTTATGCGTTGAACGCCTCCGAAGCAAGGTAGAACATGTAAGGGTTCCAGGTAAGTCATCAACCAAACTAGGTGAGTACTTCTTTAATCTTCTTTCTTTTCTTTCTTAGTTTAGATCATCAATACGATTTCTTTCATCACTTCTTTTCCATTTCTTTGTAAATAGTCATTCTCCATCTTTCTCCACCTTCTCATTCTACCGCTTTCTTTTTAACTTTAACCTAACTCTTTTTTTTTCATTTTCATTTCTTAAAACAAAAAAGAACTTTCGTTTTTCTTCACAAAAATTTCAATACAAACCTTGAACTCTTCTATCGCTAACCCTCCTTGTGGATCACGACCCGCATAGCCACTTGCTATTGCGGTAGAATTGAGCACCTTGCACTTCTATTTTGTATCTCTGAAATTCTGTATTTTTATGCAGGTTCCAGCTCAATCATTAAATCACATTCCATTATTGGAAAATGAATGTGGACTTGAGTCTTAACTTCTTAATTTGGACCCACTTTCTGAGCCAATCTCGACTTCTGAACCTTTACTTGACTTAAGTCACTTTTCTGAGTCGGTATTAGTTCTCGTACTTCCTAAATCCAAGTCACTCATTCCATCTTTTCACACTCCATTTTGGGACAAGAATGTTGATAAAATTGACTCCGAAATTATTTGTGAAATTTGAAAATTAGATGGGATAAAATTCCTAAAAAAGATCATATATATATAACATTTTAGTGGGTTATACTGAGAGGTTTCTAGTGGGTTCCTCCAAACTCCACGCAAATTCGAATGGGCCGCATTTCGTGGACCAATTAGACCACCACCAGAACAACCACCTTAAGGTAATATTTTCCTTCTCTTTCTTCTTTTTCATGCATCTATACATTAATTCATACATTGAGGACAATGCATGAGATAGGTGTAGAGGAGGGTTCTAACATAACTTAGGTTTTCCTCTTAGTATAAAAAAAAATTTATTATTGACATTTTTTTACTTTTAAAATTTTTTTGAAAATAGAAACAATATTTTGACATATTTTTTGAAAGAAATTAAGGCAATTTTAAGGAATAGGAGAATCACAATTAGCATTACTTATACATGATCAAAATAAAATTATTTGTTTGATTTCTAAGATTAGGAAGAAAATTTGTGAAATTAATTTAGTCTTGATCTTTACTTGATAATCTATGCATGCTTTATACACTTACACACTTAGGGTTCAAAAACAAAGATTCTTATGCCTTATTAAAAAAAGAAAACAAAAGAAAATAATATATATATATATATATATATATATATATAATCCTCCAATTAAGCTGGGTATTTGTGCCTCATAAAGCATAAGTATTCACCCCTAAAGGTGGTTTATATAATAAAATCTTTAATTTTGTGGCCTTGTTTGCTCGAGTCCTTAAGTCCTTGGAGTGTCTTCTCACCCGGTGCCCTAAGATCATTATTTGGGAGTCACCGATTAAAGGCTCGTTATATGGGCAGATTAGAAAGCCTAAAAAACTAAGGAATATTACCACCAAAACAAAAAATAAATAAATAAGGCATAAGAGTTAGAGTTAAAGAACCCTTAGTCAAAATTTCACGGTGATGAAGGTGTATATGACTTAGGGTAAAGTAATAGACTAGATGAGAAGTACAATGTGACTCCTTACATTGACTGATAATAAATTTTTGAATAGAGACTAAGTTTAGGAATGAAAATTCAGTTTTCCCATAACTTATAGATTACTTAATTCTTACAATAATATTTCAAATAGTTTCTCTTTCAAAATGTGTTTTCAAAGTACTAACATTTTTTCTTTCTTTATGGATTTTGTGGGTGCAATCCACTAAAAACCCTCACGAGACAAAACTCGTCCTCTAGGGGGAACCTAGAGGTTTAACTGCTTGTTGCACATGCTCAGTGCAATCGCGTAACCTGCGAAAGTGGTTTAATAATCTTTGGTTTAGTTTTGTTGTTTTGCTCGAGGACGAGTAAAAGACAGGTATGGGGGTGTGATCGATCACTGATATTGCATAATTATTATCATATTCTCATACTTATTATATAGTAAACTCTACTTTTAATCTTAAATATTTTCTAATTTATATGCGGCCCATTGCTTAAAGAAAGGAAAAGAAACAAGCCCAAAAGCCCATCAAAATTCTGTTTTAATTCAGAATTAATTTGAACTCAAGAAATCAGGACAGATCAGGGCAAATCAGATCGGTTGAAAATCAGTTAGAACAAATCCCTACAAATCTATTAGTTAAAAGCTTGTAACCCCATGATCCCCAGTGTACGTATTACTGTATCGGTACGCGATACGACGTACAAAAATTGATTTGGCCTCTGTAGTAGTCCGATTGAGCCGATTTCAGTTTCAAAAATTATTTTCTAATATTTTATATTTTTCAGGATTTTCTGGAATTTTTCTGGATTATTTTGGAAAATCGCCGTAGTCGGTGTCGACCGATACCGATAATCTGCTTTATGATTTTTATTTCACAAATGGAGTTGTATTTTGAGAATCCGCTTTCACCTTGTGCCTTAGAAGCATGTTATCTACGTTCAGGTATTTTTAGGGATTTTTCTGAATTTATCGAAAATCCGGCAAAACCGGTGTCGCCCGGTATCGGCGACAGCTTCCGAGATTTTTAATTTGTAAAACGGATAGAATTTTTGAAAACCGTTTTCATATTACATCTCAGGATAATATTCTCTATTTTCTGTAATTTTTGGGCACCGTTCGGAGCTAGTCAAATTTCGGGCCAATATTATAATATTAAAATATTCATTTTTTTAATCTTTTCTTTTCCCTTCTTCCCTTTCTCTTCTCCCGTTCTCTGGAAAATTCCCCCCGCCGCCTTACTGTTTACCCACTGCCTTTCTTCCCCATTAAATCCCTCTCTCTCCTCCCAAACTCCCTCTCATTGTCTCTCTCTCTCTCTCAAAACCTCTCTCTAAAACTCTCTCTCTCTCCAATTGCTCTCTCTAACTCTCTCTCTAGCTCTCTCTCTCCCTATCTCTATGGAGACCCACCCTCAAAAAGAGGGGCGGCCTGACCCATGCCCCAACCCGGTGCCACCCTCCAGCCGCCGCGCCCCAACCCGGGCGCTGCCGCCGGTGGCGCCCGTCCCCGGCGGACCACCGCCGCGCCCTCCGGCCGTCACGGTCGTCACGGCCGCCACGGCCACCGTGGCCGCGCGGCTGCGCGACCGCACCCTTGCTGCCATGTTTTCCTTTCCTCCCTCTCTGTTGTCTCTCTCCCACTCACCCTCTCTCGCTCCCTCACCCTCTCTCCGCCGCCGCCGCGCCGCCGGCCAGCAGCTGCTGGCCGGGCTGTGCCCAGGCAGCAGCAGCACATGCTGCTGCTGCATATGTTGTGGGTTCACACCCATAATGGGTGTGAACCCAATAAGCTTTGTGGGTTTAATTAAAACCCAATACCCAATAAACCCTACCCGTTAACCCATTAACCCATTTGATTAAGTTATGGGTTTAGGTTGTGGATCTGGACCCGACCCGTTATGAGCCAAACCCGCATCTGAAACCCGTTAAAGATAACTTTGCAGAAAACCCCCTTGTATAATTCAGTATTTGCATTTATCAATTTATTTACATATTTAACCCTATTTGTTCTGATTTAGTATTCGGGTGATATCTGGAGCATCCGGACTCCGATTCGGGCGATTCTGGATCCGTTGCGATCGTGGGGAAGAGAGCTATCATCCTATGACTAGTTTGTGAGTGTTTTCCATTTCTAAATTATAGTTATTTATTCATGATTAGCTTTTGTTATGAAACCGTAATTATGGATTAAGCCCTAGAACTGGTAAATTAATAACTTAACTCGAGAAACGTCATATTATGTAATAAGAATCTGTATAAGATGTGAGTAAGCATAGACACTAAACTAGATGATCAATTTAAGAATCATTAGACACTGTCACTGGATGGATAACTATTATGGTTACACACTACTGCTACATGCACCGTGATATGCGTAGGTTACACAATACTGCTACATGTACACCAAGACACGCGTACTTCATTAGACAGGGTCTTGTCACTATTCCACTGTCACACTTACTGACTCACTGGTACACTAAACACCGTAGTGCATGTAGATATCGGTTTACACCTTTCACCATTACCTAGATATTGAGATTCACAATACTGAGATTCATGTACACGGATACACATAGATGTTACACTGGTACACGGCTAGACCAATGTACGGACTACCGCATTTCATATTATGTCATGTTTACATATCACTGTTACACATGTATGTCATGTTTACGTATCACTGTTGCACATGCATATATGGTTTCCCTATTCTTGTCATATAGATCCCCGTGCATATTACATGTATTATTGTTCCATGCTATTCCCGTATGCCTGTTTTATGATTGATTGTTTCCCGTTACTGATATTGATATACCCGTTACTGGATACATGAGCTGTTGATATGCAATGTGTGGAATGCCACAGATATTGTTTCCCGTTTCCCGTTATCGTGTTTCCTGCTATCAACAGAGCTCATGTCATGTTATCGTATTACATGTACCATGTTTCGTACTAGTACTTGTTATACTATATAGTGAATGATAATAAAGAGAACTTGGGTATGGGGGAGACTTGACGGTTGATTAGGTCTTGTCAGGTGGATGTCTGGATCCATTGTTTGTCCCACTGCAGGGGCGGGGTAGTGCTGGCTACCGTCTGTTATAGCTCATGAGCTCCCGTTTCCCGTTATTGTTTTAGCTCATTGAGTTCCCGTTACATGTTACAGCCTTAGCGGGCTGGCCCTGGTCTCAGCAGCCAGGGGTCTGTTTAAGGCCGTTGTCCCGGGTATGCACGGGATACACCCACCTGACTAGAGCTCCTCGACCAGTTGGTTTCCAAGTAACATAATAAAAACAGTATACATGATAGTGATATCGGGAACACTTGTTATTTGGTCACTCTCTCGTTTGGATAATGGTACCCGTAGGCCATGTCCGGATGGGTTCGACTGGAGTGCGGGCTCCAGTATGAACTGCCAGTGGTATCGGACACTGGAAGAGATTGATAAAAATAGCAGGCGGTACTGATTGCTACTATTGTATAAATAACAGGACCTGCCTGATACATGTAAACTATTGTTTCGTTGTACTTGTTACTGTACCTGATCATTTATCCTACTCATGTACATGTATATCTGTTACTTTGCCTGGGACATGTTATTCTTTCTGTGGTGGCATCCTACTCATGTACATGTTACATTGCATGTATTCTATTTCCTGTATTCCTTGCAGATATGCACGACACCGTATCATGGTTATATTACATATGCACATCTGTATGTTTACTTTTATCATGTCACCACTAGCATGTTCACTTCTATTACGTCACCACTGGACAACATTATTTATGATGTAACCTGGAAACGATTAGAGACATGACACGATGATAACTGGTTAGGTAGCGATTTATTGGTATTCAATTCTGCATATTTTACCTCATAATTCCCATGCATATTACAAATAAATATATGATTTTTACTAATCTTCTCTATATTTTTACAGGTCTACACTTAAATGGAGAGAAAGCCAATAATCACTTTAATTAGCAATAATTAAAGTGATTAATTTCAAAACCAAGATAAAGCCCAATCCAGAGAGATCTGCGCGCCAACTGAAGATTCCAGAAGGTCCACGTGGCCGAACAAACTCAGCTCTCCCTGAGGTTCGACTCGGTATAGCTCTATGCTATAGCGGAGACAAGAAAGGGATACATCGATACATTTACATACACCTTTCTCGTCTTAATCAAATTTTTGGCGCCGTTGCCGGGGAGAGCAACGGATTTTCTTTAAAGTGAAGAACTAAACGAATCTTCTTCTCTGTTGCAGGTTACAGGAGAAGAAAACAGCAAATCTTGCATTGCAGAAACATATAAGCGGACCTGGGCCTCTGCTTTCGAAAGCAGAGACCAGGATCCCTCTGACTTGTCGCGTTCTGCCGCGCGGGCGCGGCAAGGAGGAGTTGACTTCTAACCATTTTCTGCAGGGTCTCTTGCTCTGCAAAATACAGCTTCTGCAATACTTAAATTCTTGTTTGCTTCACCATATACCTGCTAATTTAATCAACAGTAAAAAATTGTTTGAAAAGTTAAAAATTGTTTAGACATTTGCATCATTAGGCACGTGTCTTTCAATTCTTTACTTTTACTGTTGAAGAGTGCTGGAGGCAAGGTACGTTTCGCATTGCATATAGACTAGGAATCATCTCTTGCTTGATTTTCATGCTTTGAGTGAATCTTAGTTATATCTCTTGTACACTTGCACAAATCAATTTTAAGGGCATAACCCGTAAATAAGATAAGGTGGGGAGTTCATTACCCTTTCCTTAGCCCGAAAACCATTTTCCCAAGCACTCACTAACCCAAGCTTAATTTAAAAAAAAAAATAGACGTTGGCCCTAGGGACATCTCGGACTCATTTAGGAGATTATCCTAAGGGGGAAAAGTGTTGGAATTTAACTCTTGCAAAATCAGTGTCTAGGAAAGGGGTTGAGGGCCGAAAGCCCGAAGGTTGCTGGTTACTTAATTAAGGAACGTCTCTGACGGAAAATCTCCCACCAACCTTACCCTTCCCTGGCTGATTAGCTTGTGGTTAGAGTCTACACTAAACCTCCCGTGGACAGTCTATCAGTTATGAGTCGTCTAGGTCCTAAGTCTACACTAACTTAGGTTAGAATTTTTTTCTTTTGTTTGTTTGTTTGTTTGTTTGTTTTTGTTTGTATTGTGTGATATGGCTTACAATTACAATTCTTTCCATCCTAATAATAATCCATATTTCACACCATCTCCATATTCGGATAATTCCAACCCGGTGTTTTACAATATGCACCAACCAAATACACGGGTTGGCCTTATCCGAATCAATATGACCCATACCCCCCATCTGATAACTATAATTTCCAAGATAATTTCAACTCTTCACCGAGTAATGGGGATTCACGTACCCCGAGTCAAATTCTCAAATTTCTTGTCCACCATATTCACCTTGTCCACAGTATTCATTTCCTGATTCCGCTTCATATACTCCTTTTTCTGAACCTCCATTTGAAGAAAAATCTGAGTTACTAAGGAGTTTAGAAGCCAATTTACAGAGAGCTGAGCAGACACTTCCAGAACCATTTGCCTCTCCAATTCCACAGTATTTTCAAGAGTCTTACTCAGTTCCACCTCTTCATAATGAACAACCATTTATGAGTAATGATTTCTTGTGTGAGTCCACTCTTCCATCACCACACATTTTTGACTCACAATTTCACCATCACTTCCAAGACAACACTTCATCTTTTCATCAAAACAATGAAATCATCAATTATGAAAAGATGCTTGAAGACATGACTCATGCTCAAAATGCTAGAAATCGTGACTTAGATTTGATGATCCAAACTCTTCATTCTCATCCTATTTCTAATGTCACTAGCCATTCTGTTAAATCCAAAGAGTCATGTAGTCTTGGAAATCCAGATTCAATTTCAGCACAATCACCTGAACTTGTCCAAAATTCAGATCCCATAGACATTTTGGCAAGTTTTTCATTTCCTAAAATTGAACTTGTCCAAACGTCAAATCCCATTGACATTTTGGCAAGTTTTTCATCTCCTACAACTGAACTTGTCCAAACTTCAGATCCAATTGACATTTTGGCAAGTTTTCCTTTCCCTGAAATTGAACTTGAACATGATTATGATCCTGAACTTTCACCAGATGATTCAACTCTACTTCCTGATTCAATCATGACTTCCATATCCTTACCTGATTTCACTTCATTTCCCAAGTCAGAATTGGATCCAGTACCCATCTGTTGTGAAATTGAATCACCAATCTTTTATGATGATCACATTGAACTTGACCAATTTCATACTCTTGAAAGTTCCATTGATAAATTAGCAAGTTCACAATTTTTTGGAATTGAACTACATGAGGACTGTGATCTTGAACCCCAACTTAGTGATTCAATTCTTTCCTGATTCAGTAATGACTCCGGTATCTTTACCTCACTTCAATCTTTTCCCGGAGTCGACATTGGATCCTTCCCAATTCACAATGAAGTTGAATCACCCATCTTTAAGGATCATGTCGAACTTGACCAATTATACCTTTTTGAAAATCCTATTGATAAATTGACAAGTTCTCATTTTTGTGGAATTGAACTCAATGTGGAATGTGACTTTGACCCTCAAGTTTGTGATTTAGTTCAAATACCTGAATCATTAATGACTCCTATTTTGTTACCCAATTTGAGTAACATTTTAGAGTCAGTTTTGATTCCCAACCCTCCTGAACTTGAATCATTAATCTTAGATAGTCACATTCCATCATGGGAAACTGAATGTGGATTTGAGCTTCATTTTCTTGACTTGGACCCAGTTCCTGAATCCATTCCGACTCCTGAACCTTTACTTGACTTCATTCACTTCCCTGAGTCGGTGTTCCTTTCCGAGTCCAAGTCAACCGTTCTATCATTTCATATTCCATTCTGGGACAAGGTAGTTGATGAATTTAACTCAGAAATTATTTTAAAATTTTGGAAATTAGATGGGGTCATGTACATAATAAAAATCATCCATGCACACATCATTCTTGTGGGTCATATTATTGAGATTTTTGGTGGGTTCCTGAAAACCCAACATAAAGTTGATTGGGCCATGTTTCGTGGACCAATCAGACCACCACCGGAACCACCACCTTAAGGTAATTTTTTTTTCCTTCCCTTTTCATTTTGTTTCATGCATACATATATCATGATGCATTGAGGACAATGCATGAAATAAGTATGGGGGAGGGTTTACTAACTTAGAGTTTTAGAATTTCTTTCTTTTACACTTCTTTTAGAGTTTTTAGATTTTCTTTCTTTTACACTTCTTTTAATAAAAAAAGAAATAATAAAATAAAAAATAAAAACTTTTTGAAATAAGAGACAAAGTTTTGATCTATTTTAAGAAAATTAAGATGTATCTTAGAAATTAAGAAAGCCTTAATTATGACATCTTAAACCTAGTTGAAATAATAGATCTTGTTTGAGATTATAGGCTAAGTAAGAAAAATTGGTGAGATATTTTTATCTTGAATTTTTTGCCTTAGATAATATGCACTTCACACTTACACATTTCTTGGGATGGAAACAAAGACCAAAAATGCCATATAAATAAAAAAAAATATATATATATATAATAAAATATCACTTATTAAGCTGGATAATTGTGCCTCAAGAAGCATGATTATTCAAGCCTAACAGTGGTAAAGGAAATAAATAATCCCCCTTAGTTATGTGGCCTTTTTTACTCGAGACCTTAAACCCGAGGGATGTTTTCTCATCTGGTGCCCTAAGACCGTCTGGTTTGGGAGTCATCGGTTAAAGGCTCGCTACAAGGGTAAACTAGAAAGCCTAGACTAAGGGAAGAATAAAAAAAAAGAAGAAAAAAAAATAAAAAAAAATATATATATATAGATAAATAAATGGCTTGATGGTTGGAGTTGAAATCCCAGAAATCTTCACGAGCACGGTGTGCATATTATCTAGGTTTTATGAAAGATAAAATATTCAATCCAATTTTGAATTCTTACCTTAATTGAAAACAAGATCTTGCATGGAGACTAAGTTTAAGGAAGAATGATTATAGGTGGACTTATGACCTAGGATCACTTATATTTTGCAAAAATAGTTTGTAAACATGTCTCTTGTTCAAAATGCATTTTTCAAAACACTAACATTTGTCTTCTTTCTTTATGGATTTGTGGGTGTAATCCGCTGAAAACCCTCAGGAGACAACACTCCTCCTCTAGGGTAACCTAGAGGTTTAACGGCTTGTTGCACACGCTCAGTGCAATCGCGTCACCTGCGAAAGTGGTGTAATAAAATTGGTAGTATAGTTTTTCTTTTCTTTGTTTTGCTCAGGACGAGCAAAAGAATAAGTGTGGGGGTGTGATTGGTATTCAATTCTACATATTTACCTCATAATTCCCATGCATATTACAAATAAATATATGATTTTTACTAATCTTTTCTATATTTTACAGGTCTACACTTAAATGGAGAGAAAGCCAATAATCACTTTAATTAGCAATAATTAAAGTGATTAATTTCAAAACCAAGATAAAGCCCAATCCAGAGAGATCTGCGCGCCAACTGAAGATTCCTGAAGGTCCACGTGGCCGAACAAACTCGTAACAACCCACAACAGAAAGTGGTTGCGCAACGGCCACAGTTAAGCCGCGCCTTGCCGCGCCCTGGCGGCAGTTTGGATTCTGTTGAGATCTGGATTTTGCGCCAACAGAAAGGGATCTCGAAGCTTCTCTCTCAGCCTATAAATACCTGCACCTGACCTGCGAGCAGGGACTGAACAGCAAGAGGAGGAGATTAGAGATTAGTTGCATGTATTAGTTTTTCTTTATGTTGTAGTTCTCCTTCCTCTTCTTCCCTAGAGATCATTGCAAGAGAGAGATTGTAAGAGAGAGAGAGCTTGTACAATCAAGGAGTGACAACTTGAAGCAATACAAGGATTGATCCATTCTCTTCAACTCTACTCGAGCTTGGTTCTAGTTTACTTGCTTTCTTTACTTGCTTTCAATTTACTTCATGTTTTGCTTTCCTTTTGTTATGGCTTGTAGCTAACTCTTTCTCCATGTACTAGCTAACCACTAGCCTTGCCATCTTCACCAACTCATGGGTGATTGCTTTACTTCATCTTGCAAGTTGGATGGTCTTCTCTTCTCCGACAGTTTAAACCACCCGTCATCCTAGTGAGAAAGTAATTAGATCAACATGCAAGACGAAACCTACGCTGATGGAGTGACAACATGAGGCACGCCTTCACTATCACGGAGTTTGGTAAGCTTTGGTAAGGTAGCTAGGTAAGCTAGTCATGGTTTGATTCTTTCCAAGCAATTCTATTCTTGATCTCTTTCCAATTCTCATCATGAACAATTCTTCCACTTCTTGCATTTCTTGTTCCATGTTTTATTTATCCTTTTAAGCAAAGAAGACACTTCGTTTACATTTCTTCACTACGATTCGTAACGCTTCCATCGCTAGCTCTCCTGAGGTTCGACTCGGTATAGCTCTATGCTATAGCGGAGACAAGAAAGGGATACATCGATACATTTACATACACCTTTCTCGTCTTAATCAGTGATGGTAGTAAAAGATGCCATGTTTATATATTTCTACTGCCCACATGTTTATATATTTCTGCTACTTCTTATATGCTTATTATATGGTATCAGTATCACTATTACAATATCATGTATTAGATATTATTTTTATCGTGCTTGTATTATTATTGTATCTATTCCTGCCTCCTTCATTTTACCACTCACTAGGTCGCTTTCTGACGACCCTGGGTTTGCATGCCCAGGTTGGAGATCCGAGCTACCGTATTATCAGATAGTGCCTTGGAGTCACATAGAAGATTCCTCATCGAGACTCTTTATAGGTATCTTGGTAATTTATTTCTGTTATCTCATTTATCCCTGTTTTTATATCTGTTATGATCACTAACCCCTTTCTGCAGGTATTCTTGTAATTATTTCCTGCTAGAACCATTATGTCTATGGAGGTGATTCCCTGTACTGAGGCTTAACGTACGCATGAGGTTGTTTTCACCTCGCGTATGTACGTCGCCATAACGTCCCCGTATCCTTGGGATCGGGGCGTTACAGAGTGATATCAGAGCCTAGGTTCACACTTGGTGTGGGTAACCACCTGGGTCATTCCTCGGGCTCTTACCAACAGTACAATCAGGTTCAGATTAATTGATCTGTATCTGAATTTGGGCATTCCAGCAACGAGTACAAGAATACCATGACCTTGACAATTTATTCTGTGACTCGCTTATATTCCTTCCTTCCTTCCAGTTGTCAACCAGAACAACTGATTTCCTTCTCGCTTTCCTTGCATCGTCTTACTTCCCATCCGTTCGGATTAGTTCACTACCATACTTCTCCATCCCGGGTTCCTTCTAGATAGCAGAGTGCGCAGCGGAAGTGTCGTGGACCCGTCACCTTTAGGCTTTGGGGTTGGAAATCTTGTTCTCACACCTGAATAGAAATTGCGAGGACGCAATTTTTGTAAGGTGGGGAGAAATGTAACCCCTGATCCTCGGTGTACGTATTACCGTATCGGTACGCGATACGACGTACAAAAATTGATTTGACCTCCGTAGTAGTCCGAATGAGCCGATTTCAGTTTTAAAAATTATTTTCTAATATTTTATATTTTTTAGGATTTTTTGGAATTTTTCTGGATTATTTTGGAAAATCTCCGTAGTCTGTGTCGACCGATACCGATAATCTGCTTTACGATTTTTATTTCACAAACGGAGTTGTATTTTGAGAATCCGCTTTCACCTTGTGCCTTAGAAGCATGTTATCTACGTTCGGGTATTTTTAGGGATTTTTTTGAATTTATCGAAAATCCGGCAAAACCGGTGTCGCCCAGTATCGGCGACAGCTTCTGGGATTTTTAATTTGCAAACTGAATAGAATTTCTAAAAACCTTTTTCATATTACGTCTCAAGATAATATTCTCTATTTTTTTGTAATTTTTGGGCACCGTTCGGAGCTAGTCAAATTTCGGGCCAATATTATAATATTAAAATATTCATTTTTTTAATCTTTTCTTTTCCCTTCTTCCCTTTCTCTTCTCCCGTTCTCTGGAAAATTCCCCCCACCGCCTTACTATTTACCCACTGCCTTTCTTCCCCATTAAATCCCTCTCTCTCTCCTCCCAATCTCTCTCTCTCAAAACCTCTCTCTAAAACTCTCTCTCTCCAATTGCTCTCTCTCTCTCTCTAACTCTCTCTAGCTCTCTCTCTCCCTCTCTCTATAGAGACCCACCCTCAAAAAGAGGGGCGGCCTGACCCATGTCCCAACCCGGCGCCACCCTCTGGCCGCCGCGCCCCAACCCGGGCGCTGCCGCTGGTGGCGCCCGTCCCCGGCGGACCACCGCCGCGCCCTCCGGCCGTCACGGCCGCCACGGTCACCGTGGCCGCGCGGCTGCGCGGCCACACCCTTGCTGCCATGTTTTCCTTTCCCTCCTCTCTGTTGTCTCTCTCCCACTCACCCTCTCTCGCTCCCTCACCCTCTCTCCGCCGCCGCCGCGCCGCCGGCGGCCGGGACCGCCGCCGGCGGGCCTCCCCCGCCGCCGGCCAGCAGCTGCTGGCCGGGCTGTGCGCAGGCAGCAGCAGCACATGCTGCTGCTGCATCTGTTGTGGGTTCACACCCATAAGTGGGTGTGAACCCAATAAGCTTTGTGGGTTTAATTAAAACCCAATACCCAATAAACCCTACCCGTTAACCCATTAACCCATTTAATTAAGTTATGGGTTTAGGTTGTGGATCTGGACCCGACCCGTTATGAGCCAAACCAGCATCCAAAACCCGTTAAAGGTAACTTTGCAGAAAACCCCTTGTATAATTCAGTATTTGCATTTACCAATTTATTTACATATTTAACCCTATTTGTTCTGATTTAGTATTCGGGCGATATCTGGAGCATCCGGACTCCGATTCGGGCGATTCTGGATCTGTTGCGATCGTGGGGAAGAGAGCTATCATCCTATGACTAGTTTGTGAGTGTTTTCCTTTTCTAAATTATAGTTATTTATTCATGATTAGCTTTTGTTATGAAACCGTAATTATGGATTAAGCCCTAGAACTGGTAAATTAATAACTTAACTCGAGAAACGTCATATTATGTAATAAGAATCTGTATAAGATGTGAGTAAGCATAGACACTAAACTAGATGATCAATTTAAGAATCATTAGACACTGTCACTGGATGGATAACTATTATGGTTACACACTACTGCTACATGCACCCTGATATGCGTAGGTTACACAATACTGCTACATGTACACCAAGACACGCGTACTTCATTAGACGGGGTCTTGTCACTATTCCACTATCACACTTACTGACTCACTGGTACACTAAACACCGTAGTGCATGTAGATATCGGTTACACCTTCACCATTACCTAGATACTGAGATTCACAATACTGAGATTCATGTACACGGATACACATAGATGTTACACTGGTACACGGCTAGACCAATGTACGGACTACCGCATTTCATATTATATCATGTTTACATATCACTGTTACACCTGTATGTCATGTTTACGTATCACTGTTGCACATGCATATATGGTTTCCCTATTCTTGTCATATGGATCCCCGTGCATATTACATGTATTATTGTTCCATGCTATTCCCGTATGCCTGTTTTATGATTGATTGTTTCCCGTTACTGATATTGATATACCCGTTACTTGATACATGAGCTGTTGATATGCAATGTGTGGAATGCCACAGATATTGTTTCCGTTTCCCGTTATCGTGTTTCCTGCTATCAACAGAGCTCATGTCATGTTATCGTATTACATGTACCATGTTCCGTACTAGTACTTGCTATACTATATAGTGAATGATAATAAAGAGAACTTGGATATGGGGAGACTTGACGGTTGATTAGGTCTTATCAAGTGGATGTCTGGATCCATTGTTTGTCCCACTGCAGGGGACGGGGTAGTGCTGGCTACCGTCTGTTATAGCTCATGAGCTCCCGTTTCCCGTTATTGTTTTAGCTCATTGAGTTCCCATTACATGTTACAGCCTTAGCGGGCTGGCCCTGGTCTCAGCAGCAGCAGGGTCTGTTTAAGGCCGTTGTCCCGGGTATGCACGGGATACACCCACCTGACTAGAGCTCCTCGACCAGTTGGTTTCCAAGTAACATAATAAAAACAGTATACACGATAGTGATATCGGGAACACTTGTTATTTGGTCACTCTCTCGTTTGGATAATGGTATCCGTAGGCCATGTCCGGATGGGTTCGACTGGAGTGCAGGCTCCAGTATGAACTGTCAGTGGTATGGGACACTGGAAGAGATTGATTAAAATAGCATGCGGTACTGATTGCTACTATTGTATAAATAATAGGACCTGCCTGATACATGTAAACTATTGTTTCGTTGTACTTGTTACTGTACCTAATCATTTATCCTACTCATGTACATGTATATCTGTTACTTTACCTGGGACATGTTATTCTTTCTGTGGTGGCATCCTACTCATGTACATGTTATATTGCATATATTCTGTTTCCTGTATTCCTTGCAGATATGCACGACACCGTATCATGGGTATATTACATATGCACATCTGTATGTTTACTTTTATCATGTCACCACTAGCATGTTCACTTCTATTACGTCACCACTAGACAACATTATTTATGATGTAACCTGGATACGATTAGAGACATGACACGATGATAACTGGTTAGGTAGTGATGGTAGTAAAAGATGCCATGTTATATATTTCTACTGCTGTAATACCCCGTTCCTGGAATACGTACTTGGTTGCGTATTCAGATTTTCGATCGTATTTTTCGATTTATTTCCTGTATTTTATTCTGTATCATGAATTCTTTACACGATTATTTTATGTTGGATTTGGATTCGTGGACTCGGAGTCAGCCCTAGTCTGAGCCGAGGACCCGATCATAGTGTATTCTTCGATTTGGTATTTCTGACGTGTAGAATTGACCGATTTCAACTTTAAATGTTATTTTCCAATTTATTAGACTTTCTGTGATTTTCTGGATTTTTCTCGGATTAAATTGAATTTCTTCAAAACCGGTGTCGGCCAGTGCCGCTGACCGATTCCCGGATTTTTAATTCTCAAACGGTTTAGAATTTCATAATGGTTCTTTAGACTTTATTTCTCGGAATCATATTTTCTGTCTATATTCTTTTTCTGAGAATTTTATGATTTTATGGAAATTCTTTCGGAGTCGGTAAATCACTGATTCCGGGATTTTTAATTTTAAAACCATACGGTATTTCTTCGAACGGATTTCACTATTGGTCTTTATATATTATTCTTGATTTTTGGTTAAATTTTCAGATCATTCCGAGATACTGGAATTTCGGGCATTTTTCCAATTATTGCAAATTCCAATCTCCACCAAAATTGCCACCTCATTTCCCACTCACCCTTCACCTAACCCCACTCATTCTCTCTCCTTCCCATGGCCGGCCAAGTGGCCTTGTGAGGGACACCTCACCTCCCTTTTTGCAAGAAAACCCCTTGCATCTATCCTTTTTGCACCCACTTCACAAAATCCCCATCATATTTATTCATTTCCTTTTGCAAATCACCCTTTTCTCTTCCACTTCAACAAGAGAGAAACTCTCTCCCAAAATCCCTCTTCTTCCTCCACCAAACCCTAACCCAAAGAACTCCCCTAAACTCTTCCATCTCCATCTCAAGACTTCAAGGATTCATCAAGGGCTTCATCAAAGAACTCCACCTTCAACCACAACATCAAGATCAACCTCCTCCACTTCAAGCTTCAACAACACTTGGTGGATTGAAGCCATCATCTTCTCCATTTGATCAAGCCTCCAATTGGACCCATCCTAGTGAGTACCTTACTCACCAAGACCTAGATAACTTTCTATTTACTTGTAATGGAAATTCTTACACACTAGTATCTTAAAAATCCCATCTTTAGGTCACCAAAACTCAAATCCAACCCCCCATGTGCATATACTTACTCACTAGGCTAGACCATCTTCTAGTGTACTTGTATTGGTAGATCAGGTCCCCTCATACCATAAAAATCCTATCTTTGGACCATTAAACCGAACCCCATAAAAATCTGATTTTTCTGACCTAACAGCAGCAGGTTCCCGAGGATCGGTCGACCGGCAGTCGACCGATCACTCGACCGATGTGCACAACGTGCACAGCTTTGAGCTGGCGGTCGACCGGCAGTCGACCGCTGACTCGACCGGCCTTAGGAATTAGGTGGACCAGTCGACCGGCAGTCGACCGGCCAAAACCTGGAGCTCACGGCTTCTTCCCGGTCGACCGACAGTCGACCGCTGACTCGACCGTTAGTTATATCCCCCAGTCGACCGGCAGTCGACCGGAGGTCGACCGACAGCTTAATTCTGGGCCAGAATTTCTGACTTTTCCCTTTCTGATTTTGATCCTACCCTGAATACTTATATGATGTTTTAGTCTTGTTTTATGCTTCATACTTGTACTGCACAACATGTTACACGATGGATCTTATGCTTGGATCATACGAATGTATCTTGTACCTAACGAACTATTACTCGTAGTACATCACCTCTAGCCACTTCACCTTATCATGCTTATGTATGTCCATGCAATTACTTGTTTTATTTTATGAGTGTACCCTGCCATGATATTATAGCTTCCTTGTCCTATAGCATGCGTGGCAGACCCTTCGAGGTCGTTGAACCCTAAGTGGTATCTACTTTTCCACATGCCTTATCTTAACACAGCCTTGTTAGTTATCTACCTCCTTTTAACACATGTATATCACATGACACCTAACATGTACTCACGTGACCAACTGGCATGCCACCACCTTGTTAGGCCGATTGTTACGTCATGATTGACCCGGCCCATTATACATTTATTGTTATGCTTTATTTCTTGCTATACATCACCACTTTGTCATGCTATCCCTTAAACCAAGCATGATACACTTGACTTTATGATTATCTTATTTACGGGAACCCTGCCTTGTTTTATGGAACTAAGTGCCACACCACACGGTGGGGGCCACCTCTTGAAACCCATGGGGGCCACCTCTAGAATCCACTCCCTCAGAACAAAGTGCCACTTGGAACAAAGTACCACACCACACGGTGGGGGTCACCTCTTGAATCCATGGGGGCCACCTCTTGAATCTGTAGGGCTATTGCTGTCATGTTCACTTATTCCCGTAAACTGATAATCCTTAATAAGCTACAACTTGCATGGGGTGTGGGTGGAAGTGATGGATGCCGGAATGATACCTTGCTTATAGTAGGTGGACGATATATGGTAGACTACTGTAGTGGGACCTCGGGCCCACACTAGATGACTGTTAGTGGGACTTTGGGCCCACATCCTGATTACTGTTAGGGGGACTTTGGGCCTCCAAAACCGGTTCCAGGTGTATGGAAACTACTATAAGAAGTGTTATCAGTTCTCCATCTACTTCCGATAACGACCCTCGACTTTCTTATATATGGATGTATGTGAGTCGGGATCGATACCGAGACACATACCTAGATATATGGGTTAGACGAGTAATAATAATAATAATTGACACTGTTATGGATATTGTTATGATTCTTGATATTCCAGGCATGTTCCAATTAGGTTCCCAGTTGGCGACACTTATTATGATTTCAGTAATTCCAGTGATGATTCCAGTTTTAACTATTACTTGTTCCTGTTTTGGATTTATGGTTGTGTCTATCATGTATTCTCGTTTTGACTATCGTATGACATTGCATCTCTGATTTTATACGCTTGATTTCCTGTGGCATGAGATAAGGGTATATGTATGAGGGTTTCCTTGTTTGGATTATTCCTTCGATGTACTAGTCTCATGGGACAGTGACTTAAGCATGTATAATCACTTTTGCTTGTAATTAGTTTTACTTGTATATCTTGTGTTATGATTATGTTATATCCGTTCTTATCTTCTATGCTTGTGCTCTGACCCATACATGTCTCTTAGCCACTTGGCTGCAGTTCATTTATTATTATATGTCTTGACCCCTTGGATTTGCACATTCAGATTCCGAGGCTAGATCGGAGTGGAGTTGCCCCTCTTTGATCGAGCCATCCTTAGCGAGCAGGCATCCCAGCTCCAGCTCCTTGTGCCTGACTTCTTTTGACTCACGGGATCTCCACCCTACTCGTGAGCCCTTTTGTACTTTTGCCGTGTATTTCACTTTTGGACTTATATGATAAAAGACATATGGACTATGTATTGTTTATCATATATTGTGATGACTTTGTATTGTACTTTATGTTGGCATATATGTGTGTATACCACGCTCTGTGTTGCACTCTGATCCTTTCTTGTGGTACTTTATGCTTAGCGTATATACGTGGGGGCTTCTCCTGACCTACGTATTTACGTCGCAGTGACGTCCCCGTATTTGTGGAATCGGGGCGTTACAGGTTGGTATCAGAGCTTAGGCTCTTACCACTATAGTACAAACAAGTAACAAATTCTAGTAATTTGCGGATGCCAACATCAATGTACAAAGTTGTCTAGTCCTTTTGATTTATCTAGTCCTTCTTGACTCCACATTTAGTCCTTCTTGATTCCTTCCTTCATATCCTGAAATCCTTCCATTCCATGTTCCAGCTCCTTCCAGTCTGCCCATACCTAGTATCGATGGAGAGGAGATCGGGTCGCAGCAACTCGGGATCAGCATCGAATGGAGCAGCGGGAGAGAGTGTGGATATATTGAGGGTTATCCAGATGATGATGGAAAACCAGCAACAGCAGATGGAAAATCAGCAGCAGCAGACCGAGCTTCTCCGGCAAGAGATAGCAGCACCTAAGGGACAGAGGCCGGGGAACATATCAGACTTCAGGAGGCTGCAGCCAGCCATATTCACGGGTGGAGAGAAACCCCTGGAGGCTGAGCAATGGTTAACGGACACATCGGACTTGTTGAAGGCAGCCCGTGTCCCAGAGGAGAACCAAGTGGAGGTTGCCAAGATTCAATTGAAGGATATAGCTAGAACTTGGTGGCTAGCTGAGGAGGCAAGATTGGAGAAGCCTGTCACTTGGGACACCTTCTCCAAGAGTTTTTACAGCAGATTCTTCCCTGTCACAGCCCAGAAGGACATGGAAGAACAATTCATCAGACTTCGGCAGGGGAGTAAGCCCGTGGATGAGTATGCCGCGGAGTTTCTCAGATTGAGCCGCTTTGCCCCGTACATGGTGACGGATGAAGAGAAGCGGGCAAGCAGATTTCAGCAGGGCCTGCGGATGGACCTACAGGTATTCCTGGTGCCCCAGCAGCTGAAGACGTATTCTGAGGTTCTCACCATAGCTCGAGAAGTAGAGCGTGGACTGGAGAAGAAGAAGGAGAATCAGATGAAGAGCCAAGCCAAGAAGAGGCCTTTTGAGTTGATGGAGGAAGAGGATGCAGATAGGGCAACCCAGGGCCCGATGATGAAGAGACCATTCCAGACCCCTCTTCCTCAGATCACATGCAATTTCTGCCACAGACCCGGACATTACAAGAGAGATTGTCGGGTGGCCAATGGATTATGTTTGGCATGTGGGGCAAGAGGTCATGCACTAAGGGATTGCCGGTACAGGAGGTTTGAGCATACGGCACCAATTAGACCAGCTCTTCCAGATCCAGCACATCCAGTCCCAGCACTTCCAGCACCGCCACTGAGGAGAAACCCAGAGCCCGTTGACCGGAGAGCCCCATTTCCACCCCAACGGTATGATCATCAGCAGAGAGGGATGAGAGCTAGAGCAGATCAGGGCAGAGGCCAAGTTCACGTCAAGGCAGCAGAGGCTTCAGGTGTTGCAGCAGAGTGGGAAGATCAGTATCCAGATCAGGAGCCTTAGGATTTCTTGGTAACCGCTACCCCATTTCTCGTATTTGAGTTGGTTATCCTTCTTAATATTCTTCCATTGTCATTCTATCACCGTTCATTCTGGTGCTCCCTATGTTCATCTTATTTCCTGTTTTGGTTTTATGATGCCTTATTCGTGCCTTCGTTCCCTTTGTGTTCAATTTACCCCTTAATGAAATTGCGAGGACGCAATTTTTGTAAGGTGGGTAGATTGTAATACCCCGTTCCTGGAATACGTACTTGGTTGCGTATTCAGATTTTCGATCGTATTTTTCGATTTGTTTCCTGTATTTTATTCTGTATCATGAATTCTTTACACGATTATTTTATGTTGGATTTGGATTCGTGGACTCGGAGTCAGCCCTAGTCTGAGCCGAGGACCCGATCATAGTGTATTCTTCGATTTGGTATTTCTGACGTGTAGAATTGACCGATTTCAACTTTAAATGTTATTTTCCAATTTATTAGACTTTCTGTGATTTTCTGGATTTTTCTCGGATTAAATGAATTTCTTCAAAACGGTGTCGGCCAGTGCCGCTGACCGATTCCCGGATTTTTAATTCTCAAACGGTTTAGAATTTCATAATGGTTCTTTAGACTTTATTTCTCGGAATCATATTTTCTGTCTATATTCTTTTTCTGAGAATTTTATGATTTTATGGAAATTCTTTCGGAGTCGGTAAATCACTGATTCCGGGATTTTTAATTTTAAAACCATATGGTATTTCTTCGAACGGATTTCACTATTGGTCTTTATATATTATTCTTGATTTTTGGTTAAATTTTCAGATCATTCCGAGATACTGGAATTTCGGGCATTTTTCCAATTATTGCAAATTCCAATCTCCACCAAAATTGCCACCTCATTTCCCACTCACCCTTCACCTAACCCCACTCATTCTCTCTCCTTCCCATGGCGGCCAAGTGGCCTTGTGAGGGACACCTCACCTCCCTTTTTGCAAGAAAACCCCTTGCATCTATCCTTTTTGCACCCACTTCACAAAATCCCCATCATATTTATTCATTTCCTTTTGCAAATCACCCTTTTCTCTTCCACTTCAACAAGAGAGAAACTCTCTCCCAAAATCCCTCTTCTTCCTCCACCAAACCCTAACCCAAAGAACTCCCCTAAACTCTTCCACCTCCATCTCAAGACTTCAAGGATTCATCAAGGGCTTCATCAAAGAACTCCACCTTCAACCACAACATCAAGATCAACCTCCTCCACTTCAAGCTTCAACAACACTTGGTGGATTGAAGCCATCATCTTCTCCATTTGATCAAGCCTCCAATTGGACCCATCCTAGTGAGTACCTTACTCACCAAGACCTAGATAACTTTCTATTTACTTGTAATGGAAATTCTTACACACTAGTATCTTAAAAATCCCATCTTTAGGTCACCAAAACTCAAATCCAACCCCCCATGTGCATATACTTACTCACTAGGCTAGACCATCTTCTAGTGTACTTGTATTGGTAGATCAGGTCCCCTCATACCATAAAAATCCTATCTTTGGACCATTAAACCGAACCCCATAAAAATCTGATTTTTCTGACCTAACAGCAGCAGGTTCCCGAGGATCGGTCGACCGGCAGTCGACCGATCACTCGACCGATGTGCACAACGTGCACAGCTTTGAGCTGGCGGTCGACCGGCAGTCGACCGCTGACTCGACCGGCCTTAGGAATTAGGTGGACCAGTCGACCGGCAGTCGACCGGCCAAAACCTGGAGCTCACGGCTTCTTCCCGGTCGACCGACAGTCGACCGCTGACTCGACCGTTAGTTATATCCCCCAGTCGACCGGCAGTCGACCGGAGGTCGACCGACAGCTTAATTCTGGGCCAGAATTTCTGACTTTTCCCTTTCTGATTTTGATCCTACCCTGAATACTTATATGATGTTTTAGTCTTGTTTTATGCTTCATACTTGTACTGCACAACATGTTACACGATGGATCTTATGCTTGGATCATACGAATGTATCTTGTACCTAACGAACTATTACTCGTAGTACATCACCTCTAGCCACTTCACCTTATCATGCTTATGTATGTCCATGCAATTACTTGTTTTATTTTATGAGTGTACCCTGCCATGATATTATAGCTTCCTTGTCCTATAGCATGCGTGGCAGACCCTTCGAGGTCGTTGAACCCTAAGTGGTATCTACTTTTCCACATGCCTTATCTTAACACAGCCTTGTTAGTTATCTACCTCCTTTTAACACATGTATATCACATGACACCTAACATGTACTCACGTGACCAACTGGCATGCCACCACCTTGTTAGGCCGATTGTTACGTCATGATTGACCCGGCCCATTATACATTTATTGTTATGCTTTATTTCTTGCTATACATCACCACTTTGTCATGCTATCCCTTAAACCAAGCATGATACACTTGACTTTATGATTATCTTATTTACGGGAACCCTGCCTTGTTTTATGGAACTAAGTGCCACATGGAACAAAGTGCCACACCACACGGTGGGGGCCACCTCTTGAAACCCATGGGGGCCACCTCTAGAATCCACTCCCTCAGAACAAAGTGCCACTTGGAACAAAGTACCACACCACACGGTGGGGGTCACCTCTTGAATCCATGGGGGCCACCTCTTGAATCTGTAGGGCTATTGCTGTCATGTTCACTTATTCCCGTAAACTGATAATCCTTAATAAGCTACAACTTGCATGGGGTGTGGGTGGAAGTGATGGATGCCGGAATGATACCTTGCTTATAGTAGGTGGACGATATATGGTAGACTACTGTTAGTGGGACCTCGGGCCCACACTAGATGACTGTTAGTGGGACTTTGGGCCCACATCCTGATTACTGTTAGGGGGACTTTGGGCCTCCAAAACCGGTTCCAGGTGTATGGAACTACTATAAGAAGTGTTATCAGTTCTCCATCTACTTCCGATAACGACCCTCGACTTTCTTATATATGGATGTATGTGAGTCGGGATCGATACCGAGACACATACCTAGATATATGGGTTAGACGAGTAATAATAATAATAATTGACACTGTTATGGATATTGTTATGATTCTTGATATTCCAGGCATGTTCCAATTAGGTTCCCAGTTGGCGACACTTATTATGATTTCAGTAATTCCAGTGATGATTCCGGTTTTAACTATTACTTGTTCCTGTTTTGGATTTATGGTTGTGTCTATCATGTATTCTCGTTTTGACTATCGTATGACATTGCATCTCTGATTTTATACGCTTGATTTCCTGTGGCATGAGATAAGGGTATATGTATGAGGGTTTCCTTGTTTGGATTATTCCTTCGATGTACTAGTCTCATGGGACAGTGACTTAAGCATGTATAATCACTTTTGCTTGTAATTAGTTTTACTTGTATATCTTGTGTTATGATTATGTTATATCCGTTCTTATCTTCTATGCTTGTGCTCTGACCCATACATGTCTCTTAGCCACTTGGCTGCAGTTCATTTATTATTATATGTCTTGACCCTTGGATTTGCACATTCAGATTCCGAGGCTAGATCGGAGTGGAGTTGCCCCTCTTTGATCGAGCCATCCTTAGCGAGCAGGCATCCCAGCTCCAGCTCCTTGTGCCTGACTTCTTTTGACTCACGGGATCTCCACCCTACTCGTGAGCCCTTTTGTACTTTTGCCGTGTATTTCACTTTTGGACTTATATGATAAAAGACATATGGACTATGTATTGTTTATCATATATTGTGATGACTTTGTATTGTACTTTATGTTGGCATATATGTGTGTATACCACGCTCTGTGTTGCACTCTGATCCTTTCTTGTGGTACTTTATGCTTAGCGTATATACGTGGGGGCTTCTCCTGACCTACGTATATACGTCGCAGTGACGTCCCCGTATTTGTGGAATCGGGGCGTTACAACTGCCCACATGTTTATATATTTCTGCTACTTCTTATATGCTTATTATATGGTATCAGTATCACTATTACAATATCATGTATTAGATATTATTTTTATCGTGCTTGTACTACTATTGTATCTATTCCTGCCTCCTTCATTTTACCACTCACTAGGTCGCTTTCTGACGACCCTGGGTTTGCATGCCCAGGTTGGAGATCCGAGCTACCGTATTATCAGATAGTGCCTTGGAGTCACATAGAAGATTCCTCATCGAAACTCTTTATAGGTATCTTGGTAATTTATTTCTGTTATCTCATTTATCCCTATTTTTATATCTGTTATGATCACTAACCCCTTTCTGCAGGTATTCTTATACTTATTTCCTGCTGGAACCATTATGTCTATGGAGATGATTCCCTATACTGAGGCTTAACGTACGCGTGAGGTTATTTTCACCTCACGTATGTACGTTGCCATAACGTCCCTGTATCCTTGGGATCGGGGCGTTACAGAGCCCAAGATCAAAAGCCGTTTCGTTAAATCTAGGAGCTGAAATGACCAATCCAGAACCAGATAAAGTTAGATCACGAAGCAAGGAGCTGTAGCCCCGGCTGTGGCCACCTGGCCCGGCCTTGTTGTTTCAGTTGGGGGATCGTTTGCTCCCCCTATCTTCCTACGCCCCTCCCCATTGGGTTTTGCCTATAAATAATGTAGGATCTATATTCAAGCAACACAAACACTAGAGGGGGGTGAATAGTTTTATAAATTTTTAAATGAAACTACTTGCAGGAAATAAAAATTCACAAGATAAAACTAAGAAAAATGCAAACGTAAAGTCAAGAGATTTATCCTGATTCAGTCCTTGTGACCTACATCCAGTCCCCAAGCAATCTGCTTGAGATTTTTCTTTCCTGATTTGGATACACCCAAAACCAATACCTTGTACACCACTTGACAAAACGCCATTTGCCAAATGTGTACAACTCCTCTTACAACCAAGAGAACAAACACGTAGTACAACTTCTCTTCTACACCAAGAAGACGCCCTTGTACAATGCTCCTCTTTGAATGATTACAACTGATCCTATAAGCCTTGAATCTGAATGTGCTTGTGGACAAGGTCTCTTATAGGTGGACTTTCAGAAATTTTCACAATAGAGTAGGAATTAGTGAAGAAACAGAAAGTGAAAACAGGTTTTCAGAAAAACAGAATTTTGAAGAGAGTTTTTAGGCTGAAAACTTGAGATTTGAATTAGTGAATTGATCCTAGGACTACATCCCTATTTATAGCTGAAATCTATAGTCAGTTAGGGAAGTTATCAATTCAAATTTGAAATTTAAAACGTTAGATAAAACACTAGAAATCACCAACTGCACAACAGTCAGAAACTGCTATTAGTTGACTAGGGTAGGAGGGTTAGTCGACTAGAAGAGCAAAATTTTCAAAGGTTAGTCGACTAATATGGAAGGCAAGTCGACTATATTTAGACTGATACGGATAACAAGTTTCTAGAAACTATTTTTAGTCAACTATATAGACAAGGTTAGTCGACTATACTTTAGGGGAAGTCGACTAATTCTGATGTCAGAAAATAAACAGAGAGTTGGGATATTTTTGTAGAAGAACTTAGTCGACTGGGGAATTTCTCAAGTCGACTATGGGTTAGGTTAGTCGACTATACTTAGAGGTTAAGTCGACTATATAGGTATTTGTGTGTGTGTTCAAGGCTTTTAACAATTATTCTAAAAATACACAAAAATAACCAAAATCTTCAACTGAGGTTGAGTAATCACAACTCTGTATAAATGCTTAAGATAAAGCTCCAAATGCATCTTTATCACTTTGTTATCCATCATCAAAATCTTTCAATCTTGTAGGCTTCAATATTCTCCCCCTTTTTGATGATGACAACATGTGTATATGAAAACTCCTCCTGCAGTAAACAGGTTATAACAAATAGATATGTAACAACTCAAGTGTTCTTGTTCTCCCCTGCATAAAGTATAAAAATATTTCCATGGAACCCTGCATTGCCATATCACAATATTGCCAAAAATGTATCATATACATATATCTATTATCACAACACACATATATCAACACAGAATTTTTTTTTAGATATGTAACACAGAATTTTCTCCCCCTTTGTCATTAACAAAAAGAGAAGTAGCATAGATCATAAAAGATACATGAACAACCATTGTTTCCATAATGAAGTACAAATTAAAACAGTCTTAAAAAAGAAAATACACAAAGATGCAAGAACTTCTAAAAACAAAACACGTAGCAAAGCCAACTCCATAAGCATCAAATGTCGGATCCGGGAGGAGGAGGTGGTGGAAAATGGGTCTTGAGGATATTCAGAATTTCCATTTGAGTGGATGCAAACGAGTCCATCTTCAGTTGCATATGCTCAAAATAAGTCATCAGTAAAGATTGATTTTTGAGCAATGCATTGTGAGAGTCCTGAATGAATTGTTATTTAGCGTGTAGAGATTCTATCTCAACAGAAAGAGAGTTGTAGAAGGCATTTGCATATGAAGGAGGTGGTTGGGATGAAGGGGGTTCAGTGAAAGGAGGTTGAGTAGAGGAAGAAGGAGCTTGAGTTGAACTTTGTGGAGGAGGAGAGGGTGGTTGTGGTGGAGGATGAGGAAAATTGCGAAGTTTCATACGATGAAGAACGGCACGATTAAAAGGTTCGAAGACTTTGATAACACTCATTTCGGAAGCAAGATCTATGTGAAATTTCCGAAACACGTGTGATAAAAAGGCTCCATATGGTAGGAAGGAGGTATGATCCTTAACAAGAGTATCAAAGATAATCTTTGCCCAATTGACTTCTAATCCAGCCATAATAGCATAGACACAAGTGGCTAAATTACGGGAATAATAGTTATAACTCCCGATTTTAGGGCAAATATTATAGGCAAGATACGACCTATAAGACGGGGAATGGGTTTTAATTTATTGTTAGACATAGTTAATCCTTGACCTGGAAGAAATATATTTGATAAGACCTTCATATCATCCATATTAATGTCATTAATAGAGAGGCCGTGATAAGGAATTGAAAAGATACGACCTATGGATTTAGGGGATAACTTGATATTGATACCTTTAACCATAGAATATATATGAACATCATCCTCATTGTCTTCATAGGTTAAATTGGTATAAAACAAGTGAATCAAGAAAGGATAATAGCCTTGCCTAGAATCAGTAGAGAACATATGATAAAGACCACAATTTTGTAAATATGAGACAATATCATAGTCATTAAAGTCCTCATATTTAACAAACCTACTAGGTAAAATTTCTAAGGAGGAAATTCTAAGGAAGTCATCTTCTAGGGCAGGATTTTTCAGAAAAGCCCTGAAATCAACTTGAGATGAGGAAGAAGATGGAGTAAATTTGATTTTCTTAGATCTAGACATGATTAGAACTCAAATTAAAGGAAGATAAAGTAAGAATTGACAGTAGAAGACTGAGATTGAAACAATTTTACCAAGGAATTGAAGGAAGAAGGAGATGGGTTCACAGCTGCAACTGATCCCTGTAGTCGACTATTTCCAGCGGCTGGAGAGAGAAACAGGTGAAAAAAACTAGGGTTTTTATTAGTGTAAAGGGTAGAATAGAGAAGTAAAAAACCAAATCAACAGTTAGGATCAAAAAGAGAGTTAGATCGGATCCAGATTTAATGAAATGGGTCGGGTTTCGAAAGTTAAAAACCAATTACAGAATACAGTTTTTCACAGGGTTAGTCGACTTGGTGTTTGTGACTAGTCGACTAATAAACTTATTAGTCGACTAGTTAGTCAATATAGTCGAGTAACTCTTAATAGATCAAAAAATCCATGTTTCTGTTAGATGCAATTTAGTCGACTGGGTCACTGTTAAGTCGACTAGGTGTTTAATAAGTCGACTAATAGGTCTTGATAAGTCGACTAATTGTTGAAAAATGTCTTAAAATAATTCTGAAAAAATATTCAAAGATCAGAAATATTGCAAATACCCAAATCTCTTCAAAATTTCATAAAAATATCTTCTTTAAGAGGTTTTGTAAAAATATCTGCAATTTGATTATCAGTTGATATAAAATTTAGAGAAATATCACCTTTTAAAGCATGATCACGTAGAAAATGATGTCTAATATTAATATGCTTAGTACGTGAATGATGAACTAGATTTTTAGATAAGTTAATAGCACTGGTATTATCACACATAATAGGTGAGTTTGTGATAGACATGTCATAATCAAATAAGGTTTGTTTCATCCATAAAATTTGAGCACATGCAACACTAGCAGCAATATATTCTGCTTCAGTTGTTGATAAAGATACAGAATTTTGCTTTTTACTGAACCATGATACTAGTGAATGTCCCAAAAAGTGACAAGTACCACTAGTACTCTTCCGATCAGATTTACATCCAGCAAAATCAGCATACTATATGATAGTAAATCAAATGTGCTTGATTTTGGATAAAATAAGCCATAATTGATTGTGTTAATAATATATCGAAAAATCCTTTTCACTGCTTTAAGATGTGATTCTTTAGGATTTGATTGATATTAGCACATAAGCAAACACTGAACATAATATCAGGTCTACTTGAGGTAATATATAGTAAAGAACCAATCATACCTCGATATAGTTTCTGATCAACATTCTTACCATTTTCATCTTTGTCTAGGAATGTAGTAGTACTCATGGGAGTATTCTTATGACCAGAATTTTTCATACCAAATCTTTTCAGAAGTTCCTTTGCATACTTGCACTAGGAAATGAAGATTCCATCATTCATTTGTTTTATTTGCAGACCGAGAAAGTAAGTAAGTTCGCCCATGTGGCTCATCTCAAATTCACTCTGCATAGTCTTAGAAAATTCTTGACAAAGATTATCGTTAGTAGATCCAAATAAAATATCATCAACATATATTTGAATAATTCAGATATCTTTATTAACATGTTTAATAAAGAGAGTTGTATCTGCTGTTCCCATCTTAAAATCAGAATTTAAAAGAAAACTTTTTAATCTATCATACCAAGCATGGGGCTTGTTTTAAATCATATAAAGCTTTCTTAAGTTTAAAAACATGGTTTGAAAATTTTTCATGTTCAAAACCTGAAGGTTATTCAACATAAACTGTTTCCTTAATAAAACCATTTAAAAAGTCACTTTTAACATCCATTTGATAAAGTTTGAAATTCATAAAGTAAGAAAAAGCAAGTAATATACGAATTGATTCAAGCCTAGCTACTGGTGCATAAGTTTCATCAAAATCAATACCTTCTTCTTGATTGTATCCTTGTGCTACTAACCTTGCTTTGTTTTTAATAACTTGACCTGATTCATCAAGTTTGTTCTTAAAGACCCATCTGGTACCGATGACTGGATGATCAGTAGGACATTGTACAAGATCCCAAACATCATTTCTGACAAATTGATTCAACTCTTCTTGCATTGCAATTGTCCAAAAATCATCTGCACATGCTTCTTTGATATTCTTTGGTTCAATGAGTGATATGAAAGCAATTTGTGTCATGTAGTTCAACTTGGATCTCGTCTGAACGCCTTGATTTATATCTCCAATAACCAAATCATGTGGATGATTCCTTACTTCAACATATGCTTTAGGTAACTCGGTATGAGTCTTATCAACATTAGAAATGTTAGTATCATCAGAAGATATAACAGTATTATCAATAGGAGTATCTATCATGTGATCATCATCATGTGCAGAAGTATTAGAAATAGGCTTAGTCAAGTATTCATCAAATTTAACATGTAATGATTCTTCAATAGTGAATGTTTTCTTATTAAATATTCTATATGCTTTACTTTGAGTAGAGTATCCAACAAAAATACCTTCATTGGATCTAGCATCAAATTTATCTAAAGCATCTTTTATATTTAAGATAAAACATTTATATCCAAAAATCTTGAAGTAAGAAACTTTTGGAATCCTGCTATAAAACAATTCATAAGATGTTTTGTTTAAAATAGGTCGAATAAGCACACGATTTAAAACATAACATGCAGTAGCAATAGTTTCAGCCCAAAAATATTTTGGTAAATGACTATCCATAAGCATAGTTCTAGCACATTCTTACAAAGTTCTATTCTTTCTCTCCACAAAACCATTTTGAGGAGTTGCTCTAGGAAATGTAAAGTTATGTGTAATACCATACTTATCACAGAAATTTGCAAAAGATTCATTTTCAAATTCTCCTCCATGATCACTTCGAATAGTGACTATGTTTAGAGACTTTTGATTTTGAATTCTTTTAAAAAAACTTAAAAACTCATCAAAAGTATCATTTTTATTTTTTATAAAAATTACCATGAAAAACGTGAATAATCATCAACAATAAAAAAACATACCTACTTTTGTTTAAAGAAGCAACACGAGTAGGACCAAATAAATCCAAATGCAACAGTTCTAAAGGTCTATTGGTAGAAACTAAATCTTTAGATTTAAAAGCTGATTTAACTTGTTTTCCTAATTGACAAGAATCACAAAAATAATCCTTTTTAAAAGCTATTTTTTGAAGACTTTAAATAAATCAAATTTAGAAATCTTAGAAATTGTTTTCATATTCAAATGACCAAATCTTTTATGCCATAAAAAATAATCATTATTAGAAGCAAGTAAACATAAGTTATCATTTGATGATATACAGGTTATTGATAACTCATAAATATTATTGTTACGAGAACCTTTAAACAAAATATCTTTCATGTTAGTATCATATATAAGACATGTATCTTTTTCAAAAATAATTTTATAACCCTTATCACATAACTGACTAATACTTAATAGATTATGTTTTAAACCTCTTACCAAAAGAACATTTTTAATAAGGGTTTTGAAATGTTACCAACCATGCCGGTACCAATAACCTTTCCTTTGTTATTGTCTCCAAATATTACTGTACCTCCCTTTTTGATTTGAACGGAAGACAGTAGTTGAATGTGTCCGGTCATGTATTTGGAACACCCACTATCAAGTATCCACTTTTCTTTATAAGGTACCTATAAGATAAAATAATTTGTATGATACCCATCATGATAGGGTCCGAAAAAGATTAGCCTTTAGGAACCCAAATCCAATTGGAATTTGGTTTCCATTTGTTAGTATAACCATAATTATCAGAATTACACACATCATGTATATAAGATGCAATATAAGCTTTTTTATCAACATTATTTAGATTTTTAGGAACCCATAATATATTTGCATCTAATTCTTTTTGAAATAGTATTTCTTTTCACAAAACAATTATATGGATTATTATTATAAAGATGTGTAGATTTTACAAAATTAGTTTTTGAAAATCCAAGACCAACATGTGTAGGTTTGTAAATCTTATCTTTTGAAAAACCAAGACAAAAATGATTATTTGACATCTTTTGATAAGATAATAAATCATTTAAATTCTCTTTTCTTTTATTAAATTTAGTCATATTTTTCAAAAGATCTTCATAATTAATTTTGAAACTAGTCATTTCTTTATCTAAAATAGTAATTCTAGAATTTAAAGAAATAGTTTCCTTTTTAAGTAAAGAATTCTCTTTTAAGAAAATTTCATTATCCCTTTTTAAAGATGAAATAACTTTTTCAAAATCATCTTTTTGAGAATTTAAAGAAGATGTTTGAGAAACAAAACTTGCATTTTTATTGTTGAGTCTTTCATTTTCCTTTGTTAAAACTTTATTTTTAATCTTTTCTTTTTTGAAATTATTAAAAAGTTCATTAAAAGCTTCTAATAATTCATCATAATCTTGTACCTCATCTTCTTAGACCATGAAGCAGATATTGGCAGTTTCAGTGGCTTCTTCTTCGTCAGAGGAAGATGAGTCGCTATCATCCCAAGTTGCTTGGAAGGCTTTCTTCTTCTTGTTGAAATTATTGAAATTCTTGAAGTGTCCTTTTGATTTCATCAATGGGCAATCCTTCTTTATGTGACCTGATTTGTTACACTTAAAACAAATAGGATTATCATTAGTATCTTTATTCTTTTTAAACTTATCTTATTGTAAGAACCTTTTGAATTTTCTTGAAAGCATCGCCATCTCCTCTTCATCATCATCTGAATTGTCCATATCTGAGGATGTATGGAAGGCAAGTACTTTCTTCTTGGATTGAAGTTATTGTTCGTCCTTCTTTCTATCTTCGAGTTGTACTTCATATGCCATTAGATTACCAATAAGGTTTTCTAATGACATTGTTGAGAGATCATTCGCTTCTTCTATTGCAGTAGTCTTCTTCTCCCAATCTGGTGTGAGTGCACGAAGGATCTTGCGAACTTTTTCGACTTGGGTGTATTCCTTTCCAAGGGATACTAAGGAATTAGTTATGTCGGTGAATCTTATAACCATTTCTGAGATGATTTCATTCTCCTTCATTTTAAAAAGTTCAAACCTGTGGACAAGAATAGAAATCTTAGATTCTTTAACCTTATTTATGCCTTCATGTGTTACCTAAAGAGTGCCATATTTGATTTGCAGAAGTGGCTGTTGACACACGATTGAATTCTTCTTTGGTTAAGGCACAGAATAAAGCATTCATCGCTTTGGCGTCAAGGTTCGCATTCTTCTTTTGATCATCACTCCAAGCGGTGTAGTTGGTTGTCGGTTTGGTGTACGGTGCTTCTACAATGTTCCAAAGTTCGTAGTTGAGCGATTGCAAGTAGATCTTCATTCTACACTTCCAATAGTTGTAGTTGGATCCGTCAAATAGCGGTGGACGTTGTGTAGAATGTCCTTCTTTGAATTGTGATGAAGGGAACTCCGTTGCCATCCTTGCTCTGATACCAAATGTAGGATCTATATTCAAGCAACACAAACACTAGAGGGGGGGTGAATAGTATTTATAAATTTTTAAATGAAACTACTTGCAGGAAATAAAAATTTACAAGATAAAACTCAGAAAAATGCAAACGCAAAGGCAAGAGATTTATCCTGGTTCGGTCCTTGTGACCTACATCCAGTCCCCAAGCAATCCGCTTGAGATTTTTCTTTCCTGATTTGTATACACCCAAAACCAATACCTTGTACACCACTTGACAAAACTCCCTTTGCCAAATGTGTACAACTCCTCTTACAACCAAGAGAACAAACACCTTGTAGAACTTCTCTTTTATACCAAGAAGACACCCTTGTACAATGCTCCTCTTTGAATGATTACAACTGATCCTATAAGCCTTGAATCTGAATGTGCTTGTGGACAAGGTCTCTTATAGGTGGACTTTCAGAAATTTTCACAATAGAGTAGGAATTGGTGAAGAAACAGAAAGTGGAAACAGGTTTTTAGAAAAATAGAATTTTGAAGAGAGTTTTTAGGCTGAAAACTTGAGATTTGAATTGGTGAATTGATCTTAGGACAACATCCCTATTTATAGCTGAAATCTATAGTCAGTTAGGGAAGTTATCAATTCAAATTTGAAATTTAAAACGTTAGATAAAACACCAAAAATCACCAACTGCACAACAGTCAGAAACTGCTATTAGTCGACTAGGGTAGGAGGGTTAGTCGACTAGAAGAACAAAATTTTCAAAGGTTAGTCGACTAACATAGAAGGCAAGTCGACTATACTTAGACTGATACGGATAACAAGTTTCTAAAAACTGTTCTTAGTCGACTATATAGACAGGGTTAGTCGACTATATCAGGGTTAGTCGACTATACTTTAGGGGAAGTCGACTAATTCTGATGCCAGAAAATAAACAGAGAGTTGGGATATTTTTGTAGAAGAACTTAGTCGACTGGGGAATTTCTCAAGTCGACTATGGGTTAGGTTAGTCGACTATACTTAGAGGTCAAGTCGACTATATAGGTATTTGTGTGTGTGTTCAAGGCTTTTAACAATTATTCTAAAAATACACAAAAATACCCAAAATCTTCAACTGAGATTAAGTAATCACAGCTCTGTATAAATGCTTGAGATAAAGCTCCAAATGCATCTTTATCAATTTGTTATCCATCATCAAAATCTTTCAATGTTGTAGGCTTCAACAAATAATGGGTTTTTCAGAGCGTACAGGAGAAGACTTTATAACTTAGGTTTTTTATTTTCTTTCATGTAATTTTTATTTTCTTTATGTAACTGAGAGGAGGGGATACTTTCATGGAAGAATGAGTGCAAGCTTGTACTAAAGGTGACACTGGTGTAAGTGATCTTTTCTTTCATTATTATTTGAATCGAATTAAAGTTTCTTTTTTCATCTTTACTCTTGTTTTTGTTTACTTCTCTCTTATGTGTTTATGGATCCAAATGAAACTGATAGCCTTACAGTTACCTTGCCCTTGCAAGTGTCGTTGATGGCTTATGGTGATGGATACCCATTTCTATGATAGTATAGCTTGCCCCTTCAATTCATAGTGTAGTACAGGAATGGCGAAGATCCTATTTGTCACACTTCGCTCGCCTTCAAGCAAAGGTATTAGGATCAAAGGTAAGCAGGTGCCGAAGAGGTAAGTAACATTTTTAGGTTTTAGTTTTCTTTTCTTTTAATTTTAGTGTAAATTACCAATACCACAATCTTCCAAATCTCTTTCACTCTTTTTCAACTTCTTTGTACATATCCACTTCAATTTTCTCTACCTTTTCTATCTACACTTTCTTCCTAACTTAACTTTAACTCTTTTTCATTTTCTTTTAAAGAACTAAAAGAAGATCTTTAACCATTCTTTGTAACTTAAAAAAGTACTTGTTAAAAAAGCTTCCATCGCTAGTCCCTCCTTGTACATCATGACCCGCATAGCCACTTGCTATTGTGGTAGTATTGAGTACTTGCACTCTTTATTCTAAGTTCTAAAATTCTGTATTTTTGTGTGTAGGTTCAAACTCAATCAACTATTATCATAAGTTTGGACACTATAAAAAGATTGTTTTAAGCTCAAAGAAAAAGAAAAAGAAGATGTAAGAAGAAAATCTCAAGATGAGAAATCTTCGGTTGTTAGTGTTGCAGAAGAAGCCTCCACATCACATGCGGTTCTTTCAGTTACCAGCTCTGATGCCTGTTCACGAGATGAGTGGGTTCTTGATTCAGGTTATTCTTATCACATATGTCCTCACAGGGACTGGTTTGTGACCTACCAGCCAATTGATGGTGGTAATATCTTAATGGGAAATAACATGCCCTACAAGACAATTAGTATTGGGTAAATCAAGATTAGGATGAATGACGGTATTGTTAGAACGTTGAGTAATGTTCGGCATGTGCCAGATTTGAAGAAAAATTTAATTTCCTTGGGCACCCTTGACTCCAACTGCTATAAGTTTTCAGCTAAAGGTGGAGCTTTGAGAGTTGCAAAGGCTCTCTTGTTGTGATGAAAAGAAAGAAGGTAAATACCCTTTATATCTTTCAAGATAGCGCGGTGACAGGTGATGCCACTGTGTCAATATCAGAAGACCCAGACGTAGATACCACTCGTTTGTGACATATGCGGTTAGGGCATATGAGTGAGAGAGGATGAGATGTGTTGAATAAACAAGGTTTGCCTTGTAGCCAGAAAACAGGAAAGCTTGACTTTTGTGAACATTGTGTTTTTGGCAAGCAACACAAAGTTTCTTTTGGTACAGGTGTTCACAGGACTAAAAACACCTTAGACTATATCCATTCAGATGTTTGGGGTCCCTCTCAGGTTCCATTAAAAGATATGAAATCACCTAGAGAGGGGGTGAATAGGTGATAATGCTAATCAATGCACAATAAAAAATTATGATGCAACAATCAACCCAAAACAAGACTAGAAGCCGGATACCCCGTGAAGGGCTCTGAACTCCTTCCTCCTGATTCCTCTAGATATGAGTTGGAGGTGCGCAATGCAATCTTGTTGTATGAGTATAAGATTGACAATATGAATATGAAACAATTGAATATAGCAATGAATGTAGAGAACAAGTAATAAGAGCAATGAAAGTAAAGCAACGAATAAGAGCAAGTAAACCAAACACAAACACCGAGAATTTTTTCGAGGTTCGAGCACCCAGCTCTACGTCCCCGCCTTCACCCAGAAGGATTTCTAACCACTATAACTTCACAAAGAATTACAATCACACCGGAGTACCCAACTCCACAATCTCAAGTACAAGTTCTCTCTTGGTGATCAAAAGACCACAAACTATCTTTTGCAAAAGCCTCTTTCCCTTACAAGAACCCTGTAGAATAATGGTTAGAATTGAAGCTCAAATATTGTAAGTGAAAAAAGGAAATGAACTTGAGAGAGTTTAAAAAATAAAACTTCAGCGATGAGAGATTCTTCAGCACAAAAATCAAGGACCAAACTCTTTTGAAAGCCTTTGAAAACTTTTGAAACTTTTTGTAAATGCTTGTTGTGAAAAACCTCTCCCTAATCACCCTATTTATAGGAGAGGGCTAGGGATTAAAGAGTAAACCCACATAATGCTAATTAGAAAGTATTAGACCCAGAAATTACCATTTAAACACGTTTAGAGAAGAAAAAGACAAATTTAAAATGTGATTAAAAACTAGCCGTTATGGCTGAAACGACTCTCTCGGTCGACCGGCCGGTCGACCTGGGTTCAAACAAAAGAGTCGTTGCAGGCTCCCGGTCGACCGAAACAAACAGAGAGCAACACTACTTCAGTCGGCCAGCCGCCCGGTCGACCGAAGGGCTTCGGTCGACCGCCCGGTCAACCGGGAAACATGCACACGGATACGCACCAAAACTGCCAGAAGTCCAGTCGACTGGGTCGGTCGATCGATCTGACCTGACTTAGTGACGGTCGACCGGTCGGTCGACCAGCTCAGGCCAAAAGTCAAAACTGAAACATAATTTTGAAAGGGATTTGAAATCTAACAAAATAGGTTTGATTAGAGATATATATAAAACATAAAATTGAGTTTGTAATCAAAAGGCTTTGTATTAAAATATTTTGTATATATTTATAGGGAATATTACTAGGAAAGGCATGTGCGCAAAAACGTGTGTGTGTGTGTTGGAATATGGAGCTTCAACCCTATTCACTATTCTTTAACAAAAACTATAAAACTAAAAACAAATCTAATGAAGTCTTGAGCCATGCAAAGCCTAGCTAGAGCCTTCTCTTCTATATCCCTTCCTTGATGTGCCATAAGCCTTCTTTGCTCCATGAACCTAGAATTTCTTGCAAAAGCTAAGCAATGGCTTCCAAACATGGTACAAACCTGAAACTTATCTTGAACAAACTTATTAGTACCAAATAGCTCTTATTTGTTTTGTTATCATCAAAACTCTAAACAAATGGAGAGTGTAACCTTTTGGGCCAACAATCTCCCCCTTTTTGATGATGACAAAACAAATAGGCTATGTTAAAAAATAAAAGAGAGGTGTAAGCTCCCCCTCAAATTATGCTACGTTAAACAAATAAAAATAATGTAATATGCAAGAAAAAACCATGAGACTAAAAACCATGAGGTATAAAACACTTGCAAAACACTTAAACTCAAATACAATAAATCATAAACACTTTGTAAAAACAAAAATAATATAAATTTATATTGGAACAAAAACCATAATAAACTCAAACTTATTCTCCCCCTTTTTGTCATACATCAAAAAGGGTAAGAAAAACATTTTTATTCAATAACACAAACATTTAGTTCACCACAAATAAAGGAGAATCTAGCAAAATCAAGTGGTTTAGTGAAAATATCGGCAAGTTGCAAATCCGTGGAAACATAATCAATATCTATATCACCTTTCTCAAAATGATCTCTAAGAAAGTGATATCTAATCTCAATGTGCTTGGTCTTACTATGTTGATTTGCATTCTTAGTCATTTGAATAGTACTAGTATTATCACAAAATATTTTTATATGGTTATAATGCAAATCATAATTAAGGAGAGTATGTTTCATCCAAAGGACTTGTGCACAATAAGCCCCCGCCGCAACATACTCCGCCTCGACGGTTGAGAGAGCTACAGAATTTTGTTTCCTAGAGGACCATGAAACAAGACAATTACCAAGAAATTGACATGTCCCACTAGTACTCTTTCTATCTACTCTACAACCCGCATAGTCGGCATCCGAATAACTCGTCATTGAGAAATCTCCGATTTTCAGATAATATAGACCCATTCCAATTGTGCCCTTAATATAACGAATGATGCGTTTTACCGCAATAAGATGGGACTCTTTAGGACACGATTGGAATCTAGCACAAAGACACACACTAAACATGATGTCCGGCCTACTTGCCGTCAAATACAACAAACTTCCTATCATGCTTCTATATAACTTAATATCAACACATTTACCTTGGTCGTCCTTATCAAGCTTGGTTGTAGTTGTCATGGGAGTGTTGCAAACTTTTGAGCCTTCAAGTCCAAACTTCTTTACGAGTTCCTTTGCATACTTGGCTTGACATATGAAATTCCCATCTTGCAATTGCTTGATTTGGAGTCCAAGAAAGAAATTCAATTCACCCATGGAAGACATTTCAAACTCACATTGCATAACCTTTTCAAACTCCTTGCATAAAAACTCATTAGTAGAACCAAAGATTATATCATCAACATAAATTTGCACAATTAAAATGTCATTATCAACATGCTTAGTAAAAAGAGTTGTGTCTACTTTGCCTTTAATAAAATCATTTGAAATGAGAAAACTAGAAAGCCTTTCATACCAAGCTCTTGGAGCTTGTTTCAATCCATACAAAGCTTTATCAAGTTTAAAAACAAAATTGGGATGAACATGATCAACAAAACCGGGAGGTTGTTCAACATAAACTTTTTCATTAATAAAACCATTTAAAAATTCACTTTTCACATCCATTTGAAAAAGTTTAAAATTTTTAAAAGATGCAAAAGCTAGTGTCATCTGTATGGCTTCAAGCCGTGCTACGGGTGCAAAGGTCTCCTCAAAGTCAATTCCTTCAACTTGAGTGTAACCTTGGGCCACTAACCTAGCTTTATTCCAAATAACATTTCCGGACTCATCCATCTTGTTCCTAAAGATCCCTTAGTACCAATTATTAGTCTATCGTGAGGCCTAGGAACAAGGTGCCAAACTTGGTTGCGCTCAAATTGATTGAGTTCCTCTTGCATGGCTAGCAACCAATATGAGTCCCTCTCGGCTTCGAGGATGTTTTTGGGTTCAAAATGAGAAATGAATGCAAAGTTACCACATAAGTCATGGAGTTTGGAGCGAGTTGTTACCCCTTTAGAGACATCACCTAAAATGAGTTCCTTGGGGTGATTTGTAGTGTATCTCCAATCTTTAGGAAGCGGTTGAGAGCTTTCCTCTTTATCCTCTTGAACATCACCAATGGGTTCTTGCTTTTCTTCTTGAGCGGGTGAGTCCTTCAATGATAGTCTCTCCATGTCTTCACCTAATGGGTCAATCTCTACAACATTCTCAACAACCACATTAGATTCTTCAAATTTAACATGCATAGATTCTTCAATGGTAAGGGAAGATCTATTGAATACTCTATAAGCTTTACTAGTAGAAGAGTATCCAACAAAGATAGCTTCATAAGCCTTAGCATCAAATTTACCCAAGTTATCTCTAGTATTCAAAACAAAACACTTGCATCCAAAAACTTTGAAATATGCAACATTAGGTTTTCTAGAATGATACATTACAAAAGATGTTTTGGAAGAATTTTTACACAAATAAATACGATTTGAAATATAGCATGCGGTGTTTACGGCCTCGGCCCATAGATATTGAGGGAGGTCATATTCACTTATCATGGTCCTAGCCATCTCTTGAAGTGTTCTATTCTTTCTTTCTACAACTCCATTTTGTTGTGGAGTTCTAGGACATGACATTTCATGCTTGATTCCCTTTTCATCACAATAAATCATGAAGAGTTGGTTAACAAACTCACCACCTCTATCACTCCTTATTTTCAAAATCGAAAAACCTTTTTCTTTTTCAACCCTTTTTCGAAAAATCTTGAAATGAGAAAAAGTTTGATCTTTGTGTTCCAAAAAGAAAACCCAAGTGAAACGGGAAAAATCATCAACTAAAACAAATGCATATCTACTACCATTTAAGCTTTTAGTTTTAGTTGGTCCAAAAAGATCCATATGAATTAATTCTAATGGCCTAGTTGACATGATATCCTTGATTGGTTTGAAGGAAGACTTGGTTTGTTTCCCAAGTTGGCACGCACCACAAATGCGGTCTTTCTCAAACTTCAAGCAAGGAATACCCTTCACCAATTCCTTAAAATTAATCCTAGAAAGATGGTCAAAAGATGCATGTCCTAATCTTCTATGCCAAAGTCAAGAATTTTCATCAAAAACATTCAAGCATTTAGAAGAACAATCCAAATTAAGCATGTCAATGATATAAACATTATCATCACGAAATCCGGTGAGAATACAATCATTGGTTTTGCAATCAAAAATCTTGCAAGAAGAGTCATCAAAAACAACTTTAAGTCCACGATCACAAAGTTGACTTATACTAAGCAAGTTATGTTTTAAACCATCAACAAGAACAACATTTTCTATAATAGGAGATACACCAATTTGAATGTTACCTATACCGATGATAGTGCCCTTGGAGTCATCTCCGAAGGTGACGGTGCCACCTTCAACGTACCTTGATAAGGTTGTAAAGTTGTTGATATCCCATGTCATGTGTCTTGAACAACCACTATCAAGGTACCACCGCTCCTTACGTCTTGGAGCCTTGGTGTGTACCTACATCAAATAATTTAGGACTTGATTTTGGTACCCATATTTTCTTGGGTCCTAAAGTGTTAGTATCATGAACCCATACAAGATTATTTATTCTATTTATTTGGTCATAACAAAACTTAGCCAAATGTCCATTCTTACCACAATAAGTGCATCTATATACTCTACCATATTTAAAAGCATAGTGAGTGTGTGACTTGTGAGCATGTGTAGATTTAGCATGAGTGTTGTGTATAGTGTGAGCATGAGGAATTTTGACATGTGAAGCTTTAACATGAGAAGTGTGCTTTTTAGAAAACATTTCCTCAAGTTTCTTAGTGTTGAAAGCACAATCCTTCAAAACTTTTTCAAAATCAACAATTCTAGTTTTTAATGAAGAAATTTCTTTTTCATCAATCTTTGAAAATTTTGCTTTGCAAGCAACTTTGTAAGTACTAATTCATTTTGAGTAAAAATAAGATTTGAAGAAATTTCATCCTTTTCTTTAGAAACAATAGCAAGTTGATTTTTAAGAAAAGCAACTTCCTTTTCCAATTTTTAGCATTCTATCTTTTTATTATCATAACTCTCCGAAAGTTCAACAAAAGCATTTACAAGTACTTCTTTACTTAATTCATCTTCTTCATCAAGAGGTTGAGGGGTTACCTTTGGTGTGTTTGCCATGAAACACATGTTCGCCGTGTCCACCTCGTCTTCGGACTCGCTTTTCGAATCCCAAGTGGCTTTGTAAGCTTTCTTTTTGACCGGCTTCTTTTGCTTGAAGGAGGAAGTCACCTTTTTCTTGAATTCCGGGCAATCAGCCATGATATGTCCGAGCTTTCGGCAATTGTAGCAAATGATTCTTCTCTCCTCTTTTCCTTCAAATTTTCTTCTAAAGTTGAGCTTGTTCTTCCGGTACATTCTCTTCACGTTTCGCACAAGGAGGGATAGCTCCTCATCTTCTTCTTCATCTTCTTCATCGTCATCAAGAGTGGAGGAAGACTTGAAGGCTATGGATTTCTTCTTTTGAGGAGCCGCTTCTTCTCTTGCCTTCTTTTCCATCTCATGAGTCTTCAAGTTTCCAATGAGACTTATGAGATCCATTTCATCCTTGTCATTCAATTATTTTAAGGTGGTGGCCTTTATCTCCCATGATGAAGGAAGAGCCCGAATCACTTTCGCACCTTTTGGTCATTGCTAATATCATCACCTAAAGAGGAAAGAGCATTGGTAATTTTAGTAAACCTTGTAATCATGCAATCAATAGATTCATCATCAATCATTTTAAAGCTTTCATATTGGGACCTCAAGAGATCTATCTTAACTCTCTTTACTTGTGATGTCCCCTCGTGTGTGACCAACAAATGTTGCCAAATCTCATAGGCGGATTGGCAATGTATTACCCGTGTAAGGTCATCCTCATTCAAGGCGGTTAGGAGGGAATTTTGGGCCTTAGAGTTAGCCTCATATTCTCTAAAGGTAAAGTCGGACCAAGTGCTTTCATCACTATCGGGTCTAACTTAGGGTTTGGTCAAGGATTTTGCAACTAAGCTACCTAAAGATTGTACAAAAATAGTCATCCTAACCTTCCAAATAGGGAAATTAAGTCCATCAAATTTAGGAGGAGTTTTGATGTTGTCGGTCATGTTTACTAGTGTATGAATGAAAGAATGCAAATGTTGATTAGCAAATTTTAAGGATCTCTCTAAGGATGTTAAGCCAAACCTAGAGTCCAAGCTCTGATACCAATTGAAATCACCTAGAGGGGGGTGAATAGGTGATAATGCTAATCAATGCACAATAAAAAATTATGATGCAACAATCAACCCAAAACAAGACTAGAAGCCGAATACTCCGTGAAGGGCTCTGAACTCCTTCCTCCTGATTCCTCTAGATATGAGTTGGAGGTGCGCAATGCAATCTTGTTGTATGAGTATAAGATTGACAATATGAATATGAAACAATTGAATATAGCAATGAATGTAGAGAACAAGTAATAAGAGCAATGAAAGTAAAGCAAGGAATAAGAGCAAGTAAACCAAACGCAAACACCGAGAATTTTTCCGAGGTTCGAGCACCCAGCTCTACGTCCCCCCTTCACCCAGAAGGATTTCTAACCACTATAACTTCACAAAGAATTACAATCACACTGGAGTACCCAACTCCACAATCTCAAGTACAAGTTCTCTCTTGGTGATCAAAAGACCACAAACTATCTTTTGCAAAAGCCTCTTTCCCTTACAAGAACCCTGTAGAATAATGGTTAGAATTGACGCTCAAATATTGTAAGTGGAAAAAGGAAATGAACTTGAGAGAGTTTAGAAAATAAAACTTCAGCGATGAGATATTCTTCAGCACAAAAACCAAGGACCAAACTCTTTTGAAAGCCTTTGAAAACTTTTGAAACTTTTTGTAAATGCTTGTTGTGAAAAACCTCTCCCTAATCACCCCTATTTATAGGAGAGGGCTAGGGATTAAAGAGCAAACCCACATAATGCTAATTAGGAAGTATTAGACCCATAAAATACCATTTAAACACGTTTAGAGATGAAAAAGACAAATTTAAAACGTGTTTAAAAACTAGCCGTTATGGCTGAAACGACTCTCTCGATCGACCGGCCGGTCGACCGGGGTTCAAACAAAAGAGCCGTTGCAGGCTCTCGGTCGACCGCCCGGTCGACCGAAACAAACAGAGAGCAACACCACTTCAGTCGGCCAGCCGCCCGGTCGACCGAAGGGCTTCGGTCGACCGCCCGGTCGACCGGGAAACATGCACACAGATATGCACCAAAACTGCCAGAAGTCCAGTCGACTGGGTCGGTCGACCGATCTGACCTGACTTAGTGACGGTCGACCGGTGATTGGTCACTAATGTTGCATATTTAGTATCATATTTCCATACTTATTATAGAATAAAAGCCTGCATTGTCCTAATTAATTGTTTAATTTATTTGCAGGCCCAATCTTTAAGGAGATGAAGAGAAATGAGCCCAAAGCCCACCAAAATTCTGAATTAAATCAGAATTAATTCGCACTCAGTAAATCAGGGCAAAATCAAGAGGTTGAAAACCGGTTGAGAAGAATACTCTCAGAATCGATCGGTTAAAGCCAAGAATCCAAGGCCATTTCGTCATAATCCGGGACTCAAACTGAAAAACCAACTCCAGATAAAGTCAGAGGGTGAAACCAGGGCAACCCACCAACAGGGTGTGGCCACCTGGCCACACCCTGGCCGCGGAAATGCGGCCCAAGCCGCGTTTCCGCGGCAAGGTTGGGGAGTTAGGGGAGCATTTGCTCCCTCGATCTCCCCGAGATCCTGTAAACTGGGTTTTTTACCTATAAAAGGCCATTCTTTGTGCTGAAAATGGAGGACCATGCAGAGATAGGATTTAGACTAGTTTTTCATTTCTTAGTTTAGGTTTTTCTTTTTATGTAACTTGTATGTAGCTTAGGTTAGATGATGATTCATGTAAGTAAGCGAGAGAGGCATATGTTGAGAGTGGCACCGATGTACCCTCCTCCTTTCTTCCATTGTTTCAAGCAATAAAGGTAAACATTTGTTTATGTTCGTATCTTTACTTTCCTTTTCTTTTGCTTTTCTTTCTCTTTCTACTTTACCTTGTTTGTTTTTGATGAGAATGCAAGTGAATTCCAAAGCACAAGTCTAACAAAGTCTTTGTGAGTGCCAACGATGATTCATGGTGATGTTCTCCTCCTCAATATCCGTATCACCTCATTCTTGCTCGTCTTGATGACCTAATGCGAACGGGGACTGAGCTCGATCCTATGACCTATGCGTTAAACGCCTCCGAAGCAAAGGTAGAACATGCAAAGGTTTCCAAGTAAGTCATCAATCAACCTAGGTAAGTATCTTCACTCTTCTTTCTTTCTTTTCTTTTATTTCTTTAGTATAGATCACCACCTCTTCCAAGTCATTCTTTTTCGACTCATTTGTACATAGTCACTTTCTTTCCCCTTTCTTTGTAAATATTCATTCTCCATTTCTCTCCACCTTCTTCATCTCTCATTTTCTTTCTAACTTTAACATAACTTTCTTTTTCATTTTCATTTCTTAAAAATAAAGAAGAACTTTTGTTTTATCTTCATAAGGATTTCAATACAGAACCGTAAACGCTTCTATCGCAAAACCCTCCTTGTGGATCACGACCCGCATAGCCACTTACTATAGCGGTAAGAATTGAGTACTTGCCCATCTTCATTCTAAATCTGAAATTCTTTATTTTTATGTGCAGGTTTTGCCTCAATCAAATTTTGGCGCCGTTGCCGGAGAGGGTAACGTTTTTATTGAAATCTGATTTTTTAAAAAAAATTTTTAGAAGTAAAACGAATTTTCTTCTCTGTTGCAGGTTGCAGGGCAATCAAAGCAGGGAATTAAGATTGCAGTAACATACAAGTGGTCTTGGGCCTCTGCTCTAGAAAGCAGAGACCAAGGGCCCTCTGATTTGCCGCGTTTTCGCGGCCAAAGCCGCGGATCCGCGGCAAAGAAGAGTTGACTACTAATAGGTTTTATGCAGGGTTGCTTGCTTTGCAAAAACATAGCTTGCTGCAACTTTATTTCTTATATGCCATCACCATAAACCTGCTAATAAACCAACAGTAAAAAGTTTGTTGAAAAAATTAAAAAAGTTGATTAGACGTTTGCATTATAGGCACGTGTCTTTTCAATTCATTTTCTTTACTGTTGAAGAGTGCTGGAGCAAGGTACGTTCACATTGCATATAGAATAGGACTCATCTCTTGGTTGACTTTCATCGCTTTGAGTGATTCTTATTTACATATCTTGTACACTTGCGCAAACTAATCTTAAGGGCACTAACCCATAACAAGATAAGGTGAGGATTTAATCACCTTTCCTTAGCCCAAAAATCAGATTCCAAGCACTCACTAACCCAAGCCTAACTAAAAATGAGTAGACGTTGGCCCTAGGGACATCTCGGACTCAATTAGGAGATTATCCTAAGGGGGAAAAGTGTTAAAAATTTGACTCTTGCAAAATCAGTGTCTAGGAAAGGCCGAAAGCCTGAAGGTTGGTGGTTATTTAATTAAGGAACATCTTTGACGGAAAACCTCCCACCAACCTTGCCCTGACCTGGCTGATTAGCTTGTGGTCAAAGTCTGCATTAAACCTCTTGTGGACAGTCTAATCAGTTAGGAGTCGTCTAGGTTAGGTCTACCCTAACTTAGCCTAGAATTTTTTCTTTTTTTGTTTGTTTATTTGTTTGTTTTTTTTCTTTTTGTTTGTATTCCATTATGTGATATGGCCTATAATAACAATTTTTCCAACTTCAATAATAATTCATATTACACATCAAACTCTTTTTTGGATATTACCAACCCGGCATATCATGACTTTAACCAACCTAGTATGCCGGATTGGTCTTATCCGAATCAATATAACCCATGTCCCCCATCGTATGACTATAATTTCCATAACGATTTCAACTCTTCACAGAGTCAGTGGGGATTCACCTCCCCCGAGCATAATTTTCAACCAACTTGTCCCCCCTATCCATCTAGTCCGCAATATTTTCAAAATTCATACTCAGATCCACCAGTCCAAAATAAAAGACCATCAATTTTGAAAATGAGTATGCGTGAGTCCAAATAAAAATCACAAAATCTGATGGACTCACAATTTCACTACCAATTTCAAGACAACACCTCTTCATCTTTTCAACAAGACAATGAACCTATCAACTATGAAAAGATGCTTGAAGCCATGACTCAGGCTCAAAATGCTCGTAATCGTGACATAGATATGATGGTCGAATCTCTACGTTCTCACCATTTGACCAGTTCTGATGTCACTAACCATCCTGTTAGAGCCGATGAGTCAGGTTGTTTTGGAAATCAAGATTCCATTTCAGAACAACCATTTGAACTTGCCCAAACTCCAAATTTTGAAAAAGATATTGATAGTTTGGCAAGTTATTCTTTTCCTGAAATAGAACTTGAAAATGAGTATGGTCCTGAACCCCAACTTAGTGATTCAATTCTACTTCCTGATTCGATTATGACTCCGGTATCTTCACCTGATTTCAATCTTTTCCCCGAGTCAACATTGGATCCTGTGCCTATTCATCATGAAATTGAATCACCCATCTTTGAGGATCATATTGAACTTGACCAATTATACAATTTTGAAAATCCTATTGACAAATTGGCAAGTTCTCATTTTTTTGATATTGAACTCAATGAGATATGTGATCCAGTTCAACTTTTCTGAATCAATATTGACTCCTGTTTTGTTACCAAACTTGAGTAATATTTTAGAGTCATTTTTGATTCCCCCACCTATCATTCCTGACTTGAATCACCAATATTAAGTCACATTCCATTGTTGGAAAATAAATGTGGACATGAGCTTCACTTTCTTGACTTGGACCCACTTCTTGAACCAATCTCGACTCCTGAGCCTTTACTTGACTTAAGTCACCTTCCTGAGTCGGTATTAGTTCCTATACTTCCTGAGTCCAAGTCAATCATTCTATCATTTCATACTCCATTCTGGGACGAGGTGGTTGACAAATTTGACTCCGAAATTTGTTATGGAATTTGAAAATTAGATGGGGTCACATACTTAATAAAAATCCTTCATGGATACATAATTTTAATGGGTTATATTAGTGAAACTTCTGGTGGGTTCCTTCGAACCCCAAGAAAAGGTGATTGGGCCGCATTTCGTGGACCAATCAGACCACCACCGAAACCACCACCTTAAGGTAACATTTTCCTTCCCTTTCTTCTTTTTCATGCATCTATGCATTAATTCATACATTGAGGACAATGCATGAGATAGGTGTGGGGGAGGGTCTAACATAACTTTTCTTTTTGTTTAAAAAAAATTATTAACATTTTTCTTTACTTTTAAAAACTTTTTGAAAATGGAAACAATATTTTGACATATTTTTTGTAAGAAATTAAGTTAATTTTAAGGAATAGGAAAATCTAAATTAGGATTTCTTATACTTGGTCAAAATAAGATTATTTGTTTGATTTTTAGGGTTAGGAAGATAATTTGTCAAAGTAATTTAGTCTTGATCTTTACCTTGATGAAATATGCACACTTCATACACTTACACACTTAGGGTTCAAAAACAAAGATTCTTATGCCTTATAAAAAAAAAGATAAACAAATCTAATTATTGATTAGCTAGGTGCTTTGGCCTAAGCAAGCCTTAGTATTTATGCGAAAGATGATTAGATAAGTTTGAAAAGAAAAATATATATAAAAATCCTCTGATTAAGCTGGGTATTTGTGCCTAATAAAGCATAAGTATTCACGCGTAAAAGAGGTTCATATAATAAAATCCTTAGTTTCGTGGCCTTGTTTGCTCGAGTCCTTAAGTCCTAAGGGTGTCTTCTCACCCGGTGCCCTAAGACCGTTTGGTTTGGGAGTCATCGATTAAAGGCTCGTTACATGGGCAGATTAGAAAGCCTAAACTAAGGAATAATACCACCAAAAATATATATATATAAATAAATAAGGCATAAGAGTTAGAGTTAATGAACCCTTAGTCAAAAATTTTCACAGTCACAAGTGCATATGACTTAGGGTAAAGTAATAGACTAGATGAGAAGTACAATTTGACTCCTTACTTTAATTGATAACAAATTTTTGAATAGAGACTAAGTTTAGGAACAAAAATTCAGTTTTCCTATAACTTATAGATTGCTTAGATCTTACAATTATATTTCAAATATTTTTCCTTTCAAAATGCTTTTCGAAAATACTAACTCTTTATTTCCCTTTCTTTATGGATTTTGTGGGTGTAATCCGCTGAAAACCTTCACGAGACAAAACTCGTCCTCTAGGGGAAACCTAGAGGTTTAACGGCTTGTTGCACATGCTCAGTAAAATCGCGCGACCTGCGAAAGTGGTCTAATAATCCTTAGTATAGTTTAGTTGTTTTGCTCGAGGACGAGCAAAAGATAGGTATGGGGGTGTGATTGGTCACTAATGTTACATATTTAGTATCATATTTCTATACTTGTTATAGAATAAAAGCCTGCATTATCCTAATTAATTGTTTAATTTATTTGCAGGCCCAATCTTTAAGGAGATGAAGAGAAATGAGCCTAAAGCCCACCAAATTCTGAATTAAATCAGAATTAATTCGCACTCAGTAAATCAGGGCAAAATCAAGAGGTTGAAAACCGGTTGAGAAGAATACTCTCAGAATCGATCGGTTAAAGCCAAGAATCCAAGGCCATTTCGTCAGAATCCGGGACTCAAACTGTAAAACCAACTCCAGATAAAGTCAGAGGGCGAAATCAGGGCAACCCACCAACAGGGTGTGGCCACCTGGCCACACCCTGGCCGCGAAAATACGGCCCAAGCCGCGTTTCCGCGGCAAGGTTGGGGAGTTAGGGGGAGCGTTTGCTCCCTCGATCTCCCCGGGATCCTGTAAACTGGGTTTTTTGCCTATAAAAGGCCATTCTTTGTGCTGAAAATGGAGGACCATGCAGAGATAGGATTTAGACTAGTTTTTCATTTCTTAGTTTAGGTTTTTCTTTTTATGTAACTTGTATGTAGCTTAGGTTAGATGATGATTCATGTAAGTAAGCGAGAGAGGCATATGTTGAGAGTGACACCGATGTACCCTCCTCCTTTCTTCCATTGTTTCAAGCAATAAAGGTAAATATTTGTTTATGTTCGTATCTTTACTTTCCTTTTCTTTTGCTTTCTTCTTTCTCTTTCTACTTTACCTCGTTTGTTTTTGATGAGAATGCAAGTGAATTCCAAAGCACAAGTCTAACAAAGTCTTTGTGAGTGCCAAAGATGATTCATGGTGATGTTCTCCTCCTCAAGATCCGTATCATCTCATTCTTGCTCGTCTTGATGACCTAATGCGAACGGGGACTGAGCTCGATCCTATGACCTATGCGTTGAACGCCTCCGAAGCAAAGGTAGAACATGAAAAGATTTCCAAGTAAGTCATCAATCAACCTAGGTAAGTATTTCTTCACTCTTCTTTCTTTCTTTTCTTTTATTTCTTTAGTATAGATCACTACCTCTTCCAAATCATTCTTTTTCGACTCATTTATACATAGTCACTTTCTTTCCCCTTTCTTTGTAAATAGTCATTCTCCATTTCTCTCCACCTTCTTCATCTCTCATTTTCTTTCTAACTTTAACATAACTTTCTTTTTCATTTTCATTTCTTAAAAATAAAGAAGAACTTTCATTTTATCTTCATAAGGATTTCAATACAGAACCGTAAACGCTTCTATCGCAAAACCCTCCCTATGGATCACGACCTGCATAGCCACTTGCTATAGTGGTAAGAATTGAGCACTTGCACATCTTCATTCTAAATATGAAATTCTTTATTTTTATGTTCAGGTTTTGCCTCAATCAACCGGTCGGTCGACCGGCTCAGGCCAAAAGTCAAAACTGAAACATAATTTTGAAAGGGATTTGTAATCTAACAAAATAGTTTTGATTAGAGATATATATAAAACATAAAATTGAGTTTGTAATCAAAAGGCTTTGTATTAAAATATTTTGTATATATTTATAGGGAATATTTCTAGGAAAGGCATGTGCGTAAAAACGTGTGTGTGTGTGTTGGAATATGGAGCTTCAACCCTATTCACTATTCTTTAACAAAAACTATAAAACTAAAAACAAATCTAATGAAGTCTTTTTGAGCAATCTTGAAGTCTTGAGCCATGCAAAGCCTAGCTAGAGCCTTCTCTTCTATGTCCCTTCCTTGATGTGTCATAAGCCTTCTTTGCTCCATGAACCTAGAATTTCTTGCAAAAGCTAAGCAATGGCCTCCAAACATGGTACAAACCTGAAACTTATCTTGAACAAACTTATTAGTACCAAATATCTCTTATTTGTTTTGTTATCATCAAAACTCTAAACAAATGGAGAGTGTAACCTTTTGGGCTAACAAGATAGAGCTAGTTATCTTCTAAGTTTAATTGATGATTATTCTAGAAAAGTTTGCATGTATCCTCTCAAGCATAAGAGCAATGTATTTGCTACCTTCAAGCAGTGAAAGGTTATGATCGAAAAGTAAACATGAAAGAAGGTGAAGCGCCTCAGAACCGACAATGGAATAGAGTTATGTTCCATGGAGTTTGATTAATTCTGCAAAAATGAAGGACTTGTGCGGCATCATATAGTACGGTACACACCACAACAAACTGGAGTTGCAGAAAGGATGAAAAGGACACTGTTGGAGAGAGCTCGGTGTATGCTCTCTAATGCTGGTTTATCAAAATACTTTTGGGCCGAGGCAATAAATACAGCTTGCTATTTGGTAAATCGGTCTCCCTCTACAACTACTGATTTTAAGACTCCTAAAGAGGTATGGTCTGGTTGCCCTGCTTATTTTCATTTAAATGATGGTAAGCTTGAACCTAGAGCAAAAAAAGCTATATTTTTTTATTATGCTACTGGGGTGAAGGGATATAGGTTGTGGTGTCCTGATCCTAAGTCACCTAAATTTGTTATTAGTCGGGATATTACTTTTGATGAAAATTACATACTTCAACCGAGAAAGAAGTCTGTTGTTTATATTACAGGTTCAGGAGAGGAAGCAAGCAAGCAGGTAGAGCTTGAGAGAAAAGTTACAGAAGGAGTGTAGGAGAGCACACGCGTTGAACCAGTCGATGATGCTCAAGGTTCAACTTCGGGTGATAATACACTGCAAGAGTAACAGTACTGTTACATGCTTCAACAGTACTGTTCTATGACTGAAGAGATGGAATCTCTTCACAAGAACAAAATATAGAAGTTAGTGAAGCCGTCCGAGGGAAAGAAAATTGTTAGCTGCAAATGGGTCTTTAAGAAGAAAGAAGAAATTTCTAGTGCTGAGTCTGTAAGATACAAGCATGCTTGGCAACCAAAGGCTACAGTCAGACGACGGTGTTGACTTCAATGAAGTATTCTATCCAGTTGTGAAGCACACCTCTATTCGCGTGTTGCTAGCCATGGTTGCTTGGTTCGATCTAGAGCTCGAGCAACTTTATGTGAAAACAGCCTTTTTTCATGGCGAGCTTGAAGAGCAAATCTTTATGCATCAACCAAAAGGATTCATTATTGAAGGCAAAAAAGATCATGTATGCATGTTAAAGAAATCTCTTTATGATTTGAAGCAATCACCTTGGCAATGGTATTTGAGGTTTGATACTTACATGATTGAGCATGGTACTCTGGGAGTAAATATGATAGTTGTGTTTATCATCGGAAGCTTAATGATGGTTCTTTTGTATATTTGCTTTTATATGTTGATGACATGTTGATTACAGCTAAAAACATGTCTGAAGTTGATAAGTTGAAAGATCAACTCAAACAAGAGTTTGAGATGAAAGATATTGGAGCAGCGAAGAAGTTTTTGGGAATGGAAATTCATAGGAATAGGCAAGAAGAAAATTTGTTTCTATCTCAGAAGAAATATACCGAGAATGTGTTGGAGAGATTTGGCTTTCAGAAGATTTGTCTCCTCAAACTGATGAAGAGGAGAAGTGAATGTCTCATGTTCCCTATGCCAGTGCAGTTAGAAGCATTTTGTATGCTATGGTTGCACTCAACTGGACATTTCACATGCAGTCAGTGTTAGAAACTAATTCTGATTGCAAAATTGATGGATCTTTAGATTTAGATTTTGTGGGTGATTTGGATAGAAGAAGATCTCTGATAGGTTATGCTTTCACTCGTTCAAGTAGTGCCATTAGTTGGAAGGTGACTTTACAGTCGACAGTTGCTTTGTCTACTATGGAGACAGAGTATATGGTAGTCATAGAGCTAGTAAAAGAAGCTGTTTGGTTAAGAGGCTTAGTTGAAGATCTCGGCTTACACCAAGGAGTAACTACAGTGCTTTGTAACAGCCAGAGTGCTATACATCTGACGAAGCACTAGATATATCATGAGAGAACCAAACACATTGATGTCAGGTATCACTTTAGTCGAGAAATTAAAGTCATCAAAGTTAAGAAAATTGATATTGTAGATAATACAGCAGATATGATGACAAAGGCCGTACCTTCGCGTATGTTCGAGTATTGTATCGAATTGCTTGGTGTTCAAAATGGTGAAGGTTGAGCCCGTCTAGGCTTGAGAAGACAGCAAAAATCCAAAGGACGCTTGATACAGTTCAAGTTAAGATGGAGAGCTTTGTTATTCATTCAAGACAAGGTGGAGATTTGTTGATATATCTTTAATAAATAGAAACAAACCAAGCCATCTTTGTAGACTTTTTCTCAAAATCAATTAGCTACCCTATGAAATATGTAGCACCTTAAAGTCATCAATAGCCACTTTATGAAATCTCTAGTCACCCTAAAAGTCATCAATAGCCACCTTATAAAGATCTTAGCCATCCTAATGAAATCAATTCGACCACCCTATGAATTTGATGTATGTGTGGGGTGAAGTGATGAAGGGATTCACAAGTTTTGCCTATAAATAGGCATCATATTGCATAAGATTTAAGGCAAGGAAGTGAGAACTAGAGAGTTGCTAAATATTATATTATCCTCTCCTTTCTCTTTCCATTTATCTTTCTTTTGTTAAGCTCTAGTTAGTTAGGTTTCATCGGGCTTGGGTGAGTGAGATTAGAGTTGTAATCTCTTGTATTCTCCCCTTTTGATTAGTGAATTCCTCTTGCCGTCTTCTCCCGTGGATGTAGGTCACACTGACCGAACCATACTAAATACTGGTGTGCTGTCTTTTTTATTTTTATTAGCTTATATTATTATTTGTTTAATCTCTCTTTATACTTACCATTTTTGCATTAGAAGCCCATTGTTACAATAGAGAAAGCAATTTCCCTCACACTACAAAGCTATTTCCAGCGTCCCTGAGCCTAATGGATAAACTGAAACTTGAGAAAGATGTGCACAACTTGAAATCACCTAGAGGGGGGGTGAATAGGTGATAATGCTAATCTAGTGAACTAAATGCGGAATTTAAAAACTAATTGCAATTATGCTTAAATGCAACAAATAAGTGATGCACACACAACCAAGCCAAGCATATAAATATGAATGATCAATATGAAGTAATGATGCAAGGCACAATATAAAGAGAGAGAGAGTAAGAGTCAATGGATCAAGCGCAAACAACAAGATTTGTTTCGAGGTTCGAGCACCCAGCTACGTCCCCGCCTTCACCCAGAAGGATTTCAACTCCACTAGCTTGTCCACACAGGACTCCCACAAAGGGAACCTCCACCGAGGATTTGGGGCAATACAATCACAAGGAGTACCCAACTCCTCTCTTTACAACCACAACCTCCTTCTAGAGGCAAAGCACCAAGCCAACAAACAATCACCTCACAACTTGAGGGATAAGCACCAAGCAACACAAGGATCACCTCACAACTTGAGGGATACAACCCACTTGCACAACCTCCTCAACACAATGAGGGAAAGGCACAAAGCCAAGCAAATTTTGGGTTTACAACTTGGTGGTCTAATAACCACAAACAATTTCTTTCACACACAAGGATCCTATAGAATGAGATAGTAGATGTAGCTCAAGTGTGGAGAAAACCAAAGGAATGGAAATTAAAATCTCAATGAAAATCCTTGGGAAAAACTAGAAACCAAGATGAAGAAGTTTAATCAAACACTTTTCCCAAAAACCCTTTTCTTTGATTTTCCAAACCTTAGCAAAAACACCAAATAGATTGTTCAATTTAAAGTCCAAAAACTTCTTTTTAATTGTTGTGAAAACACTGGAGAGTAGGGAAAAATTAGCTCTTAAAATCTTAAAGAAAACTGACCACTAATGGGGTATTTATAGCCCCCAGAAAATTATAGCCATCGGTAGCTGAAACTGCCAAAAATGAACTACCGGTCGACGGTCGGTCGACGGCCAATGGTCACATTTGACCGCTGGCAGCTACTGGTCGACCGGGCGATCAACCGGACCCAGATACAGAGAGCAACAGCTCTCTGTCCAGTCGACCGCTCGGTCAACCGGGGGCAACCCGAGAGCAACCTGCTCTCAGTCGGTCGACCGTGCGGTCGACCGGCTTATGGGTAAGCCAGCGTGCATGCATCCGTGCACGTTGGTCGACCGCTACGGTCGACCAGCTACTTGGTCCGGTCGACCGACCTAGCCTGGCAGCAGCAGTTCAGGTCAGAAAAACTTGTAATTTTTAATCTTAAAAATTCCCATAAAAATCTCTAAAATTACACAAAAATAGTTCTATCATTTTACATTGAAATATAAACTTGTGTTAAAAATTTCAACACAAATTTCAAACATTTTGAACTTTTTTTGTGTTATAGAAATTTTGCCAAAAATCAAAAACTGTATTTTCTAAAACTTGGATTTTTGAATTGAAAATACGTTTTGTCCAAAACTCATCCAAATACAAAAACATGATATTTAAATATTTTGAAGCATGTTGCATATGGATAGAAATCCAATATATAAGAAACATATATATATCCATGTTTTTGACTTTAATTCCAAAAATATGTTTTGTTAGAAATACCAAAACATAAAACACATGAAATAGACTATCAAGCTAAGTTTGTTTAAATAGTTGAAGCATGCATGTATATAGAACAAATCTAATATACATTAAACTAGGTAAACTTGTTTTGATATAATATCTATTCATGCAAATCAAGATCGGTTAAACTAAAAACCGAAAACCAAAACATGAAACGTGTGTGTTGTGAACTTGAGCATATCATACTATTCTAATCTTTACAATTTGGATCTAAAACTCAAAACTAAAATAGGTACCGATGTCTTCTTGTAGAGCGCCGTCTCCAAGCCGACTCGATCCAAAACTTGATTCACCGAGCTTGACTCCTAAGAGTGCTATATATGACCTTGATGCTCGGGCTCTTGAATCACCATGTGAAAGCTTCTAAACCATCTTTGTTGAAGCTAATTACCAACTAATATTTTGGTTAATGATCTGAAACTAAACATCACAAGATTATTAGTACACATAACTACATGAGTTAATCATCATCAAAACTAGAGTGGAAGGCCTTTGGGCCAACAATCTCCCCCTTTTTGATGTTGACAAAACTCATGGAGTTATATATGCATGAATTAAAGTTAAGCTTCCAAGAAGCTCCCCCTTAACTCATGCATAGGGATAAACAACAATTATATGCAATGAATACTAAACATGCTCTTGATATCAATTAAATAAAACAAATAAATTTTCAAAACAAACCCTTGATACCAATTGCAAAACAAAACTAATTAAAGTTCTTGATATCAAAAATAAACATGTTTTTTAAATAATGCTTTTGATAATACCAATTGAACTTAATAAAAACATAAAACATGCATACAAAAATAATGCATATAAACACAAATTCTTCTCCCCTTTTTTGTCAATCATCAACAAAGGGGTTAAAAAAAACTAATAAAAACATATTCTTTTCTTCTTTTTATTCAAATAAAGAATCAATCAAGGGATGTTCTCCCCCTTTTTGTCTAGAATCAAATATGATACTTGGAAATTGATACAATATGAAATGTAAGCATACATACATAAAAAATATATGAGTATACAAGAAAATGTCAATATTGATACCAATTGAAAGAATCCAATGATACCAATTGAAACAACAATAATATCAAGTGTATATCTCATATTCCTATCCTCCCAATCATGTTCAAGTTTAAAATGATTTTCACTATAAAGCATACATGAGCATGATCGCCCATCCAACCGCCCGTAGAAGGTAGGGGTTTTCAAAAATAGGTTTAAAATATAGTATGTTTGAAAATCTCTACCATAGTGAAGAATATGAACTAGTTAAATGGAAAAACTTTTAAACTAGTACGAAATCCTTCAAGCAAGGAATAAAACAAAATTATTTTTCATGAAACACATGTAAATCACATGATCACTAAACACTCAAAGTCCATAAAGCCCATATCATACTCATGAAAACACAATCATGAGAAACCATCAAATAGGGTGAGTGTACAAGTGTTATGTGACACATATCAACATGAAAATATTCAATTAAGTTCATGTAGAATTCCTTAAAACATGAACACAAGTGAATCATCAAAACAAGTTAATCTTCAAGGCATATGTATGTCATGTACAAACTAAAGTATACATACATATCCAAATATGAAAGAGACCACAAAGGTATATACATGAAGGCAAGTGGCTCAAGGATGTATATGTATATCTAATAGTTTAGACAAGATGGACATATACATGAAGTTTAAAACACATGGTCATGAAAACATATCCAAAATGGGAATATAAGTTAAAATGCATGAATCATCAAAACTAGACTATACTAGCACATTTAATGGGTAAAAATAAGCATTCAAGCACAAACATATATAAAGATTTATTTGTGGCCCACTATATGTACAAGTATAAATTCTAGTCTTAATGAAAACTAACATCTAAACGTATATCCAAAACATGAGGCATAAAACTAGACATAAATCAACATGATAATCATAAAAATGATCATTATGTAAATCCACATACTATTAGAACTATGATGAACACGATAGCAAAACAAGGGTGAGAACACAACATATGGGTCAAGGTAAACATGGGTGAACTCAAAAGCTATACATGCATGTCAAAGGTCTGATAATCATGGTATTCAACATACTAATCAAAATATGAAGCATTAAAACAAAACATCACAAACATCCATATGATCATTATGTATATGCATGTGCATTAGATCTAGAGCATACATATTAGTTAAAAGTAAGGTGAGAACACATAGATATAAATCCATATAAGCAAGAAGTGTCTCAAGTAACTAAACATGTATATTACTAATCTAATTATCATGACATAAACATAATAATCAATAAACCAAGACATGCTATAAATTGATGAACATGAAAAAGCATGCAAATATAAATGGGAGTTAGGATTGATACCAAAACCGATGAAGGCACCTCTCTAGTTCTCCAAACCAATGGTGGTCTTCTCCACCAAACTCCCCTTGAAAGTGATGCATCCAAATTGTTTTCTTTAAGCATGGAATGCATCCACTCCAAGGTACCAACACTCTCACGTTATGCGAGAGCCCACTCCTACATCAAAAATCAAAGGGGTGGTCTTTGGTACCCATTTTCTTTTGGGTCCACGGGGGTTAGTATCTTTCTTAACCCAAATAAAATTAGTTGCTAAATTTTCATCATAAATACAATCATAACAAAATCTAGCAAGGTGGCCCTTACGATCACAATGTGTACAAGTGTACACATGAGCATACAATGTGTGATGGTGGTGACCGTGGGAAGCATGTGTATGCCGTGGAGGGTGTGCATGCAAAGATGGAACTTATTTCTTACGAACCAAGGATTCCAAGCGTGTATGATCCAAAGCACATTGGCTCAAAGTGGAGCCCAAACAATCAACACTTTTCTTCAAAACAATTATATCTTTTTCAATACAAGAAGATAAAGTGGAGCATGCAATAGATGTGTTAGGTGAAGCTACACTAGCATGGCAAACATGAGAATCTATATCAATTTTTAAAGATTCATTTTTCTTTAAAACTAAATCCAATTCTTTTGTAATGAAATCAATTTCATTTTTCAAAGAAATGTTATCTTTTAAAATAAAATCTAATTTAGAAGATAAAACCTCATTGTTTTTCACAACATCATCACAATCATTTTTGCCTTTTAAAAACTCATTTTCCTTTAGAGCAAGTTCTAGTTGAGATTTAAGTGAGTCACGTTCACAAGTAATCTCTTCCTTCTCTTGCAAAATCACTTCAAAACTTGAACACAAATCTTTCATTTCTTCTTTTAGTTCAAGATTATCCTTTTTCAAAAGTTTATATTTTTCAAGCAATTTTTCACATCTAGTAGCAAGATCATAATTTAAGGCATGAGCTTCTAAACAATCATTGCAATGTGAACTAGAACTAGCATCTAGTTGAGCTTCAGATTGTACCTCAAGGGAGTTCTTCTCTTGGACCATGAGGCAATGCTCGTCGGACATGTCTCTCCTAGATCTCCTCAACTTGTTGATAATCCTTGGTAGCTCGGGAGAAGTCAAAATGCTCCAAACTGCAAAAGCCGAATCATAATGAGCAAACACATGTAAAAGATCTTCATTAAGAGATGCTCTAAGTGTTTTGAGGGCTAATGCATTGGCCTTTCTATGTTTGCTAGCATTTGTGTAGGATTCTTGAATAGTGGCTTGATAAACTAGATGTCCTAGGCTTTTTAAATGACAACTCATCTTGGCCTTCCAAATATCATGTCTAGAAAAATCAAACATAGGAGGGCTATCCATGAGTGCAACTATATGTGTGCAAATGAAAATGCAAATGAAGACAAGCAAACCAAGATCTCACTCCTAGGTGGTAAAACCTAAATATCAGAGCGTAGGCTCTGATACCAATTGAAATCACCTAGAGGGGGGTGAATAGGTGATAATGCAAATCTAGTGAACTAAATGCGGATTTAAAAACTAATTGCAATTATGCTTAAATGCAACCAATAAGTGATGCACACACAACCAAGCCAAGCATATAAATATGAATGATCAATATGAAGTAATGATGCAAGGCACAATATAAAGAGAGAGAGAGAGAGAGAGTAAGAGTCAATGGATCAAGCGCAAACAACAAGATTTGTTTCGAGGTTCGAGCACCCAGCTCTACGTCCCCGCCTTCACCCAGAAGGATTTCAACTCCACTAGCTTGTCCACACAGGACTCCCACAAAGGGAACCTCCACCGAGGATTTGGGGCAATACAATCACAAGGAGTACCCAACTCCTCTCTTTACAACCACAACCTCCTTCTAGAGGCAAAGCACCAAGCCAACAAACAATCACCTCACAACTTGAGGGATAAGCACCAAGCAACACAAGGATCACCTCACAACTTGAGGGATACAACCCACTTGCACAACCTCCTCAACACAATGAGGGAAAGACACAAAGCCAAGTAAATTTTGGGTTTACAACTTGGTGGTCTAATAACCACAAACAATTTCTTTCCCACACAAGGATCCTATAGAATGAGATAGTAGATGTAGCTCAAGTGTGGAGAAAACCAAAGGAATGGAATCAAAATCTCAAAGAAAATCCTTGGGAAAAACTAGAAACCAAGATGAAGAAGTTTAATCAAACACTTTTCCCAAAAACCTTTTCTTTGATTTTCCAAACCCTAGCAAAAACACCAAATAGATTGTTCAATTTAAAGTCCAAAAACTTCTTTTTAATTGCTGTGAAAACACTGGAGAGTAGGGAAAAATTAGCTCTTAAAATCTTAGAGAAAACTGGCCACTAATGGGGTATTTATAGCCCCCAGAAAATTATAGCCGTTGGCAGCTGAAACTGCCAAAAATGAACTACCGGTCGACCGGTCGGTCGACCGGCCAACGGTCACATTTGACCGCTGGCAGCTTCCGATCGACCGGGCGGTCGACCGGACCCAGATACAGAGAGCAACAGCTCTCTTTCCGGTCGACCGCTCGGTCAACCGGGGGCAACCCGAGAGCAACCTGCTCTCAGTCGGTCGACCGTGTGGTCGACCGGCTTATGGGTAAGCCAGCGTGCACGTATCCGTGCACGTCGGTCGACCGCTGCGGTCGACCGGCTACTTGGTCCGGTCGACCGACCTAGCCTGGCAGCAGCAGTTCAGGTCAGAAAAACTTGTAATTTTTAATCTTAAAAATTCCCATAAAAATCTCTAAAATTACACAAAAATAGTTTTATCATTTTACATTGAAATATAAACTTGTGTTAAAAATTTCAACACAAATTTCAAATATTTTGAACTGTTTTTGTGTTATAGAAATTTTGCCAAAAACCAAAAACCGTATTTTCTAAAACTTGGATTTTTGAATTGAAAATACGTTTTGTCCAAAACTCATCCAAATACAAAAACATGCAAGTGAATCATCAAAAACGAGTTAATCTTCAAGGCATATGTATGTCATGTACAAACTAAAGTATACATACATATCCAAACATGAAAGAGACCACAAAGGTATATACATGAAGGCACGTGGCTCAAGGATGTATGTATATCTAATAGTTTAGACAAGATGGACATATACATGAAGTTTAAAACACATGGTCATGAAAACATATCCAAAATCATCAAATAGAGTGTACAAGTGTTATGTGACACATATCAACATGAAGCTCATGTGGAAATCCTTACATGAAACACAAGTGAATCATCAAAACGAGTTAATCTTCAAGCATATGTATGTCATGTACAAACTAAAGTATACATACATATCCAAACATGAAAGAGACCACAAAGGTATATACATGAAGGCACGTGGCTCAAGGATGTATATGTATATCTAATAGTTTAGACAAGATGGACATATACATGAAGTTTAAAACACATGGTCATGAAAACATATCCAAAATGGGAATATAAGTTAAAATGCATGAATCATCAAAAGTAGACTATACTAGCACATTTAATGGGTAAACATAAGCATTCAAGCAAGAACATATATAAAGATTTATTTGTGGCCCACTATATGTACAAGTATAAATCCTAGTCTTAATGAAAACTAACATCTAAACGTATATCCAAAACATGAGGCATAAAACTAGACATAAATCAACATGATAATCATGAAAATGATCATTATGTAAATCCACATGCTATTAGAACTATGATGAACACGATAGCAAAACAAGGGTGAGAACACAACATATGGGTCAAGGTAAACATGGGTGAACTCAAAAGCTATACATGCATGTCAAAGGTCTGATAATCATGGTATTCAACATACTAATCAAAATATGAAGCATTAAAACAAAACATCACAAACATCCATATGATCATTATGTATATGCATGTGCATTAGATCTAGAGCATACATATTAGTTAAAAACAAGGTGAGAACACATAGATATAAATCCATATAAGCAAGAAGTGTCTCAAGTAACTAAACATGTATATTACTAATCTAATTATCATGACATAAACATAATAATCAATAAACCAAGACATGCTATAAATTGATGAACATGAAAAAGCATGCAAATATAAATGGGAGTTAGGATTGATACCAAAACCGATGAAGGCACCTCTCTAGTTCTCCAAACCAATGGTGGTCTTCTCCACCAAACTCCCCTTGAAAGTGATGCATCCAAATTGTTTTCTTTAAGCATGGAACGCATCCACTCCAAGGTACCAACACTCTCACGTTATGCGAGAGCCCACTCCTACATCAAAAATCAAGGGGTGGTCTTTGGTACCCATTTTCTTTTGGGTCCACGGGGGTTAGTATCTTTCCTAACCCAAACAAAATTAGTTGCTAAATTTTCATCATAAATACGATCATAACAAAATCTAGCAAGGTGGCCCTTACGACCACAATGTGTATAAGTGTACACGTGAGCATACAATGTGTGATGGTGGTGACCGTGGGAAGCATGTGTATGCCGTGGAGGGTGTGCATGTAAAGATGGAACTTGTTTCTTACGAACCAAGGATTCCAAGCGTGTATGATCCAAAGCACATTGGCTCAAAGTGGAGCCCAAACAATCAACACTTTTCTTCAAAACATTTATATCTTTTTCAATACAAGAAGATAAAGTGGAGCATGCAATAGATGTGCTAGGTGAAGCTACACTAGCATGGCAAACATGAGAATCTATATCAATTTTTAAAGATTCATTTTTCTTTAAAACTAAATCCAATTATTTTGTAATGAAATCAATTTCATTTTTCAAAGAAATGTTATCTTTTAAAACAAAATCTAATTTAGAAGATAAAACCTCATTGTTTTTCACAACATCATCACAATCATTTTTGCCTTTTAAAAACTCATTTTCCTTTAGAGCAAGTTCTAGTTGAGATTTAAGTGAGTCACGTTCACAAGTAATCTCTTCCTTCTCTTGCAAAATCACTTCAAAACTTGAACACAAATCTTTCATTTCTTCTTTTAGTTCAAGATTATCCTTTTTCAAAAGTTTATATTTTTCAAGCAATTTTTCACATCTAGTAGCAAGATCATAATTTAAGGCATGAGCTTCTAAACAATCATTGCAATGTGAACTAGAACTAGCATCTAGTTGAGCTTCCGATTGTACCTCAAGGGAGTTCTTCCCTTGGACCATGAGGCAATGCTCGTTGGACATGTCTCTCCTAGATCTCCTCAACTTGTTGATAATCCTTGGTAACTCGGGAGAAGTCAAAATGCTCCAAACTGCAAAAGCCGAATCATAATGAGCAAACACATGTAAAAGATCTTCATTAAGAGATGCTCTAAGTGTTTTGAGGGCTAATGCATTGGCCTTTCTATGCTTGCTAGCATTTGTGTAGGATTCTTGAGTAGTGGCTTGATAAACTAGATGTCCTAGGCTTTTTAAATGACAACTCATCTTGGCCTTCCAAATATCATGTCTAGAAAAATCAAACATAGGAGGGTTATCCATTAGTACAACTATATGTGTGCAAATGAAGACTAGCAAACCAAGATCTCACTCCTAGGTGGTAAAACCTAAATATCAGGAGCGTAGGCTCTGATACCAATTGAAATCACCTAGGGGGGTGAATAGGTGATAATGCTAATCTAGTGAACTAAATACGGAATTTAAAAACCAATTGCAATTATGCTTAAATGCAACCAATAAGTGATGCACACACAACCAAGCCAAGCATATAAATATGAATGATCAATATGAAGTAATGATGCAAGGCACAATATAAAGAGAGAGAGAGAGAGAGTAAGAGTCAATGGATCAAGCGCAAACAACAAGATTTGTTTCGAGGTTCGAGCACCCAGCTCTACGTCCCCGCCTTCACCCAGAAGGATTTCAACTCCACTAGCTTGTCCACACAGGACTCCCACAAAGGGAACCTCCACCGAGGATTTGGGGCAATACAATCACAAGGAGTACCCAACTCCTCTCTTTATAACCACAACCTCCTTCTAGAGGAAAAGCACCAAGCCAACAAACAATCACCTCACAACTTGAGGGATAAGCACCAAGAAACACAAGGATCACCTCACAACTTGAGGGATACAGCCCACTTGCACAACCTCCTCAACACAATGAGGGAAAGGCACAAAGCCAAGCAAATTTTGTTTACAACTTGGTGGTCTAATAACCACAAACAAATTCTTTCCCACACAAGGATCCTATAGAATGAGATAGTAGATGTAGCTCAAGTGCGGAGAAAATCAAAAGAATGGAATCAAAATCTCAAAGAAAATCCTTGGGAAAAACTAGAAACCAAGATGAAGAAGTTTAATCAAACACTTTTCCCAAAAACCCTTTTATTTGATTTTTCAAACCCTAGCAAAAACACCAAATAGATTGTTCAATTTAAAGTCCAAAAACTTCTTTTTAATTGCTGTGAAAACACTGGAGAGTAGGAAAAAATTAGCTCTTAAAATCTTAGAGAAAACTGGCCACTAATGGGGTATTTATAGCCCCCAGAAAATTATAGCCGTTGGCAGCTGAAACTGCCAAAGATGAACTACCGGTCGACCGGTCGGTCGACTGGCCAACGGTCACATTTGACCGCTGGCAGCTACCGATCGACCGGGCGGTCGACCAGACCCAGATACAGAGAGCAACAGCTCTCTGTCCGGTCGACCGCTCGGTCGACCGGGGGCAACCCGAGAGCGACCTGCTCTCAGTCGGTCGACCGTGCGGTCGACCGGCTTATGGGTAAGCCAGCGTGCACGTATCCGTGCACGTCGGTCGACCGCTACGGTCGACCGACTACTTGGTCCGGTCGACCATCCGGTCGACCGACCTAGCCTGGCAGCAGCAGTTCAGGTCAGAAAAACTTGTAATTTTTAATCTTAAAAATTCCCATAAAAATCTCTAAAATTACACAAAAATAGTTTTATAATTTTACATTGAAATATAAACTTGTGTTAAAAATTTCAACACAAGTTTCAAATATTTTGAACTGTTTTTGTGTTATAGAAATTTTGCCAAAAACCAAAAACCGTATTTTCTAAAACTTGAATTTTTGAATTGAAAATACGTTTTGTCCAAAACTCATCCAAATACAAAAACATGATATTTAAATATTTTGAAGCATGTTGTATATGGATAGAAATCCAATATACAAGAAACATATTTATATTCATGTTTTTCACTTTAATTCCAAAAATATGTTTTGTTAGAAATACCAAAACATAAAACACATGAAATTGACTACCAAGCTAAGTTTGTTTAAATAGTTGAAGCATGCATGTATATAGAACAAATCTAATATACATTAAACCATGTAAACTTGTTTTGATATAATATCTATTCATGCAAACCAAGATCGGTTAAACCAAAAACTGAAAATCAAAACATGAAATGTGTGTGTTGTGAACTTGAGCATATCATACTATTCTAATCTTTAAAATTTGGATCTAAAACTCAAAACTAAAATAAGTACCAATATCTTCTTGTAGAGCGCCGTCTCCAAGCCGACTCGATCCAAAACTTGATTCACCGAGCTTGACTCCTAAGAGTGCTATATATGACCTTGATGCTCGGGCTCTTGAATCACCATGTGAAAGCTTCTAAACTATCTTTGTTGAAGCTAATCACCAACTAATATCTTGGTTAATGATCTGAAACTAAACATCACAAGATTATTAGTACACATAACTACATGAGTTAATCATCATCAAAACTAGAGTGGAAGACCTTTGGGCCAACACAACTAAGATACTGTGCATGTAAATATTGAGCCCATAAGGAATTTGAGGTACTCAATCTCCAAAATAACTCATATATACATATACACACACACAATACACACACACGCGGAGAGAGAGAGATAGACTCGGGTACATGCGGAAGGATTTGGACTCGATTCCTCCCCACTCAAATACAAACCCACGCCATCCAAAAATGAGATCCACTCCATTGAAGTTGATCTACATTATTTCAAGTATCTAAAAATCAAAAATCATGTATTTTTATTACTTTTTAATCATCCATCAAGTAGCCGCAAAGTGGATGACCAAAAATAGTATATTGCTTAGATCTACATCTTTAGACATAAGAATTCTCGATCTGACCATTTTGTCAAGATCTAAACACTTTAAAAAGCCTCGTACATTAATTTTTGTTAGATTTTAAATATTCTTCAGCATTAAACTAACCAACTCACTATTTCGGCCTTCAGTTTTTCTCTACTTGATGCATGGACAAAAATATTTAAAATACTTGATTTTTGGCTTATAACTACTTCAAATAATGTAGATCAACTTCAACGGAGTGGGTCTTTGTATTCAAATGTCATAAGGTTGTATTTGATTAGGAAGGATTTGACCTCGAATACTTTCGGAATGAAATAAGTCTATCTCAAATATATATGTATATATATACACACACACACGCACACACACATATGTATATATATGTGTGTATACATACACATATGTATATACATATGTGTGTGTGTATATATAATATATATATATATATATATATATATATATATATTATATATATATATATTATATATGCGTGCGTGTGTGTGTATAAGAAAATATATATCAGCCGACAGCTGAGAGTGTCTCTCAGCCGACGGTGACGTGGCATAATATGTGCCACAGTTTTGAGTAATCTTCATGTATTAGGTTTATATTCTTTATTATTATTTTTCCATTTTATTTTATATTTGTTTCTCTCTTTGTCTCCGCCCGCTGTCAGATCTGGATTTCGAATACACAGAGAGCCTCATTCTTACAAAAGTGGGATCAGATATTGATTTTGAGTTCGAGGACCCAGATTTCATCCATCAGATCTCCTTCGAGATCTCCATCTCAATTTTTTATCTCCCTATATCAGATCTCTCTCGGCTTGTCTTTTTTATCTCGAGCCCTAACTATAATTCAACTCCCGCCACCCCATTTCGTCACCGGCACCGCTCCCTTTCTCACCATCTGAATATGAATCAGTTATTATCAAGTTCAACTTCATCAAAGAATGAAGCAAATGCAGCAAGAGGAAAATCTTTGGATGCTCATCCAGAGGTAGTTATTTTTAATTTATTTATTATTTATTTTATTCTTCGTCAAAATTGTCACTAAAGAATTATTTTTGTTTATGCTAAGACTGCGACCTAGTATATTTTTTATTAAAGGATGCGAGTAAGGTCGCAGTTTTTAATAAATAATTTCACAATTTTTAAAACTACGAACTTAGTCGCAATCTTTAATTACATTAGGTCTCGTAGTCCTTTAATATATTAAAGTTGATGTCTATCTTATAGTCATTAATTATTTAAGGACTGCGACAATAGTTGTAGTATTTAATAAAACATTTTTCATAATATTATAAATATCTACAGTAGTCGCGTTCCTCAAATATCTTATGTACTGCGACTAAGGTCGCAGTCTTTAATTATTATATTTATGTTTCTTTCTTTAATTATTTCTTTTCTTTTAATATAACAATTTTTAGTAACAAATGATTCTTTTATTTGTGATCTTAATCACGGTCTTTAATTACATTAGATCTGTAACCTTAATCACAGTCCTTTAATATATTAAAGTTTCTATCTATTTTATAGTTATTAATTATTTATGGACTGCTACAATAGTCACACTATTTAATAAAACACTTTTCGTAACGTTATAAACATCTATATTAGTCGCGTTCCTCAAATATTTTTGATACTGCGACTAAGGTCGCAGTCTTTAATTATAATATTTATGTTGCTTTTCTCAATTATTTCTTTTCTTTTAATATAACATTTTTTGGTAGGAAATGAATTTGCATGGTGAAATGTCTGGAAGCATAGTTATTTTTTTAGGATAGAAATTTGCAACAGATGATGAAACATACAATTTCTACAATGCTTATGCAAGGAACAATAATTTTCGCATGAGGAAAAAAGAATAGATAAATCATGGAGGCCTCCGTATGAAGTTATTTGTAGAAAATATTGTTGCAACAAGGAGGGTGTCAAGAAGTTAAAGGATAAATGACAAGAAGGGCTTACCATCAACCGTCGTATTGATACTAGAGTTCAGTGTCCTGCTGAGGTGCATATTCGTTTATGTTTGTTACCAGACAGAAGGTTTTGGGTGGTTACCAAGATTGATGATTCACATTCGCATGATTTATCAAGTTCGGATGAGGTCCATCACTTTTACTCTCATCAAACACATCGATCAAAGATAAGCAGAACCTTTATAACCAATTTGGTTAATGTAGGAATATATCCTTCTAATATTGCCTATGTTGTTAATGCAATGAATCATGGAGAAGGTTGTGAACAAGTAAGCACACAACATTGTATTGATTTTATTCCACACAAGAGAAATAATATTAGGCAGGAGTTCATTTCTATCATTAAATATTTTCAAGAGAAAGCAAAGTCAGATATAGATATTTTCTTTACCAGTGAGGTTGATCATGCAGGCACACTAAGAATGTCTTTTGGACCACCGGAAGAGCAATATCTTCTTATTTAAGTTTTTTTGTGGTAGTTTTTGACACAACATACAGATTAATCATCTGAACTTGCCCTTTACTCCATTCACTGGACTGAATCATAATCGATAGTCTATTTTACTCGGTTGTGCATTGCTCGCAGATGAGCAAAGGGATACATTTATTTGGCTTTTCAATGGCTCACATGCATGCACGAGTTGCACCAAAGGCGATCATTACTTATTAGGATGCCCAGATAGGCGATGCTATCAAGATAGTTTTTTCAAACTGTGAGCGCCATTTCTGTTTTTGGCATATAAGAAAATGCATTTTCGAGCAACAAATTACCTTGATGAACAAGTATGGAGATGGTTTTTTTATTGATTTCAACTTTTGGTATTCCTTCCGTAATATAAGCACATGCGAGGAACGTTAGAGAGTGATGAATAAAAAAGTATCATATAGATGAAGAAGAAGACAGTTGGTTGGTAAAGATATACAGATTGCGTACACATTGGGTTATTGCTTATCTAAAACACATTTTTTAGGCTGGATGGCAACTAATCAAAGGTTTGAGAGTATTAATTCCTTTTTAATGGGTTTGTGAATGTAAATACAAAACTTGTTAAGTTTGTCCACCAATACGATAAAGTTTTCGCTGCCCGTCGTAAAACTGAATCTGAAAAAGACTTCCTGTATTTGAATTGCGTGCCTATTTTTACCTCAAATCCATATGAGATATAACTTTTAAAGTTTTATACCAGGAAGATTTTTCAGTTATTTCAAAAAAATGGATAGTTGTAATGACACTATTTTCTGAAGAATTGGAACATGAGGGCTCAAGAATAACTTTTTGGTTGGTGATTTTTCTGAATCAAAAGACAAATGGAATAAAGTCAGTTATGAGAATTGTGGTCAGCTTCATGTTTTTTGTAGTTGTGCCCTATTTGAAATCGAGGGGATTCTTAGTAGACATATTCTGTGCATCTTATGGAGCACTCATGTTACACATATGCCAGAATTTTATATACTACAGAGGTGAAGATTGGATGCTCGTTACAAGAATATTGTAATTGAACATGGTATGAAATCTTGCCCAAGTCAAAGTATGCAAGGAACTGCAAGATTATGGACACTTCGATCCAAAATTTTTGCAAATCTCAAAATGGTGTCTGATTCGGATATCCATCTATTCAAGTTGGATGATGTGTTGAAAGAATTTGCTATAGAAACCAATAATGACTTCAAATCTAAGATATTAAATGATCAATCATTGCAGACTGAAACTAATGTTGGTTCTACTTATTGAGTTGTGGTATTGAGAGACAGTGAAGCATTAACAATACGTGATCCTCTTGATCTTGTGGCTACAAAGGGGAGGCCTAAAAGTGCATTCAGGATAAAATCTACATTTGAAGATTCTCTATCACAGAAAGAGGTGAAGCACCGTAATATGAAAACTGTCAACAACTGAGCCATTACAGTATTGTTGTCCATATTGGTATGATATTTTTCTCCTATTGCATTTTCATTTTAATTTGCTATTTCAAATATTTACATAATTGTTTTAATAAATTTTTTGTGTCACGCATGTTTTTTTCATTATCGTATGAATTGAATTTTATTTTTTCATTCACAAATGAAAGTATCAGGCTATAGCAACAGAGAAGGATGAAAGAGTTGATTTTTGTATCGCCATGTGAGGAATGTGACCAAGGTCGCAATGTTAATGTAGAAAGGATATAACTGAACTGCGACCAGAGTCGCAATCTAATTAATATTTTATATATTTATTTTTTGATAAGCCTATTCTATAGGTTTTATTATATTAAGAACTTTTCATTTATGTTACAGATTTACTATGGCGTAATTTTTTAATTTGTTTGAATATAGTGTTACTTACTCTTTTTTATGAGCACTACAACCATAGTCGCATATGCAACTGTTGTTTTAGTTAACCTTTGAACAGCGACCATTATCGCTATATTTGAATTATTTGAAGATATTGCGGAGACATTGTTTGGTCATGACTGTGACTTTAATCACAGTTTTTATGAATTATTGTAGAAGATCGTATTTTCTATCATAGCGACCATATTCGTAGTTATATGGACAACGATCACAGTCACAGTTTTGCTGATGATAGGATACTTTTAACTTAAAACTGTGACTATATTTAACTTGATGTGATATATTTTCAACCAATCTTTGTATTTTTTGAAATCCTTTTTTTTGACTTTGTATCAGAAAGCTTTTGACTTATCTTAATATCTATGACTAGAGCCACTATTTTAATATAGTTTTATATATTATCTTTTACAGTGATTTTGGTCGCAGTCTGTATAAAAAATAAGAGATTTCCATCAACAAAAAAATGTGAGCATAGTTAACTTTCTCACATAAATCTTACAAGAAAGGGCATTAAAATTTAAGATAAAAGAAAATTTTATTTATTTCATAGACTTTACAAATTAAAGGCATTAAAATGCCTACAAAGAAGACAAAATAAAATTGATTATAAAAATAACGGAATGTTCTAGTTGTCCTCGACATCACCATTATAATCATAATTATCTTATTTCTTCTCATTGTCCTCTTCCATCTCGCTTTCATCCTCTTCGTCCTCCGCGTCCCCCTTGTTGGAACTTGTTTTGATGAAGACTATGTGACGCATATGTGACGCATTTCATTTGGAGCTCTAACACATGACGAATCAAGAGTTCTACATGATCAAGATGCCCCAAGGAGAGTTGATATGTTGTGGTTTGTAATTATGAAGTAGCATGTAAAAAGCCTTGACACAAACACACATTTCATTGTCCTGTTAGTCGACTTGCAGTCTATTATAGTCGACTAATCCCATGTGTAGTCGACTAACCAGAACCCCAAGTCGACTAAGTCCTATGTCAAAACAGACCCAACTCTCTGTTTCTGCATTAGTCGACTGACAGTGTTTACTAGTCGACTAATAGCATGTGTAGTCGACTAATACCTTGCCCCTAGTCGACTAATAGCTGGTCCAGTCGACTTATAAGTAGTTGCAGTCGACTTGAATCAGTTATCCAGAAAACTGTCACTCCAACGTCTCTTGACTAGTCGACTTATAGCCAAACTAGTCGACTAATAGAAGGAAATTTGCCTAGTCTAGTCGACTAACTCCATGGGCAAGTCAACTATAGGCAGTTTCTGACTGTTGAACAGTTTTCGTTATCTGGTCTTTTGTGCAACGAATTTCAACGTTCCTATCATTTGAATTGCTCCTATAACTACCCTAACTAACCCTAGTCTACAGCTATATAAAGGGTAGTTAGTCCAAAGGCCAAATACCAATAAAAATCTTCAGTTTTCTAAAGCAAAAATTCTGTCAACCTGAAAACTGAATTTTCCACTTCAGTTCTTCACCAAAAGTCAATTTCCATTGTGAAGTCCTCTAAAGTTCTTTTCTCCTATACTAGACCTTGTCCACGTTCATACACAGTACCAAGGCTTATAGGAAAGTTGTAATACTCAAAGAAATCATTGTACACGGGTGGCTTCTTGGTGTAGAGGCAGTTGTACAAGGTGATCATTGTACACGGGTGGCTTCTTGGTGTAGAGGCAGTTGTATAAGGTGAAAGGTGTTCTCTTGGTGGAAGAGAAGGTGTACACATTTGGCGAAGGGGATTTGTCAAGTGGTGTGCATGGTTGTGATTTTGGGTGTACAAAATCAAGGTTAAAGGAAAATCTCAAGCGGGTGGTTTGGGGACTGGATGTAGGTCACGAGGACCGAACCAGGATAAATCTCTCTTGTTTGCGTTTGTCTATTTTCTGAGATTTATTTTCCTTTTTGCAAGTTTATTTATTTGCTTAACGTTAATCCTTCTTGTTTTAGTTTTGTGTTGACTTGGGTATTTTTAGATCCATAATTGCCAACAGAGATAGTTCCGCATTTGATATTATCTCGGGACCAACAATTGGTATCAGAGCGGGTACAAGTCAACAACAAAGATGGCAACGGAGTTCTCATCATCCCAATTCAAAGAAGGACATTCTACACAACGTCCACCGCTATTTGACAGATCCAACTACAATTATTGGAAGTGTAGAATGAAGATCTACTTGCAATCGCTCAACTACGACCTTTGGAACATCGTAGAAGCATCGTACACCAAGCCAACAGCCAACTACAACGCTTGGAGTGAAGATCAAAAGAAGAACGCGAACCTTGACGCCAAAGCGATGAATGCCTTGTTCTGTGCCTTAACAAAAGAAGAGTTCAACCGTGTGTCAACAGCAACTTCTGCACATCAAATATGGCATACTCTTCAGGTAACACACGAAGGCACAAATAAAGTTAAGGAGTCTAAAATATATGTTCTTGTCCACAGGTTTGAATTATTCAAAATGGAGGAGAATGAAACCATATCCGAAATGGTTACAAGATTCACCGACATCACCAATACCTTAGCATCCCTTGGAAAGGACTACACCCAAGTTGAAAGAGTTCGAAAGATCTTCGTGCACTTACACCAGAATGGGAGAAGAAGACAACCGCCATTGAAGAGGCGAATGATCTCTCAACTATAACATTAGAAAACCTAATCGGTAATCTAATGGCATATGAAGTGCAGTTAGAAGAAAGAAAGAAGGACGAACGACAACACCGTTCAAAGAAGAAAGAACTCGCCTTCCATGCATCCTCCGACACGGACGATTCCAATGACGATGAAGAGGAGATGGCAATGCTTTCAAAGAAATTCAGGCGATTCTTAAAGTAAGGTAAATTCAAATGCTTTAATTGCAATAAACCAGGTCATATGAAGATGGATTGCCCTTTGCTCAAAAAGAAAGATAAATACAAGAGCAAAAGGTTCAGAAAGAAGAAAAACTATGAAGCATCATCAGAATACAGTGATTCCTCTTCCTCTGATGAAGAAGAAACCACTGAACGTGTCAACCTATGTTACATGGCACTGGAAGATGATGAGGTATCGTTTACTGAACTTTTTAATGCATTTCATGAATTGTTTATTGATCTGAAAAATGAAAAATTGAAAAATAAAGTTTTATCAAAAGAAAATGAAAAACTTTTAATGGAAAATTCATGTTATGCTTTACAAGTATCTTCTATAAATTCTCAACAAGATGAGTTTGAAAAAGTCATATCATCTTTGAAAAATGAAAATGAGAAGTTTATAAAAGAGAATATTTTTCTGAAAAAGGAAACTGAATCTTTGAATAAAAGGATTTCTATTTTAGATAAAGATATTTCAGTTTTCAAAAAGAAATATGAAGATCTTTTGCAAAATGTGACTAAGTTCAATAAAGGAAAAGAAAAATTGAATGATTTATTATCTTTTCAGAAGTTGTCACATAATAATCATGGTATTGGTTTTGTTGAAAAGTCTTCATATGTTAGTAATCCATATGTGAAAAGAAAGTCTAATCATGTTTCAAAAAGAATTAAGACAAAGTTTATATGGATTCCTAAGAATTTAAGTTTTCATGATAAAAATACATATATTGCTTCATACATTCATGATATATGTGATTCATGCAACTATGTGTATATTAATAGGTGGAAACCAAATTCTAAATGGATTTAGACTCCTAAAGGTTAATATGATCTTTTATGTTTGGTACCATCTAACGTCTATCTTGCAGGTACCATATAAAAGTTGATATATATATATATATATATATATATATATATATATATATATATATATATATATATATATATATATATATATATATATATATATATATATATATATATATATATATATATATATATATATTTCTAATATATTTGTTGCAGGGGGAGAACAAAGTCTTTTCATATTTGTTATAACCCAATTTCTGCAAGGGGGAGGAAAATATAACATATTTTCTGCAGGGGGAGCACTTGAGCACATAAAGCGTCATCATCAAAAAGGGGGCGTCATCATCAAAAAGGGGGAGAATGTTGGAACTTGTTTTGATGAAGACTATATGACGCATATGTGACGCATTTTATTTGGAGCTCTAACACATGACGAATCAAGAGTTCTACATGATCAAGATGCCCCAAGGAGAGTTGATATGTTGTGGTTTGTAATTATGAAGTAGCATGTAAAAAGCCTTGACACAAACACACATTTCATTGTCCTGTTAGTCGACTTGCAGTCTATTATAGTCGACTAATCCCATGTGTAGTCGACTAAGTCCTTTGTCAAAACAGACCCAACTCTCTGTTTCTGCATTAGTCGACTAACAGTGTTTACTAGTCGACTAATAGCATGTGTAGTCGACTAATACCTTCCCCTAGTCGACTAATAGCTAGTCCAGTCGACTTATAAGTAGTTGCAGTCGACTTGAATCAGTTATCCAAAAAACTGTCACTCTAACGTCTCTTGACTAGTCGACTTATAACCAAACCTAGTCGACTAATAGAAGGAAATTTGCCTAGTCTAGTCGACTAACTCCATGGGCAAGTCGACTATAGGCAGTTTCTGACTGTTGGACAGTTTTTCGTTATCTGGTCTTTTGTGCAACGAATTTCAACATTCCTATCATTTGAATTGCTCCTATAACTACCCTAACTAACCCTAGTCTACAGCTATATAAAGGGTAGTTAGTCCAAAGGCCAAATACCAATAAAAATCTTCAGTTTTCCAAAGCAAAAATTCTGTCAACCTGAAAACTGAATTTTCCACTTCAGTTCTTCACCAAAAGTCAATTTCCATTGTAAAGTCCTCTAAAGTTTTTTTCTCCTATACTAGACCTTGTCCACGTTCATACACAGTACCAAGGCTGATAGGAAAGTTATAATACTCAAAGCAATCATTGTACACGGGTGGCTTCTTGGTGTAGAGGCAGTTGTACAAGGTGATCATTGTACACGGATGGCTTCTTGGTGTAGAAGCAGTTCTACAAGGTGAAAGGTGTTCTCTTGGTGGAAGAGAAGGTGTACACATTTGGCGAAGGGGATTTGTCAAGTGGTGTGCATGGTTGTGATTTTGGGTATACAAAATCAAGGTTAAAGGAAAATCTCAAGCGGGTGGCTTGGGGACTGGATGTAGGTCACGAGGACCGAACCAGGATAAATCTCTCTTGTTTGCGTTTGTCTATTTTCTGAGATTTGTTTTCCTTTTTGCAAGTTTATTTATTTGCTTAACGTTAATCCTTCTTGTTTTAGTTTTGTGTTGACTTGGGTATTTTTAGATCCATAATTGCCAACAGAGATAGTTCCGCATTTGACATTATCTCGGGACCAACACCCCTCGCTCTCTTCCTAGCTTTCCCTCTCTTCTAGAGGGTACTTCGATTTATCCATAAATTTTCAGAATGGGTCATCCGTATCAAGCTCATCCTCCGACTCGTATTGAGAGGACATATCAGAATAATTCTCTCAATCATCATTAGAGGAATTGTTGCGTTCAGGAAAAAAAGGAGGAGAAGACATTTTTAAATAGTAAAATTCCAACTTAAGTTTATAAATCGAATTGTAGCTATTATTTTTCTAAAAATGAGATCTTTAATATGTAATACTCTGAAACGACGAAAACAATACGAAAATGTATTATACGTGGCTTTTGAGTTTTTAAAAACTGGATAAAAAAGCAAAAAATTATTTAAATTGAATCATTTATGGCAGGAGGACTCCAAGACTAATATTCTTTGGGTTTATTATGACAGTTTATTATGACATGATTTACAAATTAACTTTTTTTATATTTTTATTTTCATGTTTTTTTATTTTTAATTAAATTTAAATAACTTTACAGTATCTCTATTAAAATATTTGACATTTTATTGAAGATTATGACCATGGTTGCAGTATCTTGATATATAGGTTTTTACTAAATGCGTCCTGGATTGCATTCAAGAACTGCGACTTGGTTTATTGAGCCTAGTGTCCAAGGGTGTAATACACATACAATATACAATAAAATGAATTCTGTTAACTGTGTCGCAATCCGAAGTTATTTTTAGAAATTGCGATCATGGTCACAGTACTTGTTGAAGCCTACAAGATTGAAAGATTTTGATGATGAATAACAAAGTGATACAGATGCATTTAAAGCTCTATCTCAAGCATTTATACAGAGTTCTGATTGCTCAACCTCAGATGAAGACTTTGAGTATTTATGTGTATTTTTAGAATTATTGTTAAAAGCCTTGAATACACACACAATACTTATATAGTCGACTTGACCCAACCTATAGTCGACTAACCTATTCCCTAGTTGACTTGACAATTTTCCCAGTCGACTAAGTCCTTCCACAAAAATAACCCAACTCTCTATTTATTGTCTGTCATCAGAATTAGTCGACTTCCCCTGAAGTATAGTCGACTAACCCCTTATATAGTCGACTACCCTTGTTCTACTAGTCGACTATAAACAGTTTCCAGAAACTTGTTATCCATATCAGTCTAAGTATAGTCGACTTGCCTCCTATATTAGTCGACTAGCTTTGGAAAATTTTGTTCTTATAGTCGACTAACCTCCATACCCTAGTCGACGAATAGCAGTTTCCGACTGTTGTACAGATAGTGATTTCTGGTGTTTTATCTAACGTTTTAAATTTCAAATTTGAGTTGATAACTTCCCTAACTGACTATAGATTTCAGCTATAAATAGGGATGTTGTCCTAGGATCAATTCACCAATTCAAAACTCAAGTTTTCAGCCTAAAAACTCTGTTCAAAATTCTGTTTTTCTAAAAAATTGTTTTCACTTTCTGTTTCTTCACCAATTCCTACTTTATTGTGAAGATTTCTGAAAGTCTACCTATAAGAGACCTTGTCCACAATCACATACAGATTCAACACTTATAGGATCAATTGTAATCATTCAAAGAGGAGCATTGTACAAGGGCGTGTTCTTGGTGTAGAAGAGAAGTTGTACAAGGTGTTTGTCTTCTTGGTGTAGAAGAGAAGTTGTACAAGGTGTTTGTCTTCTTGATTAAGAGGAGTTGTATACATTTGACAAAGGGTATTTTGTCAAGTGGTGTACAAGGTATTGGTTTTGGGCGTATCCAAATCAGGAAAGAAAGATTTCAAGCGGATTGCTTGGGGACTGGACGTAAGTCACAAGGACCGAACCAGGATAAATCTCTTGTCTTTGCGTTTGCATTTTTCTGAGTTTTATCTTGTGAATTTTTATTTCCTGCAAGTAGTTTTATTTAAAAATTTATAAACACTATTCCCCCCCTCTAGTATTTGTGTTGCTTGAATATAGATCCTACACTTGGTATCAGAGCAAAGATGGCAACGGAGTTCCCTTCATCACAATTCAAAGAAGGACATTCTACACAACGTCCACCGCTATTCGATGGATCCAACTATAATTATTGGAAGTATATAATGAAGATCTACTTACAATCGCTCAACTACAAACTATGGAACATAGTAGAAGCACCATACACCAAGCCAACAACCAACTACACCGCTTGGAGTGATGATCAAAAGAAGAATGCGAACCTTGATGCCAAAGCGATGAATGCTTTATTCTGTGCCTTAACCAAAGAAGAATTCAACTGTGTGTCAACAGCCACTTCTGCAAATCAAATATGGCACACTCTACAGGTAACACATGAAGGCACAAATAAGGTTAAAGAATCTAAAATTTCTATTCTTATCTACAGGTTTGAACTTTTCAAAATGAAGGAGAATGAAACCATCTCAGAAATGGTTACAAGGTTCACCGACATAACAAATTCATTAGCATCCCTTAGAAAGGAATACACCCAAGTCGAAAAAGTTCACAAGATCCTTGGTGCACTCACACCAGATTAGGAGAAGAAGACTACTGCAATAGAAGAAGCGAATGATCTCTCAACAATGTCATTAGAAAATCTTATTGGTAATCTAATGGCATATGAAGTGCAACTCGAAGATAGAAAGAAGGACGAACAACAACTTCAATCCAAGAAGAAAGTACTTGCCTTCCATACATCCTCAGATATGGACAATTCAGATGACGATGAAGAGGAGATGGCAATGCTTTCAAGAAAATTCAAAAGGTTCTTAAAACAAGGTAAGTTTAAAAAGAATAAAGATACTGATGATAATCCTATTTGTTTTAAGTGTAACAAACCAGGTCACATAAAAAAGGATTACCCATTGATGAAATCAAAAGGACACTTCAAGAATTTCAATAAGTTCAACAAGAAGAAGAAAGCCTTCCAAGCAACTTAGGATAATAGCGACTCATCTTCCTCTGACGAAGAAGAAGGTACTGAAACCACCAATATCTGCTTCATGGCTCAAGAAGATGAGGTACAAGATTATGATGAATTATTAGAAGCATTTAATGAACTTTTTAATAATTTCAAAAATGAAAAGATTAAAAATAATGTTTTAACAAAGGAAAATGAAAGACTCAACAATGAAAATGCAATTTTTATTTCTCAAACATCTTCTTTAAATTCTCAAAAAGATGATTTTGAAAAAGTTATTTCATCTTTAAAAAGGGACAATGAAATTTTCTTAAAAGAGAATTCTATGCTTAAAAAGGAAACTATTTCTTTAAATTCTAGATTATAATTTTAGATAAAGAAATGACTTGTTTCAAAATTAAGTATGAAGAAATTTTGAAAAATGTGACAAAATTTAATAAAGGAAAAGAGAATTTAAATGATTTATTATCTTATCTAAAGATGTCAAATAATCATTTTGGTCTTGGTTTTTCAAAAGATAAGATTTACAAACCTACACATGTTGGTCTTGGATTTTCAAAAACTAATATTGTAAAATCTACACATCTTTATAATAATAATTCATATAATTCTTTTGTGAAAAGAAACACTATTTCAAAAAGAATTAGATGCAAATATATATGGATTCCTAAAAATCTAAATAATGTTGATAAAAATGCTTATATTGCATCTTACATGCATGATGTGTGTAATTCTGGTAATTATGTTATACTAACAAATGGAAACCAAATTCCAATTGGATTTGGGTTCCTAAAGGCTAATCTTTTTTGGACCCTATCATGATGGGTACCATATAAATTATTTTATCTTGTAGGTACCTTATAAAGAAAAGTGGATACTTGATAGTGGGTGTTCCAAACACATGACCGGACACATTCAACTACTGTCTTTCGTTCAAATCAAAAAGGGAGGTACAGTAATATTTGGAGACAATAACAAAGGAAAGATTATTGGTACCGGCATGGTTGGTAACATTTCAAAACCCCTTATTGAAAATGTTCTTTTGGTAAGAGGTTTAAAACACAATCTATTAAGTATTAGTCAGTTATGTGTAACGGTTATAAAATTGTTTTTGAAAAAGATGCATGTCTTATATATGATACTAACATGAAAGATATTTTGTATAAAGGTTTTCGTAACAATAATATTTATGAGTTATCAATAACCTGTATATCATCAAATGGTAACTTATGTTTACTTGCTTCTAATAATGATTATTTTTTATGGCATAAAAGATTTGGTCATTTGAATATGAAAACAATTTCTAAGATTTCTAAATTTGATTTAGTTAAAGGTCTTCCAAAAATAGCTTTTAAAAAGTATTATTTTTGTTATTCTTAAAATTAAGAAAATAAGTTAAATCATCTTTTAAATATAAAGATTTAGTTTCTACCAATAGACCTTTAGAACTGTTACATTTGAATTTATTTGATCCTACTCGTGTTGCTTCTTTAAACAAAAGTAGGTATGTTTTTGTTATTGTTGATGATTATTCACGTTTTTCATGGGTAATTTTTCTAAAAAAATAAAAATGATACTTTTGATGAGTTTTCAAGTTTTTGCAAAAGAATTCAAAATCAAAAGTCTCTAAACATAGTCACTATTCGAAGTGATCATGGAGGAGAATTTGAAAATGAATCTTTTGCAAATTTCTGTGATAAGTATGGTATTACACATAACTTTGCATTTCCTAAGCATCTCCTCAAATGATGTTGTGAAGAGAAAGAATAGGACCTTGTAAGAATGTGCTAGAATTATACTTATGGACAGTCATTTACCAAAATATTTTTGGGCTGAAGCTGTTGCTACTGCATGTTATGTTTTAAATCGTGTGCTTATTCGATCTATTTTAAACAAAATATCTTATGAATTATTTTATAACAGAATTCTAAAAGTTTGTTATTTCAAGATTTTTGGATGTAAATGTTTTATCTTAAATACAAGAGATGCTTTAGATAAATTTGATGCTAGATCCAATGAAGGTATTTTTGTTGGATATTCTACTCAAAGTAAAGCATATAGAATATTTAATAAGAAAACATTTATTGTTGAAGAATCATTACATGTTAAATTTGATGAATCTTTGACTGAACTATTTCTAATACTTCTTCACATGATGATGATAATATCATAGATACTTCTATTGATAATACTGTTATATCTTCTTATGTTACTAACATTTCTAATGTTGATGAGACTCCTACCGAGTTACCTAAAGCATATATTGAAGTAAGGAATCATCCACATGATTTGGTTATTGGAGATATAAATCAAGGCGTTCAGACGAGATCCAAGTTGAACTAGATGACACAAATTGCTTTCATATCACTCATTAAACTGAAGAATATCAAAGAAGCATGTACAGATGATTTTTAGACAATTGCAATGCAAGAAGAGTTGAATCAATTTGTCAGAAATGATGTTTGGGATCTTGTACAACGTCCTACTGATCATCCAGTCATCAGTACCGGATGGGTCTTTAAGAAAAACTTGATGAATCAGGTCAAGTTATTAAGAACAAAGTAAGGTTAGTAGTACAAGAATACAATCAAGAAGAAGGTATTGATTTTGATGAAACTTATGCACCAGTAGTTAGGCTTGAATCAATTCGTATTTTACTTGCTTTTTCTTACTTTAAGAATTTCAAACTTTATCAAATGGATGTTAAAAGTGCCTTTTTAAATGGTTTTATTAAGGAAACTGTTTATGTTGAACAACCTCTAGGTTTTGAACATGAAAAATTTTCAAACCATGTTTTTAAACTTAAGAAAGTTTTATATGGTTTAAAACAAGCACCCCGTGCTTGGTATGATAGATTAAAAGTTTTCTTTTAAATTCTGATTTTAAGATGGAAAGAGCAGATACAACTCTCTTTATTAAACATGTTAATAAAGATATCTTAATTATTCAAATATATATTGATGATATTTTATTTGTATCTACTAACGATAATCTTTGTCAAGAATTTTCTAAGACTATGCATAGTGAATTTGAGATGAGCCACATGGGCAAACTTACTTACTTTCTCGGTCTGTAAATAAAGCAAATGAATGATGGAATCTTCATTTCCCACTGCAAGTATGCAAAGAAACTTCTGAAAAGATTTGGTATGAAAAATTCTGGTCATAAGAATACTCCCATGAGTACTACTACATTCCTAGACAAAGATGAAAATGGTAAGAATATTAATCAGAAACTATATCGATGTATGATTGATTTTTTACTATATATTACTTCAAGTAGACCTGATATTATGTTCAGTGCTTGCTTATATGCTAGATATCAATCAAATCCTAAGGAATCACATCTTAAAGTAGTGAAAAGGATTCTTCAATATATTAATAACACAATCAATTATGGGTTATTTTATCTAAAATAAAGCACATTTGATTTACTATCATATAGTGATGTTGATTTTGCTGGATGTAAATCTGATCGAAAGAGTACTAGTGGCACGTATCACTTTTAGGGACATTCACTAGTATCATGGTTCAGTAAAAAGCAAAATCTGTATCATTATCAACAATCGTAGCAGAATATATCGCTGCTAGTGTTGCATGTGCTCAAACTTTATGGATGAAACAAACCTTATTTGATTATGGCATGTCTATCACAAACTTACCTATTATGTATGATAATACCAGTGCTATTAACTTATCTAAAAATCTAGTTCATCATTCACATACTAAGCATATTGTTATTAGACATCATTTTTTACGTGATCATTCTCTAAATTTTATATCAACAGATAATCAAATTGCAGATATTTTTACAAAACATCTTAAAGAAGATATTTTCATGAGATTTTGAAGAGATTTAGGTATTTGCAATATTTCTGATCTTTGAATATTTTTTCAGAATTATTTGAAGGCATTTTTTCAACCTTTAGTCGACTTATCAAGGCCTATTAGTCGACTTATTAAACAACTAGTCGACTAATTGCATCTAACATAAACATGGTTTTTTGAGCTATTAATAGTTAGTCGACTATATCGAAAAAATAGTCGACTAGTATATGAATTAGTCGACTAATCACAAACCCCAAGTCGACTAACCCTGTGAAAAACTGTGTTCTGTTATTGGTTTTTAACTTTCGAAACCCGACCCATATCATTAAATCTGGATCCGATCTTTCTCTATTTTCAATCCTAACCATTGATTTGGTATTTACCTCTCTTTTTTACCCTTTACCCTAATAAAAAACCCTAGTTTTCACCCGGTTCCTCTCTCCAGCCAATAGATCCAATCGACTACAGGATTCATCAATAGCAGAAATCCTCTCTTCAGCACAGCAGCGACCCACTTCCTTCTTCCTTCAATTTTTTGGTAATTTTGTTCCAATCTCTATCTTATCCTGTCAATTCTTGCTTCATCTTCCTTTAATTTGAGTTCTAATCATGTCTAGGTCTAAGAAAACCAAATTTACACCATCTTCTTCTTCATCTCAAGCTGATTTTAGGGCTTTTCTGAAAAATCCTGCCTTAGAAGATGATTTCCTTAGAATTTCTTCATTAGAAATTTTACCTGGTAGGTTTGTTAAATATGAGGACTTTAATGATTATGATATTATCTCATATTTACAAATTGTGGTCTTTATCATATGTTCTCTACTGATTCTAGACAAGGCTATTATCCTTTCTTGATTTACTTGTTTTATACCAACTTAACCTATGAAGACAATGAGGATGATGTTCATATATATTCTACGGTTAAAGGTATCAATATCAATGATCAGTCACATATTTTGCATATACATTGTCACCTTACCATACTTTTTAGCTAATAAATCCTATTAATAAGTCTTCTTCTTCTTTGTTTAATGTAGGCCCAATTGCTAAAAGAAAGGAAAGAGAAACAAGCCCAAAAGCCCACCAAATTCTGATTTAATTCAGAATAAATTCAAAATCAAGGAATCAGGGCAAAATCTTGGCATATCAGAGAGGTTGAAAACCGGTTGAAAAGAATCCTCCAAAAGCAAACGGTTGAAGCCAACAATCAAAGGCTGTTTCTCAAATCCTGGAGCAGAAACGAGAAAACCAGAAGAAGATACAGGAGAATCACCAAACCAGGAGCTCCCATCAATTGGGTGTGGCCAACTGGGGCCGCGTTTTCGCGGGTTTGTTGCCTCTATTGGGGGTGTGTTTGCTCCCCCAATCTTCTTATGATTCCCCCCTCTAGTTTTTCCCAATAAATACCAGTTTCAACAGGGCAAAAAGGAGCGAAGACTAGGATTAGAATTTTTGTTTATTCTTTAAGGATTTAGGCTCTTTGTTAGATAGTGTAAAAGTTGTATTTTGTTTTGCAATTTCTAGTTCAGTACAAATACTTGTGAGAGAGAGAGGAATTGAGTGCTGTAACTTAAAGATTGAAGTGACATCAATACAAGAGTCGAGCTACATTTTCTTCTACTCATTTTACGGTATGTTTTACTTTAATTACTTGCATTGTTTCTTGTTTCCCATGAGTAGCTAAATCAATTTTCTGGGCTCACTATTGTACCTCTCTCTAATTCTTCTTTTTTTTTTCATGAAAAAGACCCAATGAATCATTTGCATGCCTAACTTAAAGCCTTTCTTCTTGCAATTTCTCTTTTAATCATCTCCTTCTTTTCATTCTCTTTTCAATTATAAAACGAGCACAATTTTTTGTTATTAAACGAAACACCGAAAAGCTTTCATCGCATTCCTCCTCGTGGACACGACCCGTTAGCCACAAGCTACACAGTAATTTCTTAACTCTTTGATTGTTCTTTCATTTTTAGCAATCAATTTTTAGAATTATTGTTAAAAGCCTTGAATACACACAATACTTATATAGTTGACTTGACCCAACCTATAGTCGACTAACATATTCCCTAGTCGACTTGACAATTTCCCCAGTCGACCTTATATAGTCGACTACCCTTGTTCTACTAGTCGACTATAAATAGTTTCCAAAAACTTGTTATCCGTATCAGTCTAAGTATAGTCGACTTGCCTCCTATATTAGTCGACTAACTTTGAAAAATTTTGTTCTTATAGTCGACTAACCTCCATACCCTAGTCGACTAATAGCAGTTTCTGACTGTTATACAATTAGTGATTTCTGGTGTTTTATCCAACGTTTTAAATTTCAAATTTGAATTGATAACTTCCTTAACTGACTATAGATTTCAGCTATAAATAGGGATGTTGTCCTAGGATCAATTCACCAATTCAAAACTCAAGTTTTCAGCCTAAAAACTCTGTTTAAAATTCTATTTTTCTGAAAACTTGTTTTCACTTTCTGTTTCTTCTCCAATTCCTACTCTATTGTGAAAATTTCTGAAAGTTCGCCTATAAGAGACATTGTCCACAATCACATACAGATTAAAGGCTTATAGGATCAATTGTAATCATTCAAAGAGAAGCATTGTACAAGGGCGTCTTCTTGGTGTAGAAGAGAAGTTGTACAAGGTGTTTGTCTTCTTGGTGTAAGAGGAGTTGTACACATTTGGTAAAGGGTGTTTTGTTAAGTGGTGTACAAGGTATTGGTTTTGGGTGTATCCAAATCAGGAAAGGAAAATCTCAAACGGATTGCTTTGGGATTGGACGTAGGTCACAAGGACCGAACTAGGATAAATCTCTTGTCTTTACGTTTGCATTTTTCTGAGTTTTATCTTGTGAATTTTTATTTCCTACAAGTAGTTTTATTTAAAAATTTATAAACACTATTCACCCTCCTCTAGAGTTTGTGTTGCTTGAATATAGATCCTACAGTACTAGCTAAAATAAATTTTTTTAATTAGTCTGTGTACTGTAGATTGTATCATAATTAGATACTGTGATCGTGGTCGTAGTGCTTAAATGAGAGCAATTATTATAATGCATGTGTATTGTGACCTGTGTCGCACTTCTGATAGTCGATGCGATCAGCTAATTAAATAAATGCGACTTTGGTCGTATTCTTTAATACCTGCAAAAATAAAACTGTGACTATGGTCATAGTTCTTAACACGTGCAAAATATATACAAAAATTCGCTGACGTTGACCAACAGATAATGCTTTATAAATAGTATATTTAAGAAAATTTGCAATTTATATTAATAAAATAAAATGTATAATAAAACTCATTAAGCAATATTTTATATGTACATTAATAATGTAGAAAATTATTACATGTTAATCTTTAAATATAAATCTTTTAATAATTTCTGTTTTTTTCATCCCAACTTTTTTTCTTGTCGGCGAGTAAAATGTATGCAAGTTCACCTCTCAGCTTCTGTAAAGCCGCATTTGTTACAACATCAATTGTCGAAGGACTTCCAAATGTTATACTTTCAATGTATTTGCTTACATATACAACACAATTAACATTGTAGAGATACGAAAAAATGTATATTTGAGATTAAATTTTTAAATATAAATAAGAAATAAAAATATATAAATCTTATAAATTAAACATACCTGTTAGTTGTTTGGACACATATATTGCATAATTGTTATTACATTCTTACATATATTCTGTAATAAATCTTACAATTAATTTGTCTTAACTTCTTTAATCATGCAGGATATGATCAAATAAAGGAGATTAGATTACGCCAACTAAATCAGATTCTAAAGAGATTTAAATCACAATTGAAGATCAGAACATATTAGAAGGATAACCCAGATCAGAGTCACTTAAACTAGATTGTTCAAGATCAACTTGGTTGACTGAAGAATCAAGAAGATAATATCATATCTGAATTCCATACTAAAGATCCAATAGGAGATAAAGGAGAATCGGGAATCAACGGACGCGAGCTCCCCTTGACCTGGCCCTCGGGCCAGATCATTGCTGCATTTTTCATGGCCATGTGATGAGATCAGGGGGAGCGTCTGCTCCCCTTATCTTCATACGTTTTCCGTCTTTACTTTTTTCCTATAAATACTTGCTTTTCTGAAGAAAAATGTGCACTGGAAGGCTGTAAAGTCTATGTCAGAGAGAGAAATGTGTGTTGAGTTGTAACTCGAGATTGGAGAGTTTGTAACAACGATTAATAAATGAAATTCAGTCTTCTTCAATTCAGTTTGTGAACATTATCAGTCTAAAATTTCTCTACTATTTCTTTACAGCTTTTGTAATGTAATTCTACTCTCTTAATTTCATGATTTTTTTTATGTTTTCATTAATGATCTCATCTTCTCTTTACAGCTTCTAGAACCACTTCACTTCTTTTCAATAGCTTCTGGAAGAGGGAGACTTCAAGGTGAATCTGAAGGAGGGAGACTTCAAGGTGATATCAATAGCAGTGACCCAAGGCTCAGTGCACCATTCTGGGTTCCCAATTTCCTATCACTCCACCTTCTCGCACTCTTGCTTTCAATTAATGTGTTTCACATGTGAGTAAATGCTTTCTATTATTTCATTTCATAGCCTTTAATTCATCTTTTCAATTTCTTCTTTCTCAATCTCCTTTTCTTATTTTCCTTATAGGTTAGTGATCTTCCTATCTTAATCCATATTTTTAATTGAAGTTTAATTCTAAAACAAGACCCTAACTTTTACTCAAAGATTTTCCAGCTAGATTAAAAATTAAATTTAGATTTTTAAAACTAAAATTTTAATCTCTGTTGATTCGACCATGTTCTTGTCACTACATAATTTTCATAAAAAGATTTCAAAGCATGATTACGTTTTTATTATTTGTTCATGGTTTAAACAATAATGGAAATTTTACAACTTTCAAACCATGAACAATTTTTGGCACCGTTGCCGAGGACTCGTGAAAAATCTGTTTTTGAAAATTGACATTTAATTTTTCTAGTTTTATATATAAAAAAATTATATAAACAATATTTCAAAAACAAATCTCTTTTTCTTTACCATCCCTAAGAGTTAACTTTCAACTTCTCTTTCTTGCAAGGATTTTTCATGAACAAAGTGAAGATTTGCATAATAGGAAGGAGCTTGCTTGCTTACTAATTGCGCTGCATAAATAAATACATAAAACAAAAATAAATTGCTTGCTTCAGAGTCATCGGAGAGATTGGTATTTTCTAACTATACCCACAAATCTCCTATCGGTGGGATTTTGGAAGTGCTTTTGATCACACTTGATTGTGTTGCATTAGTGCATTTGCATAAAGAGATCTTAAGAGCTGTCCCCCTCTCATAAGGCCAGGATTTCATTACCCGTCCCTTTGCTCAAAAATCACAAACGCATATAAGTTTTTTCTAAGCTTGAACTAATTTAAAATCAATTAAAACTTGACCACTAGGATTTCAAGCTCATTAAGTGTATCTATTATGGGAAGACTCTAATGAATATTTTCAAGCTTTCAAAGAAGAATTTCCTTGTCTTAGAAACAGTTACTTAGTTATTGCGGCGGTGTCGGCCAGGAGGAAGGACTGAATCGTTTGTTTGACGTGTTTAACCGATAAATTCACAATTCATCCAACCCAATTAGGAGCTGTCTAATTAGGGAGAATTTTTATTCTCTTAAGCTTAGTGGTTGAAAATTTATTACCTTCAAATTATGTTCAAGGTAAAGAAAATATTTGATTGGAATTGATTGGTTGAGTCATCTTATGCGCAATCATATCTAGGATTTAGAAAATTTTTCTTCATGACAGCACCCTGGTTCATACAAAAGTGGGTTCGTGTTAGGGGTCGATTAGAATCCATTACTATCTTTGACCCTACTGCTAAAATGGGTGATGCTAATGGAAACTGTCAAATGACCTTAAAGGATTATATGTATCCTACAAGGTCCACCTAACCTTCTTGTATCATTTTGCTGGTCCTTATGTCAAATTTTGAAATTAAATCTGGTATGATATAGAGTCTTTCGGGGATTGGAAAATGAGAATCATACCAGCATGTTAGGGAATTTAAAAATATTTGTGAAAACATGGAATACAATCAGATGATGGAGGAATCCCTAAAACTTAGGTTACTCCTCTTTTTCCTAAAAAAACCCCCAAAACTTGGCTTCTTTCTCTCCAGCCTAGTTCAATTTTCACTTTGGTAGGGTTAACTGAATCCTTTTATAGGAAGTTCTACTCCAAACAGAACTGCTTCTATATGCCAAGCCCTTAAATTCTTCCATCAACAAAAAGGGGAGAGGTTTTTCACATATATTGAATGATTCAATGATCTTTTTCTTGAGTGTCCTCAGCACAGAATTGAAAAAAATCTGTTTGATCCAAATTTTGTACGAAGGCTTAAACTACCAAAATATAAGGCCATGATTGAGTCCCTTTGCAATAGAACATTCACTAGTAAATTGGCCAATGATGCATAAGAATTTTTTGAAGAGGTAGCAGAAAATACTCTAGATGGGTACATGTTAGTGTTGATGATAAGCAACCCCCCACCATAATTGCCACCAGGAAGGGTGGTATGCATAAAGTCAACCCCAATTTTGAGAGTGATGCCAAAAATGACATCAGTAGTACGAAGACTTGAAGCTTTAAAGATGAGCAAGGGAATTCAATCTTCAACTCCCGAACCATCTAAACCAGTGATATCTCCGATTTTTATCCTTTGTGACAGTCAAGACCACTTCGTTGAACAATGCCCCGGATTGCCAATTATCAAATCCGAGCAAGCAAATATTCTCAATACATTTCGCAATCCCAACCCCAACAACAACCCATTTAGTGAAACGTACAATTCAGGATGACGGAACCATCCCAACCTTTCTTGGAAATCTTTTGAAGGAAAAGGATATGGTGGATCACCATCATTCTAAGGACCACCTCCTAACAATTAATTTCATAAGGAAAATTAATACACAACAACACCATCTGCCCCTCCCTATATCCCTCCCAATCAGAGAAAACCTTCTTTAGAGGATATGTTTTCACAGTTTATGCATAGCCAAGCTCTAGCTAACCAGAACCAAATCCAATATAATCATAATACATCTCTAGCGATAGCTAAGATTGAGGTTCATTTAGATTAGTTAGCTGCATATGTAGGAGGGAGAGAGAAAGGACAATTCCCTAGCCAAATTGTGCCCAACCCGAAGGGACAACATGTTCCTTAAAATATTCCAATAGGCCAATTTGAAATTGGCTTGGGTTCAAACCGTGAAGCCCAAGCCATTCACACTTCACAATCAGGAAAGAAAGTGTACAACCAAGTCCAAGTTCCACCAAACAATTCCAATGTTGAAAATATAATCAAGGAAAAAAAGAAAGAGATCTCAAAGGAGTCAACAAAGAAAGATGATCAAGTTGTTGTTGATAATCAAGCGAAATCCTTTGTGCCCAAACCCCATTTCTTCAATGTCTTCACGCCAATAAAAAGAGAAATTAGTGTGAGCGAATTTTGAAAGTTTTCAAAAACGTCCAAATCAATATTCCTTTCTTGGATGCAATTAATTAGATTTTTTTCTTATGCCAAGTTTCTAAAGGACCTCACCACTGTTAAGAGGAAAACTTCTGTTTCTCATGAAGCTGCATTTGCTAGTCAAGCAACTTGTCTCATCTAGCAAACCATTGCACTAAAATATAAGGATACTGGGAGTCTTAAAATCATAGTTAGGATAGGAGATCAGGTTATGGACCAATGTTTTCTAAATTTTGGAGCAATTATAAACCTTTACCCTATTCTGTATACAAACAATTATGTTTCGGGGAGTTACAACCCACTAACCTTATATTACTTTTAGCAGATAGGTCTGTTAAGGTCCACAAGGAAATTGTTGAGGATGTTATCTTGAAGGTCGATGAATTTTTTTTCCCTATGGACTTTGTTGCCCTAGACACTGAACCAGTAACGAATCCCTATAATCACTCTCCTGTAATTTTGAAGAAATCATTCCTTGCTACCACTGATGCTGTCATTAGACGTATTAATGAGTCATAATCTTATCATTTGCGAATATGACAATTGAGCTGAATATTTTTCACACTAGTTTTCAACCATCGAAAAATGGGTGATCATGAGGAGGTCATCATGATTAATATTTCGGTCAGTCACACCTTTAAGGAGTCTTGTTATAAAGACCCCTTGGAGAAGTGTGTGGCCCATTTTGGACAGAACTTTGACATTGATTAGTCTTCAAAAGAGATCAATGCATTGGTGGACTCTATTCTTATCATGTACACTAATCAATGGAAACCCCAGGTAAAACCCTTACCTGTATCAATATCTGTTCCTATTTCATCAATCATGGAGCTTCCCATGTTGGAGCTCAAACGTTTACCCGACACGTTAAAGTATGCCTTTTTAGGTGACTATGAAGCCTTACTTGTGATCATTTCTTATCATTTAGATAAGGACCAAGAAGGAAAATTACTAGATGTGATTAATGAACATAAAGAAACTTTAGGATAGACTATAGCAGACATCAAGAGAATTAGTCCCTCTGTGGTAATGCACCAAATTCATCTCGAAGAGAACGCCAAAATCTCAAGAGAACCACAGAGGCAGTTGAACCCTGTTCTGAAAGAGGTAGTAAGAGCGGAGGTCATGAAGCTGTTAGATATGGGGTATCATTTATCCTATCTCCGATAGTCAGTGGGTAGTCCGGTGTAAGTTATACCCAAAAAGTTCAGAGTCACAGTTATTGCCAATGACAATAATGAGTTGGTTCCAACTCGTGTTCAAACTGATTGGCGAGTGTGCATAGACTATAGGAAACTCAACTCCATGACTAGGAAAGATTATTTTTCTCTGCCCTTCATCGACCAAATGTTAGAAGGTCTTGTTGGTCACGCTTACTATTCCTTCCTCAATGGTTATTCTAGATATAACCAAATCCCCATTACTGAAAACGACATTCACTTGTCCTTTTGGGACATTTGCCTGCCGTCGCATGCCCTATGGGCTATGCAATACACCTACTACATTTCAGCGGTATACGTTAAGCATCTTTTCTAACATGGTCGATGATTCTTAGAGGTATTTATGGATGACTTCTCTGTCTTTGGGTCTGATTTTAATAAGGGTTTATATCATCTATTATTGGTATTGGTAAGATGTAAGGAAAAGAACCTAGTACTTAAGTGAAAAAAATATCATTTCATGGTGAACTCTGGGATTGTCTTAGGACACATTGTTTCTAAAAAGGGCATAGAGATTGATAAAGCTAAGGTAGAACTAATCTCAAAATTATCACCTTCGAAAACTATTCGGGAGATGCGATCCTTTTTGGGCCATGCTGGGTTCTACTTGCGCTTTATCAAAAACTCTTCAAAAATTTTCAAACCTCTTTGTGACCTAACAAGAATATTCCTTTTGAGTTTACCCCTTCCTATTTGGCAGCCTTTGAAAGGCTCATGATCGAGTTAACCTTAACACCCATCATCTGACCACCTGATTGGAATCTTCCATTTGAGGTGATGGGCGACGCTTCTGACTATGCGATAGGAGTTGTCCTATGCAGCGAGTAGATAGACTTCCTCATGTCATCTGCTATGCTAGCAAGACTCTTAACGATGCCCAACTGAACTATTTCACAACTGAAAAAGAGTTGTTGGCGGTCGTTTTCGCCCTTGACAAATTTCATCCCTACCTGATAGGTTCTAAGGTCCTTGTATACACCGATCAAGCGGCTTTAAGGTACCTTCTCATGAAAAAGGATACTAAAGCCAGTTTAACCCGATGGATCCTACTCCTACAGGAATTCAACTTAAAAATCCATGATAAAAAGGGGGCTGATAATGTTGTTGTGGATCACTTGTCTAGATTAGTGGTTGAATTTTTGTCCGTCTCACTACTTGTCCTTGAGATATTTCCTGATGAGCATTTAATGTCCATTTTCTCTTTGACTGTTTCGTAGTATGCTGACATTATGAACTAGCTTGTCACGGAACAGATGTCTAATCTTGGACTAAGTAAGGACAATTGCATTTCTTAACTAGAGTCAAATGGTTCTTCTGGGATAAATCATATTTTTTTAAATACTACCCTGATCAAATCATTCGATGTTGCATTCCTGACTCTGAGTTCAAGAACACCTTTTATTCTACGATGATCAAGTCTGTGGTGGTCATTTCAGTAGGAAGAAAACTGTTGTAAAAATTTTGCAGTGTGGCTTTTACTAGACCACTTTGTTTCATGATGCACATGTCTATTGTCAAATATGTGTTCATTGTAAGCGATTAGGAAAAATAGCACGACAGAATAAAATGCCATTAAACCCGATCTTAGTTGTTGAAATCTTTGATGTTTGGGGCATCGACTTCATGGGTCCCTTCCCTATGTCTTATGGATACCAATATATCCTTGTGGCAGTTGATTACGTCTCAAAATGGATAGAAGTTGTAGCATGTAGAACCAATGATAACAAAAGTTGTGGTATACTTCTTAAAAGAGAATGTATTTTCTCGCTTTGGCTTTCCTCGTGCAATCATCAGCGATGGTGGAAAACATTTTTGCAATCATATATTTGATGCCTTAATGAGAAAATATTACATCAATCATAGAATATTCACCCCTTACCACATCACCCACAGACTAGCGGCCAAGTAGAAATTTTTCAACCGAGCCATTAAGACCATTCTAGAGAAAACTATGAACACCACTAGAAAAGATTGGTCTTTTCGCTTGACTGATGCCTTGTGGGCATACAAAACTACATTCAAGACTCCTATTAGAATGTCTCCATATAGGGTAGTCTATGGCAAAGTTTGCCATCTTCCTGTCGAGCTAGAACACAAGGCATACTAGGTAATCAGACACCTAAATTTTGATCTGGACAAGGTAGAAGAGTTTAGGAAATTTCAACTCGATGAGCTAGAAAAGATTAGGAATGATACATATGATTGTTCAAAACAATACAAGGATCGAATGAAAATGATGCATGATAGGGTCATAATTTGAAAAAAATTCCAGCCATCACAGAAAGTCCTGCTTTACAATTAGCGATTACATCTCATTTCAGAAAAATTGGAATCCCATTGGATCGGTCCCTACATTGTTCATAAGGTGCACCCACATGGTATAGTAGAGGTCCATAATGTCACAGATGGTATAACTTTTCAAGTGAATGGCCCTTGTTTAAACCATACCATGAATATCTAAGCCCAGAAATGGAGAAAATCCTTTTGGAAGATCTTGTTTATTAGGGTTGATCTATATACCTACTAGGCATCCATTGCTATACTATAGTTTTTATGTTTTCTTTTGTTTCTCTTCTCAACTAAGTAATAATGGATGATATCCACTCATCGTCATCTGGTGCTATCTTCCTTCACATTCTTATGTTAATATCATGCTTTGCATTCATTCATACATTGAGGACAATGCATGAGATAGGTGTAGGGGAGGGTTCTAACTTTTTTGGAACTTGATTTTGATGATACATTTGTGAAGCCATTTCATTTGAGCTCGATCTCACAAGCTTATACAAGAGGTTTACATGCTCAAGACTTCCCAATAATAATGGCTATGGATGTGTATTGTAATATTTATTAGAATATTAAAAGCCTTAAACACACATACACATTATAAGCCTTATTAGTCGACTTATACACTTTATTAGTCGACTTATACATCTTATAGTCCACTAGTTATTTTATGTAGCCGACTAACCTTTATCCTGAAAAGATACCAACTCTCTGTTTCTGTTCTGCATACAAACTATAGTCGACTTATACTTTTCCTAGTCGACTAAATTCAGTTGTAGTCGACTAATATTATCTACTGGTCGACCAATTTCAGTTTCCAGAAACATGTCTTTTGTATCAGACCTTTTATAGTCGACTTGCCTCCTTTATAAGTCGACTAGTCCAGGCAAAAATCAATACCCTAGTCGACTAACCCCCAACCCCAAGTCGACTAATGGTAGTTTCTGACTGTTAGACAGTTTTTTATTTTTGGTATTTTATCCAGCGTTTCAATATTCAAATTTGTTCTGATAACTATCCTAACTGACCATAGTTTTAGCTATAAATAGAGATGTTATCCCAGGCTAAAAACACCAATTCGTATCAATAGTTTTATGCCTAAAAACTCTATTCAAAAATCTGTTTTTCAGGAAACTGTTTCCATTTTCAATTCTTCACTCAAATTCTAATCCATTAGTGAAGATTTCTGAGATTCCACCTATAAGAGCCCTTATTCACGATCACATACATATTCAAGGCTTATAGGATTGCTTGTAATCACTCAAAGAGAAAGATTGTACAAGAGCGTCTTCGGGTTGAAGAGAGGTTGTACAAGGTGTTGTGTCTTCTTGGTTTGTAAGAAGAGTTGTATACATTTGGCAAAGGGGATTTGTCAAGTTGTATACAAGGTGTTGATTTTGGGTGTACAAAGTCAAAGGTTAAAGGAAAATCTCAAGCGGGTGGCTTGGGGACTGGATGTAGGTCAAGAGGACCGAACCAGGATAAATCTCTTGTGTTTGCGTTTGCTTTCTTTTCTGAGATTTATTTCCTTTTATGCAAGTTTATATTTTAACGCTAATCATCCTTTGTTTGAGTATTTGTGTTGACATATTTTAGATCCTACTATTGGTATCATTTTGGGACAACAATTGGTATCAGAGCCCGGCCCGGCATACTCTATCAGAGCCCTGCATACCTAGTCAACAACGTATAAGGATCGCAACGGAGTTTCCTTCATCGCAATTCAGAGAAGGACATCCTACACAACGTCCACCACTATTTGATGGATCGAACTACAACTACTGAAAGTGTAGAATGAAGATTTACTTACAATCGCTCAACTACGAACTATGGAATATAATAGAAGCAGCGTGCACTAAATCGACTACCAATTACAGCGTTTAAAGTGATGATCAAAAGAAAAATGCGAACCTTGATGCCAAAGCGATGAATGCATTATTCTGTACCTTAACCAAAGAAGAATTCAATCGTGTGTCAATAGCCACATCTGCAAATCAAATATGGCACACTCTACAGGTAACACATGAAGGCACAAATAAGATTAAAGAATCTAAAATTTCTATTCTTGTCCACATGTTTGAACTATTTAAAATGAAGGAGAATGAAACCATCTCAGAAATGGTTACAAGGTTTACCGACATAACAAATTCCTTAGCATCCCTTAGAAAGGAATACACCCAAGTCAAAAAAGTTCTCAAGATCCTTCGTGCACTCACATCAGATTGGGAGAAGAAGACAACTACAATCGAAGAAGCAAATGATCTCTCCACTATGTCATTAGAAAATCTCATTGGTAATTTAATAACATATGAAGTACAACTAGAAGACAGAAAGAAGGATGAACAACCTTTCTCAAAGAAGAAAGAACTTGCCTTCCATGCATCCTCAGATACGGACAATTCAGATGATGATGAAGAGGAGATGGCTATGCTTTCAAGAAAGTTCAGAAAGTTCTTGAAGCAAGGTAAGTTTAAATGTTTTAATTGTAATAATTAGGTCATATGAAAAAGGATTGCCCATTGCTCAAAAATAAAGGTAAATTCAAGAGCAAAAAGTTCAAAAAGAAGAAAGACTATCAAGCATCATGGGAAAATAGTGATTCCTCTTCCTCTGACGAAGAAGAAGCCATTGAACATGCCAACATTTGTTTCATGACTCAAGAAGAAGATGAGGTACAATATACTGAACTCTTAGATGCATTTCATGAATTATATAATGATCTTAAGAATGAAAAGATAAAGAATAAAGTTTCATCAAAGGAAAATGAAAAACTTTTCATAGAAAATTCATGTTATGTTTCTCAAATTTCTTCTATAAATTCTCAAAAAGATGATTTTAAAAAAGTGATATCATCATTGAAAAAGGATAGTGAGAATTTTATAAAAGAAAATGTTATGCTTAAAAAGAAAACTTTGTCTTTAAATGAAAGAATTACTGTTTTAAATAAAGACATATCAAGTTTCAAGATGAAGTATGAAGAGATTTTGAAAAATGTGACTAAATTTAATCAAGGAAAAGAAAAATTAAATGATTTGTTATCATATCAAAAGATGTCACATAATCATTATGGTCTTGGATTCTTAAATCAAAGTGGAAAATCTATACATGTTTGTAAAAAAAATCATAATCCATATAATTCTTTTGTGAAAAGAAATACTGATATTATTTCAAAAAGAATTAAGAATAAGTTCATATGGTTTCCTAAAAACTTAAGTATCGTTGATAAAAATACTTATATTGCATCATAGATACATTCTATATGTAATTCATGCAATTATATGTATACTAACAGATGGAAACCAAATTCAAATAGGGTTTGGATTCCTAAAGGTTAATGCTTTGATCTTATAAATGATTGGTACCATTTTTATGTTTATCTTTCAGGTACTATATAAAAAAGTTTGATAAGAAAAATATTTCAAACATTTATCATATGTATATATATGTTATGATATATTTTTTTGCAGGGGGAGAACATATGTTTTTCTATATTTGTTATAACCTGTTCTACGCAGGGGGAGAACATATAACATATTCTCTGCAGGGGGAGTATTCATGCACACAAAGTGTCATCATCAATATGGGGGAGAATGTTGGAACTTGATTCTGATGATACATTTGTGAAGCCATTTCATTTGAGCTCGATCTCACAAGCTTATACAAGATGTCTACATTTTCAAGACTTTCCAAGAATAATGGCTATGGATGTGTATTGTAATATTTATTAGAATGTTAAAAGCCTTGAATACATGCACATTATAAGCCTTATTAGTCGACTTATACACTTTATTAGTCGACTTATACATCCTATAGTCGACTTGTTATTTTATGTAGTCGACTAACCTTTGTCCTGAAAAGATACTAACTCTCTGTTTCTGTTCTGCATACAAACTATAGTCGACTTATACTTTTCCTAGTTGACTAAGTTCAGTTGTAGTCGACTAATATTATCTGCTGGTCGATTAATTTCAGTTTTTAGAAACATGTCTTTTGTATCAGACCTTTTATAGTCGACTTGCCTCCTTTATAAGTCGACTAGTCCAGGCAAAAATCAATACCCTAGTCGACTAACCCCCAACCCCAAGTCGACTAATGGCAGTTTCTGATTTCTGGTGTTTTATCTAACGTTTCAATATTCAAATTTGTCCTAATAACTACCCTAACTGACCATAGATTTCAGCTATAAATAGGGATGTTGTCCTAGGCTAAAAACACCAATTCATATCAATAGTTTTCTACCCAAAAACTCTGTTGAAAAATCTGTTTTTCAGAAAACCGTTTCCACTTTTAATTCTTCACTCAAATTTTAATCCTTTAGTGAAGATTTCTAAGAGTCCACCTATAAGAGTCCTTGTTCACGATCACCTATAGGATTGCTTATAATCACTCAAAGAGAAAGACTGTACAAGAGCGTCTTCGGGTTGGAGAAAGGTTGCACAAGGTGTTGTGTCTTCTTGGTTTGTAAGAAGAGTTGTATACCTTTGGCAAAGAGGATTTGTCAAGTGGTATACAAGGTATAGATTTTGGGTATACAAAGTCAAAGGTTAAAGAAAAATCTCAAGCGGGTGGCTTGGGGACTGGATGTAGGTCAAGAGGACCGAACCAGGATAAAATCTCGTGTTTGCGTTTGCATTTTTTTCTAAGATTTATTTATTTTTATGCAAGTTTATATTTTAACCTAATCATCCTTGTTCGAGTATTTGTGTTGACATATTTTAGATCCTACTATTGGTATTATTTCGGGACCAACAAACTTAACATAGTTTTTCTTTTAAATTAATTAAAAAATATAAAAATCTTTAAAAACTTTTTGAAAAGGGAAATAATATTTTTGACTTATTTTTTGTAAGAATTAAGTTAATTTTAAGGAAAAGGAGAATCATAATTAGGATTGCTAATACTTAGTTAAAATAAGATTATTTGTTTGATTTTTAGGGTTAGGAAGAAAAATTGAAAAAAATAATCTAGTCTTGATTTTTACCAGGATGAATTATGCATACTTTATATACTTACACACTTAAGGTTCAAAGGCAAAAGATTCCTATGCCTTATAATTCTTCATATATATATATATATATATATATATATATATATATATATATATATATATATATATATATATATGATATATATATAATATATATATATATATATATATATGTTGAAAATCTTTTAATTAAGCTGGGAATTTGTACCTCAATAAAGCATAAATATTCACACCTAAAAGTGGTCCATATAATCAATAAGAACCCTTAGTTTTGAGGCCTTATTTGCTCGACTTTTTAGTCCTTGGGGGTGTTTTCTCTCTCGATACCCTAAAACTGTCCGATTTGGGAATCACTGACTAAAGCTTGTTGCATGGGTGAATTAGAAAGCCTAATAAAACTAAGAGATATGACCACCAAAAATATGTAAAAATAATGTATAAGAGTTACAGTTGAAGAATCCTTAGTCAAATATTAACGGTCACGAAGATGCATATGAATTAGGGTAAAATAATAGACTAGATGAGAAATACAGTTTGACTCCTAATCTTGATTGATAATAAGTTTTTGAATAGAGACTAAGTCTAGGATGAATAATTTGGTATTCTTATAACTTATAGATTACTTTATTCTTGCATAAACATTTCAAATATTTGCTATCTCTTTCAAAATCCATTTTCAAAAATACTAAATATTTCATTTCTCTTTCTTTATGGATTTTGTGGGTGTAATCCACTGAAAACTTCACAAGACAATGCTTGCCCTCTAGGAGTAACCTAGAGGTTTAACAGCTTGTTGCACATGCTAAGTGCAACCGTGATTTTAATGAAAGTGAGTTAAGGCTCTTGTTTTGCTCGAGAACGAGTAAAAGATAGGTGTAGGGGTGTGTTTGGATGGGTGTGTTTGGACACATATATTGCATAATTGTTATTACATTCCTACATATATTCTGTAACAAATCTTACAATTAACTTATCTTAACTTCTTAAATCATGCAGGATATGATCAAATAAGGGAGATAAGATTAGGCCAACTAAATCAAACTCTGAGGAGATTTAAATTACAACTGAAGATCAGAACGTATCAGAAGGATAACCCCAGATTAGAGTCAGTTAAACCAATTGAAGATTAAGTTGGTTGACTGAAGAATAATGAAAATAACATCAGATCTGAATTCCAAACTGAAACCAATAGGAGATAAAAGAAAATTGAGAATCAACGGATGCGAGCTCCCCAAGATCTGGCCTTAGGGCTTGATCATTGTCGCAAAAATGCGGCCCAAAACGCAGCTTGGGCCACGTTTTCGTGGCCATGTGATGAGATCAGGGAGAGTGTCTGCTCCCCTTATCGAGCGCATTTTCGCGGCCATGTGATGAGATCAGGGGGAGCGTCTGATTTTCCTATCGTCATACGCTCTCCCTCTTTACCTTTTTCCTATAAATACTGATTTTTCTGAATAAATATGTACACCGAAGGGTTGTAAAAGCTATGTTAGAGAGAGAAGTGTGTGTTAAGTTGTAATGCGAGATTGGAGAGTTCGTAACGACGATTTATGAATGAAATTCAGTCCTTTTCAATTCAAATTGTGCATATTCTCAGTCTAAAATTTCACTACTCTTTCTATATAACTTCTGTGATGCAATTCTACTCTCTTAATTTCATGATTTGTTTTATGCTTTTATGAATGATCTCATCTTCTCTTTACAGCTTCTAGAACCACTTCACTTTTTTTCAATAGTTTCTGGCGGAGGAAGACTTCAAGGTGAATCTGGAGGAGAGAGAATCTAGATGACGTTAGCAGCAGTGACCCAAGGCTCTGTATACCATTCTGGGTTCCCAGTTTCCTATCTCTCGACCTTTTCTCACTCTTACTTTCAATTAATGTGTCTTACATGTGAGTAAGTGTTTTCTATTATTTCATTTCATCGCCTTAATTCATCTTTTCAATTTCTTCTTTTTCAATCTCCTTTCTTATTTTCTTTATAGGCTAGTGATCTTCTTATCTTAATCCATATTTTAATTGAAGTTTTAGAATAATTTTAATTGAAGTTTAATTCTAAAACAAGACTAACTCTAAAACAAGACTCCAACTTTTACTCAAAGATTTTTCAGCTAGATTAAAACTTAGGTTTAGATTTTTAAAATCAAAATTTTAAAAAGTCTCTGTGAATTCGACCCTATTCTTGCCACTATATAATTCTCTTAAAAAGATTTTAAAGTAAGATTAGGTTTTTATTATTTGTTCTTGATTTAAACAATCATGAAAATTTTACAACTTTCGAATTGTGAACAATAGCCTGTTGGGGACATTTTGCATACTTTATATAATTTTTCTTCATCTTTTTTTTAAAATCTTGTTCAAAAATATGTAACACTCTTTCTTTCTACATTTACAAAAGTAAAAAATAACATCCAGTATTAATGCAATTTAATTCAATGTAAAGGAAAATGTATGATCAAGATTAACTAACTATTGTTCTAGCATCAAATTGGTACAGCTTTAGGATGTTGCTTGATTTATCCACAGGAACCAAAAAGCTATAAAAAAATCACTCTTGTGTTTGGAAATCAAAAACCAATAGGGTCCAGTGGAATCCAGTATCATCAACACTGTGTTTATGATTAATCGGAAAGAACATATAATGTATATCACTAGCCCAGTCTTTTTTTTGTTCTTGATAAAATATTCTTCGAGATCAATATTTTTAGATACAACATCGTGTTGTCAACATTAGACAACACAAATATTAAAAGATTAAAAATATAATGCATTATTAACATCTAAACTTATATGAATACCCTGTCATTGAAGTATTAGTACACTGCGACCAAGTCGCAGTCATCTTTTTGAGGATTAATAATAATAACTGCGATCAAGGTTGCAATCTTATTCAAGATGAATAATAATAACTGTGATCAAGATCGTTGAGTCTCATTCATGGCCACAATTTGACATATTTTACTCTTTTGTAAAGAAAAGAAAATGAAAGAATGACAGTAAGTATTACCCATGCTTCATTGCGAAAGAATAAGCTTTTCAATCCACCTTTAATTTCAAGATACTTTATGTAAAAATGAATGACATTATAGAATCTAAATGTTTCTTGAACAGTAGATCCTCTATATCATTTCTAACAATATGTATTGTATTATCTGGATCCTGATATGCAATAGCATTGCAAATAACAAATATTTTTAAAGTTAATACTATGAATTATTTCTTGATGAATTAAATACTTGATGATTATATATAAATTGCGACCTTGGTCTCAGTTATATCAATTTTAACATTTTTCAGAAGTTAGAAGGAAAATTTAAAAAAGAAAAAGAAAAAATTAACTTACTAAGAGGTGGCTTGTCAAAAAAATTCTTGATAAGTGCTTGTTTTTCAGGCTGCAGGTTAGTGTCGATAATACTTTCATGTAGATTCCGAAATCTTGGCTGAATGTTGCCTTTCTTTGTTGTGTCGAAGTCAGGGTCAGCAATTTGTGCCTCAGCTTATGGAATATTCTTCTTTGCTTGTCGAATTGTCTCCTTAAATGATTCCTTTTTTTGTTTTTGGTAAACAAAATCAAAGCCATTATAATCTCTTTCTGTACGCTTGTGTCCTTTAACTCCCTCACTATAGATCCTTTGGAGACATCCAAAGTCTTTCCTTTAAAAGCTTCTTTTTCCCTCAAGAATGAGAGTATATTCTTTACTTTTAATCTTTGAAGATTTATCTTTCTAGATATCAAGTATTTGTTAAGTTAAGTTTAGAGTAAAACATAGAAAATCAAAACCTGTAATACTTATCTCATATTTTTCTTGCTTGATATCCTCATCTTCTTTCTCTTTTTTTCCTTCTCCTGCTTCTCCTGCTCCTTACTTCTTTTATCCTTCTCGACTTTCCTCCTTTTCTCCTTCTCCTCCTTTGTTTTCCTCTCTCCTCTTTCTCTTTCTTTCTCTTCTGATCTTTCTCCTGCTCCTCCTTTTCCTTCCTCCTCTTCTCTACCTCGTCTTCCTTCTTTTTTTTCCTTCTCTTCATGCTCCTTCCTCCTCTTCTCCTCCTCTTTCTTCCTCTATTCTCCTTCCTCTCCTTCTCCTTCTTCATCTTCATCTTCTCTACCTCCTCTTCCTTCCCCTTTTTTCCTTCTCTGTCGGCTCTTTTTCTTCTCCTCCTCTTCCTTCCTCCTCTTTTCCTTCTCCTCCATCTCCTTTTTCCTTTTCTCTTGCTCCTCTTTCTCCTTCACCTCTCCTCCTTCTCTTGCTCCTCTTTCTCCTTCTTCCTTTCCTCCTCCTCTTTCTTAACATTTTGCTCCTCTTGAGAGCTCTTCTATCTCCTCCTTCACCTTCATCTTCTGTTTCTGTTTGTCTATTTTTCTTCTTTTTTTCTCTCCTCTTGTTCTGTATTTCTTCTTTTTGAGCTTTATCATCATTCATTTGTTCAATTTATTTTTTTAGCTCATATACTCTATTCTTTAGATAAATATTTTTAACCCTTAGAATCTATGCTTCTTTAGCTATTTTATCCCTGAGTTCTGGCAAATAACTGCAATAGTTGCTTTTTCCATGTTCTCCTCAACTGAATTCACAGGTTCTTGTTCCTCTGGAATGTCAGCTTCAATATTTTTATCATGTGTCTGCTTTTCTCCTCTGTTGCAAGGCCTATCATAATTTTTCATCCTTGAAAATGTTGGCCATCAATTTAAAACCTAAAAGTCAGGTAAAACATATATCAATATATAAGTAATATTTTAAAACTGCGACTAAAGTCCCAGCCTAAAAAAATGTAAAAACTGTCTTTTCATCAAGACTACGATCAAGGTCATAGTCAAAATAAGGATATGTCAGGTACAATTTCATATTGCGAACTTAGTCGCAGTATGAAATTTTATCTTCAAACAATTTATTTTACCAGATTGTAACCTTTAGTCTAAGGTCGCGATCCTATTAAAATTGTACAATATTTTAGTTGTCTTTTCAAAACTGCAACTATAATCGCAGTCATTAAAAAAAATCAAATTATTGAGAATAAATAATACTCCAGCTATAATCATATTTAACAAAATTATAGACAAAATATGTATAGTGTTGTTTTATACTAACTTTTTCTTCTTCAATTTCTGATAGATTGATTTCAAGTAGGGCTTTGCTAATATTGTAGAGGTCCCAATCTTACTGCCCTGGGAGTTTTCTCCTCAATTCTCTTTCTTTCCTCAAAAATTTTAGCCCTTTCACATAACCATATTGCAACAAGTATTAGTATATCACTTCATACAATTTGTGACCATATATATGTAATTTACAGTAATTTTTAACAAATAGAAAATTTATGCTTGTAAGAATTTGCACCGAGCATCCTTGCAGCTCAAATGTAGTACGCGTAAAAATGTCCATAGATTCATGGAGAAACTACCACATAGCTTTAGCCCTACAAATGGTCTTCATCAGTTGAATATTAGCAATTCGCTCCACTAAATACCAGGGCACTATGCATTTGCTGTCAGAGAAGAAGAGAGTGCAAGCTGAGGCTGAATATATAGGGGTTTCTGTACCTAGCTGCCAGCTGAGAGAGTTCTCTGCCTGCATGACGTGGCGAAATTTCAGCTAAAATATGTGGTAGAGTTTAGACACTAGAAAGACAAAACATTCCGCTCAAATGACCATCGATCACTTTACAATTGCAATATGATAAAAATACCCTAAGTTTTACTTTTAACCTAGCCAAAACTATTCCTCCCCAAAAATTTTACTGATCTGAAAATTTAAGTTTTTCAAATCAATAATCTTGAGTTATAAATTTCTAATTCATCCACAATAAAATTTAAATTTATAAAATAAGATCTGATCAAGATAATGAGTAAGAAAGCAGCAACCGAAAAAGGTAAAAAACACGCGTGAACCTAAAATATTGGTTGCCCTAGCAAGAATTTTATGGTTTTTTTTGATTTTTTTCAAATCTTATGCATTTAAAGAACTTTTTCACTTATTAAACATCATTTTGCTTTAGATCGCAGTCTCGACGCTAAAAAAATTTCTATTTCCGTGTTGATTAAAAATGGTTTTTCATTTTTTATTTTTTAGAAAATTAGATGGTGAAATCAAATTTTTTTAGCGTGGAGACTGCGATCTAAAGAGAAATGATGTTTAAAAAGTGAAAAAGTTCTTTAAATATATATGATTTGATATTTTTTTGAAAAAAACCATAAACTTTTTGCTAAGGCAACCAATATTCTAAGGTTTCACACATGATTTTTTTACCTTTTTTAGCTGTTGCTTTCCTACTCGTCATCTTAATCAGATCTTGTTTTATAAATTTAAATTTTGGTGCGAATGAATTAAAAATTTATAACTCAAGATTACTGAAACTTATTTTGATTTGAAAAACTCAAATTTTTATATCAGTAAAATTTTTGGGAAGGAATAGTTTTGGCTAGGTTAAAAGTAAAACTGAGGGTATTTTGGTATTTTGTAACCGTAATTTGATTTATGGTCATTTGAGCTGGATGTTTTATCTTTCTAGCGCCTAAACTATGCCACAAATTTTTGGCTGAAATTTTAACACGACACGGAGGCTGAGAAACTGTCTCAGCTGACGGCTGAGGTACATGAATTCCTATATATTTAGCCTTAGCTGGCGACTCTCTTCTTCTCTGGCAGCAAATGAATAGTACCCTGGTATTTGGTGAAGCAAATTGCTAATATTTAGCTGATGAAGACCATTTGTTGGACTAAAACTGTGTAGCAGTTCCTCCTTGAATCCATGGACATTTTTAAGTATACTACATTTGAGCTGCAAGGATGCTTGTGCAAATTCTTGTAAGTATAAATTTTCTATTTGTTAAAAATTATTATAAATTGCATATATATGGACATTGATTGTATAAACTGATATACTAATACATGTTGCAGTATTAGTTATGTGAAAGGGCTAAAATTTTTGAGCAAAGAAAGAGAGTGGAGGAGAAAACTCCAAAAACAGTAAGATGGGACCTCCATAATATTAGTAAAGCCTAACTTGAAATCAATCTATCAGAGATTGAAGAAGGAAAGGTTAATATAAAACAACACTATACACATTTTGTCTACAATTTTGTTTAAAAGATTATGAATATAACTGTAGTGTTATTTATTCCCAATAATTTGATGTTTTTTTATGACAGCGACTATAGTTGTTGGTTTTAAAAGACAACTAAAAATATTATATAAAATTTTAGTAGTACTGCGACTAAGGTCACAGCCTGGTTAATAAATTGTTTGAAGATAAAATTTCATACTACGATTAAGGTCACAGTATTTAATTGTACCTGATATATTCTTATTTTGACTGTCGCAGTCTTGGCAAAAAGACAACTTTTAGTTCCGAAATATTGGTTATATATTGATATATGTTTTACATGACTTTCAGATTTTAAATCATGGCCAACATTTTCACGGATGAAAAAATTATGATAGACTTTGCTACTGAAGAAGAAGAACAGATATATGATGAAAATATTGAAGCTGACATTCCAGAGGAACAAGAACCTGTGAATATAGTTGAGAAGAGTACGGAAAAAGAAACTATTACAGGTTATTTGTCAGAACCCTGAAGAAGTACATATTCTGAGGCTAAAAATTTTTATCTGAAGAACAGAGTATATGAGCTAGAAAAAAAATGAACAAATAAATGATGAGAAAGCTAAAAAATAGGACATAAAGAAGAAGAGGAGAGAAAAGAGAAAGAAGAAAATTAAAGAAATAAAAATAGAAGATGAAGGTGAAGGAGGAGGAAGAAGAAGAGTTGTTAAGAGCAATAAATATTAAGAAAGAGGAGAAGGAGAAAAGGAAGAAGGAGAAGAAGGAGAAGAGGAGAAAGGAAGAGGAGGTAGAGAAGAGAGAGAGAAGAAAGAGATAGAGGATAAAGAGAGAAGAGGAAGGAAGAGAAGGAGAAAGAAAATAAGAGGAAGTAGAGAAGATGAAGAAGAAGAATTAGAAGAAGAAGAATAGGAGGAAGGAAAAGGAGAAGAATAGGAGGAAAGAGCAGGAGGAGAAAGGAAAAAAAAAGAGGAAGGAAGAGAAGGAAGAGAAGAGGAAGAAGGAAAAGGAGGAGCAGAAGAAGAGAGCAAAAGAGAAAGGAGGAGAAGGAGAAGAAAAGGAAAAAGGAGGAGGAGGAGAAGAAGAGGAGGAGGAAGTCGAGGAGGATAAGAGAAGTAAGGAGCAAGAGAAGGAAAAAAAAAGAGGAAGGAAGAGGAGGATATTAAGCATAAAAAATGGGGCGTATTATAAATTCTAATTTTTCAAGTTTTACTCTAAACTTAACTTAATAAATACTTGATATTCAGAAAGATAAAGCTTCAGAGAATAAAAGCAAGGAACATATTCTCATTTTGGGGGAAAGAAAGCTTTAAAGGAAAGACTGTAGATGTCTCCACAGAATCTATAGAGAAGGGAGTCAATGGATGCAAGCGTATAGAAAGAGATCACGATGGCTCCAATTTTGTTTACCCAAAACAAAAGAAAAAAAATCATTTAATGAGACAATTCAACAAGCTAAGGAGACTATTCCACTGCTAAGGTACAAATTACTGACCCTGACTTCGACACAGCAGAGAAAGGCAATACTCAGTCAAATTCAGGAATCTAAATGAAAGTATTACACTAGCCTGCAGCCCCAAAACAAATACTCATCAAGAATTTTTTTGATAAAGCCACCTTTAAGTAATTTATTTCTTTTTCTTTTCTAAATTTCCCTTCTAGCTTTTGAAAAAATGTTGAAATTGATATAACTGAGACCAAGGTCGCAGTTTAAATAATTATCAAATTCTTAATTCATCAAGAATTAATTCATAACATTAACTTTAAAAATATTTATTCTTTATAATGTTATTGCATATCAGAATCCAGATAATAAATACATATTGCTAGAAATGACATAGTGGATCTACTGTTCAAGAAAGATTTAGATTTTAATATAATTTATTTTTACATGAATCATCTTGATAATAAGAAAAGTTTATTCTTTCGCATGAAGCTTGGGTAATTCTTACTTTCATTTTTTCCTATACAAAAGAGTACAATATGTTAAATTGTGACCTTGAATGAGACTCTGCAACCTTGATCGCAGTTATTATTATTCATCTTGATTAAGATATCTGCGACCTTGATCACAATTATTATTATTCATCCTGAATAAGTGATTGCGAATTGAAAGAGCAATGAGAATTACCGTCTAGCTTTGGGCTAACGAGTCGTGTCCATGAGGAGTAATGCGATAGAAGCTTTTCAATGGATTGTTAAATAACAAAAAATGGTGTGTTTGGTTTTTCTTTCTTTTTTTTTTATACTGAAAAAGAGAATGGAGAGAAGGGAAGTGATTTAAAAAAAAATTTAAAACTTGAAAAGGCTTTAGAAAAGTTGATCTTTAGAAAGCTTGAAGAGTGTTTGTTGATTTTAATATAGAAAGAAGATCTGGGCTCACTATCTTATTACTCAACGATATGTTCTTCTCTTGAAATTCTTAGTGCCTCAACTTGATCATAGGCAAAAACTTAAGCTTTAGTTTCGAAAGTCTTAAGAAAAGCAAATAAGATTTTTTGGAAAAGTTTAACTCTTTTTCTTAAAAAATCCTCTTGAACTGAATGTTAAATCATCAAGTTTTCTTTCAAGTATGAAATAAAAGCAAGTTCAAGTGATATTTTAAAAGAAATAGAAGTTTAGAAATCCAAACCAATCCTCATGTACCTTTAAGAATACTTTCAAAGAAGAAAGGCTTAGTTTAAGGCATACATATGATTCTGTTGGGTTCATTACATAAAAAATCGTTCAAAATAAGAGGGATAGAAGAGAGGGACGATAGTGAACCCAGAAAACAAGTTTAGCTAATTATGAATGATGTAAAACAAGACATATAAATAAAAAAAGATATACCCGTGAATTAGAGTAGAAGAAGAGAAAGCTTGATTCTTTATTGATGTCACTTCAATCTTCAGATTGCAATCACTCTATTCCTCTCTCTCTCTTACTGGTATTTAGACTGAACTACAAATTAAAAAATAGAGATACAGCTTCTCTATACTATCTAACAAAAGAACCTAAACCCTAAAAATAAGGAGAAAAACTTAAACTAATTTCCGGTCCCTTTTCTCTGAAAAATACAGTATTTATAGGCAAAACCAAACGGGGGAGGGCGTACGAAGATAAGGGGAGCAAACGCTCCCCCAACCACTTCAACCAAGCCACAGAAATGAGGCTTTGACCGCGTTTCCGCGGCCATGGTGTGGCCAGGTGGCCACACCTGGTTGGTGGCACTCCCCGGTTTTCATTTTAACCAGTTTTCAACCTCTCTGATTTGCCATGATCTGTCCTGATTTTCTGATTTCAAATTAATTCTGAATTAAATCAGAATTTGATGGGCTTTTGGGCTCGTTTCTCTTCCTTTCCTTTTAGCAATGGGCCTGTATTTTATAAAGAAAATAAAGACTTATTAATAGGATTTATTAGATAATAAACATAATAATGTGACAATATATATGCAATATATGTGACCGATCACACCCCCACACTTATCTTTTGCTCGCCCTCAAGCAAAACATCAAAACTAATCCCAATCAATTATTGACCACTTTCGCAGGTCACTCGATTGTACTGAACATGTGCAACAAGCCGTTAAACCTCTAGGTTATCCCTAGAGGACGAGTTTTATCTCGTGAGAGTTTTCAGTAGATTGCACCCACAAAATCCATAAAGAAAAAAAATGTTAGTATTTTTGAAAAGCATTTTGAAAAGAGAGAAAATATTTGAAGTATATTTGTAAGAGTTCAAGTAATCTATGAGTTATAGGAATATTAAATTTTTCATTCCTAAACTTAATCTCTATTCAAAAACATGTCATCAATCAAAGTAAGGAGTCAACTTGTATTTCTCATCTAGTCTATTACTTTACCCTGAGTCATATGCACCTTTGTGACCGTGAAGTTTGACTAAGGGTTCTTTAACATTAACTCTTATGTCTTATTTATATTTATTTATTTATTTATTTTTATTTTTATTTTTTTGTGGTATTTATTCCTCAATTCCATTAGGCTTTCTAATCTGCCAATGTAACGAGCCTTTAGTCGGTGACACCCAAACCGGACAGTCTAGGGCACCAGGTGAGAAAACACCCTAAGGACTTAAACACTCAAGCAAACAAGGCCACAAAACTAGGGATTTTTATTTATAAAATGTACCACTTTTAGGCGTGAATACTTATGCTTCATGAGGTACAAATACCCAGCTTAGTCAGAGGATATATATATATATATTAAAATTATCTAATTATCTTTTGCATAAATACCAAGGTTTACTTAGGCCAAAGCACCTCGTTAATCAATAATTAGATTTGCATATATATATTTTTTTCTTCTTTTTTATAAGTCATTAGAATTTTTGTCTTTGAACCTAAGTGTATAAGTATATAAAGTGTGCAAATTTCTTCAAGGTAATGATCAAGATTAAATTACTTTCATCAATTTTCTTCCTAACCCTGAATATCAAATAAGTTATCTTATTTTGACCAAGTATAAAAAATCCTAATTATGATTTTTCTATTCCTTAAAATTAACTTAATTTCTTACAAAAAATATCAAAATATTGTTCTTTTCTTTCAAATTTATATATATATTATTTTTTCTTTTTTATATATATATTTTTTTCTTTTTTTAGTTATATTAGTCATGTTAGAGCCCTCCCCCGCACTTGTCTCATGCATTGTCCCCAATGTATGAAAGAAATGTATAGATGCATGAAAATAGAATGCAAAAGAGGAAAGTTACCGATACACTGGGTCGAAAAAACCCATAGCCGTTTCATTTACCGGCACTAATTTCAAGAAAGGTTTAAGGCGTTGACCATTTATCTTAAAGTCATTTCCATTCTTGGTGTCACTGATTTCTACAGCACTGTGTGAAAATACGGTTTTTACAACGAATGGCCCAATCCATCTTGATTTTAATTTCCTGAAAAAAGATGAAGCCTAGAATTATAGAGTAAGACTTTTTATCCAGGGACAAAGGTTTTTCTTATGATGTGTTTATCATGAAAAATCTTAACTCTATCTTTACTGATCTTAGCATTTTCATAGGCCTTATTTCTCAACTCCTCTAATTCGAAAATTTGTAATTTTCAAAGGTCATCGGCCTTAGTCAAGTCGAAATTTAGTTGCTTGATTGCCCATAAGGCCCGGTGCTCTAACTCAACGGGTAGGTGGCAAGCCTTCCCAAAGACTAAGCTATAAGGAGACATCCCTAAAATCGTCTTGAAAGCGGTCCTACAGGCCCATAGGGCATCTACAAGCTTGGTGGACCAATCTTTATGATTTTGGTTTACAGTCTTTTCCAAAATAAGCTTTTCCAAAATAAGCTTGATTTGTCTATTGAAGACCTCAACCTGCCCACTGGTTTGAGGATAATAAGGTGTGGACAACTTGTGAGTTATGACATACTTTCGCATAAGAGCTTCAAAGGTTCTATTGCAAAGTGAGTACCATTATCACTGATGATAGCACGAGGGGTTCCGAAGCGTGAGAAAATATTTTCTTTCAAAAACTTTATGACAACTTTGTTATCATTAGTTTTACTTAGAATGGCTTCTACCCACTTAGACACATAGCCACAGCAGCCAGTATGATTGGTTTCCAAATGAATTAGGAAATGGACCCATAAGTCGATGTCCCAAACATCAAAGAGTTCTATTTCTAGAATTGGGTTGAGGGGCATCATATCTCGTATTGAGATCCTTCCTACCATCTGGTATCTAGGGCACGTCTTGCAAAATTCATAACCATCTTTGAATAAAGTGGGCCAATAGAACCCATTTTATAGCACCTTGTCAGTAGTCTTGTGGGGACCAAAGTGTCACCGCATGCAAGTTCGTGACAGAAGGATAAAACATTCTTAACCTCTTTATCGGGAATGCATCTCCTAATAATTTAGTCAGAATAGTACTTAAAAAGATACGGTTCCTCCCAAAAGAAATATCAGACTTGAGATAAGAACCGGATATTTCATTTTTAGACCAATGAGACAGAGTTTGATTTGTGACTAAGTAATTCACTATATCAGCAAACCAAGGTTCCCTAAAATTAGCTAAGAGATTTTCATCAGGAAAGTCCTCATTTATGGGTAATTCGTTGCATGGAGAGCTTGGGATTCTCGAGAGATGGTCAGCAACGACATTTTCTACGCCTTTCTTATCTCGAATCTCAAGATCAAATTCTTGAAGAAGGAGGATCCAACGAATGAGTCGGGCCTTGGCATCCTTCTTCATCATGAGGTATCTAAGCGTGGAATGATCAGTGAAATAGTTGGTTTGGACTCTAGTAGAAGGGACAAAATTTCTCTAAGGCAACACTACTGCTAAGAATTCCTCCTCAGTACTAGTGTAGTTCAATTGAGCATCATTGAGAGTCCTACTAGAGTAGTAAATCACATGCTGCTTGTTATCAATGTGCTGCCCAAGGACAGCGCCTATGACAAAATCAGAAGCGTCGCACATGATTTCGAACGTCTTAGACTAATCCGGAGCAGATATGATTGGTGCAAAAATAAGATCTCTCTTAAGCTTCTCCCAAGATTCATACATTCAGCATCGAAAGTGAATGACACGTCCTTAACTAACAGATTAGTCAAGGGTCTAGCAATCTTGCTAAAATCCTTGATAAATCTTCGGTAGAAACCGGCGTGTCCAAAGAAGGATCGAATATCCTTCACGCACTTGGGTATGTGAAGCTTAGTAATAACCTCAATCTTGGCTCTATCCACTTCAATCCTTCTTGGAGATTTCATGACCCAAGAAAATTTCATATCTTACCACGAAGTGGCATTTCTCCCAGTTCAGTGTCAGATTTTTCTCAGCGCAACGTTGGAGGACAAGTTCTAAATGGTGAAGACATTGAGTGAATGAATCTCCATAGATGGAGAAATAATCCATGAATATTTCTAAGAATCATTCCACCATTTCTAAGAATCATTCACCATATTAGAGAAAAGACTCAACATGTAATGTTGAAATATTACTGGGGCATTGCACAAGCCGAAAGGCATTCGACGATAAGCAAATGTTGCAAATGGACATGTGAATGTAGTCTTTTCTTGGTCCTCAGGAGCAATAGGAATCTGATTATACCCCGAGTAACTGTCTAAGAAATAAATACTCGCGGCTCGCCAATCGTTCAAGCATCTGATCAATGAAGGGAAGTAGAAAATGGTCCTTACAAGTTGCTGCATTAAGCTTCATATAGTCAATGCAAACTCGAATTTTCGTGAGAAGTCGAGTTTGGACCAACTCTTTGTTCTCGTTTTTCACTACAGTAAAACTGGATTTCTTTGGAACCGCGTGAACAGAACAAACCGATTGGCTATCAGAAATGGATAGATTATCCCATTGTCTAAGAGTTTCACAATTTCAGCATGAACAGCCTCTTGCATTATAGGGTTTAACCTACGCTGCGGGTCTCTTTTAGGTGTTTGCATCTTCATTGAGATGAATGTGATGTTGAACTATGGTTGGACTCAA